>JAODXP020000033.1:17625971-17680971 GCA_027497455.2 Sardinella longiceps | reverse complement strand
TTGTAGAACAATGCTAAATAAAAGCAGAAAAGTTTTAAATAATTTAAAAATGATTATTATTTATTGATAGGACATATACAATAAGTACTCTCTCATTTACATAAAGAACATAAATGGATTATTGAAGAATCTTGTATGTTAACTACATTAACAAGTGACCCGGTTGCAGCTGACGGTAAGCAAGTGTTTAAAACATAAAATAAAATTCTGTCATTCTCACATTGCTAAATAGCTATGAGCAATGTGAAACATTAGCTAGTTGTCAGTTAATGACATGCAGTGTTGTTAACACAGGCCTATATTAACAGCGTCCATTTTTTCATTATGCGATTCAGCCAAGCTGATTTTCTTTTTCAAAAACTATTGATAGTATTTTAAATGGTAAAAAAATAAATAAATAAATAAATAAGGCCTACAACTCCACACAGGGTCTGGCTTGAGCCAACCAATGTTTACGTTTTGAGTAGATGGCAAGTGCACACATCTATTTTTCAGCACTGCACCGTACCTGACTGCTTTGATTGGATGAGTTATTACTTGTAATATTTGTGTTCAATTCTGCTGTGACATATATAGTATTGTTTTGAGTATTTTCCAGACCCGACACCTCAGAGTATTCAATATCATCAGATTGTATGAATGATTCACACACAGTGTCCTCATTGGTGTCTGTAGGTTCCTGGTTAACTGAGTTTGTGGGGTCTTCTGGTTGGTCAGTGTGTGTTGTGGGACCGTCATTGGGATCGAGTGTTTCTTGTGCATTTGCATAGACGCTGTTCCAAGAGTTCTCGGTTTCATCAGCACTTACAGTCTGAAGGCAAGCATCAGCAGAAGTGTGTGTGACTGATGGAATGTTTGAGTATGTGGGGACATCGCCGGGCATTGTGGGAAATGGAGTTGTTACTGTGGGTAGTTGAGCAGTGGTGTAGACAGTGGTGATGGCTGGAGAATGAGTTCCCTTGGATAAAAGATGTTGGCGCGTCTCATCAGGAAGGTTTCGAGGTGACTGAATTGTGCAATAATTGGGGGTGTCTGTGTTGCACATTGATGAAGGCACAGGACCCGGGGAAAGGACAATGTCATCAATCTCCTCATAAATTCTGTCTGGGTCTGGATTCTGACAGAGATAGACAAACTTATTAAATAAGTATACTATGAAACTTGGAGTAAGGTGCTTTGTAAACTATTAAATTACATTATTATTCTTATTCATTTATTTATTGAATCACATTTCCATTTATGGTCCTCAGCCCACATCTCATTTAATTATTGTAAAAAAAAAAACATTTCCTCAACATAAAAATGCTTAGAATACAGCATTATGATGGTAGCCTGACATAGCCCGCCCATAATACGAATGTTCATACGTATCCATGGTCTGGGAACGGTCCTCTTGGGCGTGTTTATATCGGTAGAGAGTCTACCGGCCAATAAGCGACGCTGATTAGACGAGCTGTCCAATTGTTTCAAACCAAAAGTGAATGCCCTCCCCCCCGCAGTATAATCGCGCCAGGTGAAAGAACCTCCAGACCATGAATACGGATGAACAGCAGTATTATGGTCGGGCTATGTCAGGCTATTATGACGGCACATAGGCCTTATATTTTGTACAATAATTTTAAATATTATTGTAACATTGTGACTGTGGCTGTTATCTCTGGTTCAAGATGCCTAATGTTGATGTCCTTGCAATAAAGCTAAGACCATGAAATTGCAATGAAGGTTATTGATCACAATATTACCGTGAAAGTTACTCACCTCTGTTGTATAGTAGATTACATTGTTTGACATGCCTGGAGAGCATAAAGACAAAAATAGCATCTGAAAGTGAAGAATCTTTCAAACTTTGTCTGTGTAAAGAGTTTTATCTGGGTCCTGACCAATAGGTAAATAGCTTCCAATTGTAATCTGTCTGCTGACAGATATGGTGTGTGTGTGTGTGTGTGTGTGTGTGTGTGTGTGTGTGTGTGTGTGTGTGTGTAGAGTGTGTGTGTGTAGATGGTCAAGAATGGGGAGTCACCTACCATGCTTCCTGGTCTGTCTGTCTCTGTAGTACAGGAAGGCAATGACTGCTAGCAACAGTATCACTGTCACCACCAACACGGGCGTCTTTATGTCTGTATCTGTTTGAACAACAAGGATAGGCTATGATATTGGAACCAACACTTTCAATTGTGGCATTAAAGGCAGAGTTCGGTTTTTATCACTATTAGGCCCTTTACTGGACTGTCCAGGATGAAATAAGAATGATCAACACCAACATTTTGACGACTGGTCTTGTCTCACCTGTCTGCTTCAGAATGGCTTGCTTTGTGAGCTTGTCTAGAGCTTGCTTTGTGCCTTCTCGAGGCAAATATCACATTTGCAAGACCTGTGGTACTGTGGTGTCCACCCCGACTTGTTTTGGTAACGCTACGTCACGTGACTGAAGCTAAAATTTAATATTTGAATCACAATGTAATATGTACCTTCTCAGCCCATTCAACTGTCAATATATTTCGATAGCGGTTTGCTCCATCGACTATGTGATTCTACATGGAGGATTATTGTCAATGCTGTTCCAATACTCCAAAACAAGTATCATAGCAAAATGCAGTTCCTGACATGTCTTATGTGGTATTTAGAACATTCTGGAACAATTTTTTCAGTGTAGTGATATCAACTGGCTCTAAGTGCAATGGTTGACTCACCCCAGGGTCCTTTGAACCGTGACGTCGCGCCAAGTGTATAAGTTTAGTGTTGTGTCAGGTTAATTGTGTGCATTAAAACACTAACAATCAGTTTTCAGTGCAAGTTAACCATTAGGTTTCACAAAGTTCATGTATTATACAGTGTATACAGATTCAGATATTAAATGATACCACATAGTGAGTTCAAGCAAGCCCTGTTGAAGGAGCATGCTAAATGCACCAGGTAGCGAGTGGAACAAAAATAATTTGGAACAGCATAGACCGAACGCGAACGCAGAAGCGAACAAGCACTTTACACTAAATCAACCTGATCATTCGAAACCGAAAGTAAGATCTGAGGTGCTGTTGACTCAATGTAACGTGTTTCGCGTTCGCGTTAGGTCTATGCTTTTCCAAATTCTTTCAGTCTGTGCGAAATATATTGCTTTTAGAAGGCTCGTGCAACAGGAGCTATCCTTCAATAAAATGTTGATTTTAGTTGTGAGTCCAATCAGATGCTGACACTTCAGTACTAGACTACACAAAACAGCTGATATGGCCACAAGGATTTTTATCATTCCAAATTTAGGTGGTTTAGATTTTGCCTGTTAGTTACCAAATGCAACAAACAATATACTATTATATGGATTGACATTAAATTTGTTAATCATCTGTATGCTCACCAGAGATTTCCAGCATCACCTCACTGAGCAAAAGGGCATAATTTTTGCCTGGTTTCACACCACACCAGTACGTCCCAGAGTCCTTCTTATCCACGTTGTAGATAGTCACATAAAATACATTCTCATCTTTCTTGTCATACAGAGAATAGCTGTTGTTTGAGTTTAGTGGTTTACATCCCTCCTTTGCTTTACAGAGAATTTTGATGCTGTTTAAGAATTCCCTTGGGTACTTGCACTTGATGCTGACATTACTCCCCACATTTTCATTCATTATTTCGGGTTGTACACAACAGTTGTCTGAAAAATATTTAGACAATTTAATAGCAAACGTGCAGGATTGTTCCACATGGGCTGTCATTGTAGAGATGGGGGGGGGGCTACAACCGAAAATTCTCGGAACAGCAGCATTTGTCAGAATTTTTGCATACAAATCTGAATGAGTGGCTAAATGCAATTGTGATTTTCCAGATCAACAGTTTAGCCAATTTCCAGGTGTTTTCCATGACTGGAAAGGCCATCTCTAAAATTTCAGGTTTTTCAGTTAGTCATTTTGTGTGATTTTCCCAGGCTGAAAATGGAAAAAAAAAAGACGTATCCCTTAGAGATTTATGTCCTTCAGAAGGTGTTTGGTCAAATTGGCCTGTAAACACATATTCAACACCTTTTTCTGGTACAATTCCAAAAGTCTGGAAGTCGGTCACTCCCCTTCATAAAGGAGGAGATGCAAATGATTTAAATAACTACAGACCAATCTCTAAGCTTCCATGTCTTGCAAAGATGTTAGAATCTTTTGTAAACAAACAGATCAGTGATTTTCTTTCTTCTAATGACATCCTAAATCCTTATCAATCTGGTTTTAGAGCTGGCCATAGCACCATTTCTGCAGCCACAGCTGTTGTAAATGATATAGCTACTGCTGTTGATAGTAGAAAGCACTGTGCTGCAATGTTCATTGATTTATCCAAGGCTTTTGACACAGTTGATCACAGTGTCCTCCTTGAAAAGCTGTCTTTATTGGGTTTTGATGAAATTTCATTTAAATGGTTTCACAATTACCTATGTGACAGAACACAATGTGTGAATGTGTCAGGCTTCACTTCAGAGGCATTGGGTCTAAGAAATGGTGTTCCACAAGGTTCAATTTTGGGTCCATTATTATTCACACAGTACATCAATGATATCTGTGCTTCACTAGAGCAGTGCAAAGTTCATTTCTATGCAGATGACACCATTATTTATACATCTGCAACATCTATTGAGCAAGCTGTCTCAGATCTCCAGCATACCTTTGACTGTATTCAGAAATCTTTTCAAAAGCTCAGATTGGTGTTAAATGTGTCAAAGACAAAGTTTATGTTATTTTCCAAAGAAATGTGATTCACATAGCTTTAGCATTTTTTCCAAAAATGGTACACTAATTGAACAGGTTTCTCAGTACAAATACCTTGGTATTTGGTTAGATGACAAACTTTCTTTTAAAACACATGTGACTGAACTTACTAAGAAAGTGAAAGTTAAATTGGGTGCTTTGTACAGAATTAGATCTTGCTTCTCTAAAGAAAACAGGATGACTATTATACAGTCAACTATAATGTCAGTCCTTGAGTATGGTGATATTTTGTACATGCATGCAGCCTCCACCACTTTGAAATTGCTTGATAAGGTTTAACACAGTGCCTTAAGGTTCATTACTGGTGATAGTTTTAGAACTCACCACTGCAAGCTTTACCAGAATGTGGGGTAGTCTTCTCTTTATTACAGGAGAGACACTGTCTCCTCTTCATCTATAAGGCACTACAGGGAAATGTACCACCCTATCTCACCTCACTTTTGAAAATTAAATGCAATCCACATAACACACGTTCCCAGGTATATCTTTCACTAGAAAGTCCTACAGTTAAGTCTGAAATTGGCAAGATGGCTTTTCAGTTCTATGCCCCCACAAAGTGGAACAAGCTACAAGAACTTTTAAAATTAGAACATCTTGTAGCAGGAGGCAGGTTTAGGGCCTTACTGGATGATGTGTATAAACCTATTGTACAGTGTTCTTGCTTTAAGTAGTTTGTAGAATTTATTATTATTTGTTATTTTTTTTATGTGTGTGTGAAATCTGTATTATTACTTTGTTTATTTTGTCTTATTTTATGATTGTGATTTCCTATCAGGGCATTGCTGTAAAAGAGCCTAGAGCTCAGTCAAGTTCCCCTGAATAAAGAATGGTTGATGATGATGAAACACATGAAATACAGAAAGGTACCCATTCTATGATAACCAAAAGCTAAGGGAACCTCATAGGACAATGTAAGACTTTTATAGTAAGCCAGCAGATGAAAGCCATGGCAAACTACTAAACTGATAACAAGCAAGTAGAACAACCCCATAGGAATCCATTAGAATAAGCTTGATTTGGGAGCCCCACACTGATCTATTGGAGCTGCTGAAGACACTGAAGGGACTCCACAGTGGGTTCATCTGCCCTGTTTCATAGAGCTATTATTGTTTCAATTTTCATTTAAATTATCCAAGTTGAACCTGTTTTTGACCAGAATTTGTATTTCAGAATTTTCCACAAAAAAATACACACATTGTTAAATGTCAACTTGCAGAAGATACTTAACATCACTGAATTAAAATGTATTTAATATGTTTGAAACAATCTAAGGACTTGTATATATTGAGTTGGTTTAATGAGAATGTTAAAATTTGTATTGTTTATAAGTGTTGAAATGATCACTTGGGTCAATTTGACAACACCTTGAGAGGGTGCAAAATCTTAACATAATACAAGGCTTAAGTATGTTCAAAGTGTAAATTCCTTACCCTCTCCAACATTCAATCGGAATTCAATATGATATTGTCCATCTGCTGCACAGTAGTAAGTCCCATTGTCATCCTTGGTGAGATTAAAAAAAGCAAACGACAGTTGGCCCCAGAGAATACCTTCCAATCGTAAGAACCTGTCAGTCCTGAGGCAGGCTGTAGCATTCTCTCTGCAGAAGTACCTGTCTTTGTATTGGTCATGATCATCATGCAATTCACAAAGGAATAGAATACCTCCTTTTGTAAACCCTTTCACTTCAACATAATCTGTACAATGTCAAAACACAAGAACATACACTACAATGAATCTGAAAATATGCATTTTGGTATGAACGTGGGTAAATGACAAAATATAACATTAATGTTGAAAGCAAAATGAATGAATAGCTGCCACTGTTTAGCACAAAAGTTGGAAAGCTAGAAGTGATTTACTGTGTATGTGTATGTACTGCGTATGTGATTTACTGTGTATGTTATATACACCTATAGCCTATTTAAATATTCAGTAACATACACAATACACCTGGTTTACATGCTAAGCACATACGCATCTCACCTGTGACCAGTAGATTCACCTGTTTGACAAAAGTTACATTTTTCCCGTCTGTTCCCACTCCACACCAGTAGGTGCCATTGTGCCACTTCCTTTTCAGATGAAGGATGTCCACAGTAAATGTGTTTTCACTTTTATTGTCATACAGATGATAATGCTGTTTTAAATGATGTACAACATGGTGTGGAATTGACTCATCTTTTCTTGTTGTCCGAATGTTCTCATGTTTTCTACAGAAAAGTTTGGTATTTTCTGAATATTTATCAGGGTACTTGCACGGAATGCTGATATTCCGTCCCTTGTGTCCTTTGATTGTAAGAGGTGTTTCACCTGTCAAATAAACAAGTGGTGTTTCACCTGTCAAATAAACAAGTGTTTAGTTGTGCTGTTTTTTATTTCAAATCTGGGCTCCAAAAAAGCAGCTGTGTTGGTTGCAATGCAATATCCCATTGCCAACTAACTAAGTTGCTCACTATGCTTTTGGGAAACGGATGCCTGGCTAGTTGAAATAGCCACTGTAGAGGATAATCTGCAATGCTGGGCAAATGAGAAAGGTCATTACCTTTTTCTTTTTTCACAGTGTGGTCAAGTACTTTGCTTCCTTTTTCAGCAACACAGTGGTAGGTTCCAGCGCCCCCTAAGTTGAGGTGGGTTATAGGTAGTGCTGGAATGTAACAAAATACTTAGTAATCACATATCTGTACATTAGCCTACTTGTGTCGAAATAATGATGAACACTTTTACTTTACTACTGTACATGTTGCAGCTATTACATGTACTTTCTACTCCACTACATTTCTAAAATGCATTTTGTAATATTTCATTAGGCCATCACTCCTTTTCCCCCTCAATCATCCAGGCTGTGTGGCTGTAATGTTTTGTAATCGAAGCACTTGACTTGGTTTAGCATCACCACCGTTAGCTGTCATGCTAGGTCTTTACAGTTTGCTAAGTTGCTACTACCACCAAGGTGTGCCCTACAGTAGGTTATGGACATATGCTCCTCATCTGGTTTGTGTAACTATGAATAAAAAGTCCAAAGTTGCCGTGAATGTTGCTCCAAGTTTAGCTCAGTAGCCTATGCTATCTAGTGCTAACCAAAAGGGTAATAAAAAAATGCAAATGTGAATGCAAATATTGCAATAAACAAAAAAACGTTTATTAATCTTTATTTAAACTGAGGCCATAGAAAACAGGGAGAATCAACATCTGAGCAACCTACCTGCACCTTTCTAAGAAGAAAAAAAAAAAGTTTGATGCACAGATAGTCTGCAGATTCAGAGCCACAAATTTAAAGTGACAGGCACCTAATTAGACTCAGGCCCATAAACATACAGAACATGCCTAATGACACATATTTTTTTTATTATTATTATTATTATTATTATTATTATTATTATTTTGAATAAGGATGTTGTTGCGGCTATCTTTGCCAACATATTTTGGCAGAGGAAGTAGTCGAAGTAGCATCTTTGGAGGTTATTTTAGTAATATTATTTGGTACAACTACAGGCTACTGTCAATGTTTTCCACCGTTGTTTTGCTGTTTTTTCCAGGTTTCAACCTTGTTGAAAGAATAATGAGTTATTCTGGGTCCATACCTATCCACATTGTCTAGAGCTTTCCCTTATATTATATTTGTTAGTCATTTGGTCTATGTCTATAGAGAAAGCACCACACTCAGACTTAGTCCATTATTGGTAAGCAAGACATTTGGCATGGTGGGATCTTAATTCTGTACAAGTGAGTAACTCTAAATATCCTTCTACGCTGTTTAGAGTCAGATCATTTATATTCATGGAGTCAGATCTGGTCAAAGTTACTATTTCAACAGAACATACCATTTCATACAGAACATGCATGATGGGACAAGGCCCCAGGTCCTGTGTTTTCTCTCAAACTTACAATTGAAATCATTAATGTTGTCAATCAAACCCTGAACAAGGTCTTAAACCTTATCAGTGCCTCCTCCTTCACCAAGTAGCAACTTAATTTTGTTATTTTTTTTTTAGTGCGCACTCCTAATCTCCCCCTACACTTTCCACTAAGCGATTTCAAAAGGCTTGCGGCCTCCTCGGCCTTCTGAGGGTACGATCTCACGCTCTTCACAATATAGCCTAATACGGCTTCGTTCATAATATAGTCAAACAATAGTTACTTTTTCACATACAAAATCAGCATTAATTCATTCTGTAATATAACACATTCAATCAATCATAATTAGTAAGACTTTAGGTCAATAAAAAATTAACCTGAGTGTCGCTTGCTCTTATACAACCCTGTCTAACACACTTGGAATGATCTACAACTTGGTTAGGTTGTTGCACGTTAGTTAGATATCATCAAAAATTATTATTAGCCAAATTTAGGATCAGTTTTGAAAGAAATTCAATGCAGAATAATGTACACAGTACACAGCATGCATGTCCAGAGAATGAATATCAACACACAAAAATATGACATCGGTCTCTCTTCATTATTGCATAAGCATCACCATTGTGGAACGCATACAATAAGATACATCATATCAAAACAAATTGCTAGCAAGATGCAGTTCTCCAATAAAAATATCAACGAGCCATGGGCCAACATTCATAAAGGTTCCCATAATGTTCTGTGTTAGCGGAGATGTCTATCAAACCAAACTGCTGCTTGTCTTTTCAGATTTAACTACATGACCATAATTGTTAGCCACATTCATTAATCTGTCTAATATAATCTACAAATTATTAGGCTACTGTCTGAACACCTCCCCGAAAACCAACATCAACTAAAAAAAGGAAAAATTCAATATGGCCCAAAAGGATGGGTGAGAGAGCACAGTGTGTGGGCACACACAATTTGTGTGAGGAAAAAGAACTCAAGCAACACCTAATCTAGATATTTGAATTCAATTTTTTATTTATTTATTTATTTATTTTATTTATTTATTTTTATTTGAATTTGTCATAAAGTGAAATATGTGAAATGCATCAAGACAACAACAGATGACTACATAAACAAACTTCAAAGGTTGACAACAGGATATGCCTGTAGTCTGATGCCTGTAGTCAAATCAACTGCACCACAACTACTATCAGGTATTCAAAGCAGGCCACAGCCGGTACATAATAAAGTAAATGCATATTTACCTGGCATGAGTACTAGAGTAAATAAGAGAAACTCCTTCATTCTGAATGAACCCATCACTCTGTTTCTAGTTACTAGTTTATGAAAGGGCTTTGCTTCAGTAAGTGGTTCCATCTACGTGTCGTTAGGGTGGGGGGTGTCACATCTCTTCCTGTTAGCTTGTGGTTTAAACTTTCAGAAGCAGCTTGCGGTAATACCAGAGAACTTTTAATAGGGGAGAACAAGCACTTTCCTATTACTTCCAGTGGTATTGCAACTAGATGGCGTGCACGAGTAAGTGAAGAATGAATTAGGTTCTATGCAGCTGTACTCACAAATGCTGTTTTTTCTGTAGATACATTTTTTTCTTGAATAAATGCATTTATGCATGCAGTTTAGAGTAATTTGACTTCATTTTCAGTCCACACATAATATTTTTAGCATTTCTTGTTAAATGGTAAAATCCCCTCTAAAGCTTTTTTTTTTTTTTTTTTTTAATCAAAAACAATCAACTAAAAACCATGTCCTTGAGTACTGTACATCCCGAAAGGAAAAATAAGTATATTGTGATGTATAAATTCAATCATCAATTTCATTGGATTCTTATGGACACTAATAACATGATGGTTTTTTTTTGTAACTTGTAAACTTGGTTTACTTTATTTGTTTAAGAAACTGTTTTATTTACCATTTTACTGGTAAATACTGAGTGAAAGGGTGCGGTGAACATGGTTAGCTACAGCATGTTGCAATGTTGCAGATAAGAAAAAGCAACTTCCTCTATAAGCTACAGAGATTCACTCTGATATGATATCCCATACTGTACGTATGAAGACATAGGCCTATTTAAAGTTGTTTTACTCTGATTAAGAGTTTTCAGAGGTTTTAGGTTTAAATGATTTAATACAGACAGCATTACCTCTTTGATGAGTATGAAGAACCAGAATTTTTGCTTAATGATTCACATGGATGGAAAGGAGATGTTTTGCTATGAATATCCAGTTCACATAAATATGTCCTGATTTGACCGTCCGCTTTCACATCGCTTCTCCCTTGGTAATTGGTTGCTCTCTAGAGGGCGCTATTCTTCTTCACCCAAACACAATCTGCTTGGTCGTCATGATATTATGTGATGTTAGGTGCTCACGTAGGACGCTGACTGGAAATTGTGGGTTAGAATCCTGGCTGCCACGGTTGTGCCCTTGATGGAGGCACTTAACCATAAGTTACTCTTGGGGAGACTTGCCCTGAAGTTGACTTAATGTTAGTTGCTTTGGATAAAAGCGTCTGCTAAATGCATAAATGTATTGCAAATGGTAAGTGTGTGTGCTTTGTGGATGATTAAAATATATTTTCTCTGTATTCCGCACTTCGAGACACTTTGGGTGACAATTTGGACAATTGGTCCTGTGTTCTGGACCCTTTGGCTCCTTACGTTATTTTTAACCCTTGACTTCTTGTCACCTCTATTTATTCTGTGCTTTGAAAAAAATAAATAAATTAAAAAAGAAGAAAAACATTGTCTGGGCCTTTTTCAAAAAGGATCTCTCTTCATAATCAGTTGCAACAGATTCAGCAGAACATCAACTTTTTTTGGTGTTGTTTGTGCTTTTATTTATCTCAGCTAAGACATATTACAAATATTTCTTCTGGACCTAAGATTCAGAATCTCTCACACAATCTGAACTGGACTCAGCTCAGTTCACATGTCATAAAAATAAATGAATATACAACATACTGACTAAAAACAACAAAAACAACAACAGCAATAAGGATACAGAAATAGAGTTTACAGGTATTTCAATTGTTTGCTTATTGGAATATCCCAGAGGTAGCCTGGCAGGCCATCCTATATCATTGAAATGTGTAGTCTGGCATCGAGAGATAACCGAACTCAATCGCGGGCTGAACAACGCTGCTATCTTTCAAACTACTTCTGGACGCAAAAGGATAGCCCATGGCCAATCGCAGGAACGAACAAGATCGGCGAAGCCCACCCTAAACGCCTACGGCGTCATCCAATAAAATTCCCTATGTCTTGCTACTAGACGTACAGGCTGAGCAACTTAATTTGTAGGGTACGTTTAGATTTCTAGGCTTTTTAATTCCATGAAATTAAAAAAGTAAATAAATAATAAGGTTAATAGAGGAAAGGATGAGAATAGAGAAAAGAATGGCATACGCTGTCCAGTTATTATGAAAGTGTACATAGAATTTATAATACTAGTCCTCTGCCAAGGCAATGACGTAATATAAATTCCAGATGGTGGTCCAGATCACTTACCTCACTCACGTCAGATGTAGCGCTACGCGCGTTCATCTGATATTCAGCGATAGACGAATTATTTCAGGAGCCAGAAATCCTTGAATCTAACTGGGCAAACGGCTTGTCCATCAATTTAATTGACGTACAATGCAGCCAACCACATCGAAACCAACCGATGACGCTCGTTACGTTTGTTGGATTGGTTGGATTCAAAACAGTTGCTTCTTCGCTACGTCACACCCTCTACAGCAGCCAGCGGCCCTGATTGGTCCGGTTAGAGAATAATGGCTTGAAATCTCTCTGATGGGCTTCAACATCAGATCGTTGCGCGGAAGTGCCTTACGAAAGTTACGTAGCGCAAGATCTGACGTGAGGTAACCAGATCACTAATCACCACCAAAATTTCATGGGTTCTTCTTTGTGCAAAGACAGACAAATTCAAATGAAAACATGACCTCTGTGGCGGAGGTAATACTGTAAATGATATTAAAGAACACACATATAATTAATTCCTGTAAATGAAACAGTCACTATAGTCTATGCCTATGTAAAGCTTGTTATAGTAACTCTGACTTTGGGGGAAGAAAGACCTTTTTTTTTTTTAATAATAAACTAGAAAAGACCTCTGCCAAGGCAATGTGGTCACAGACACAATGTAAATTCCAGATTCTGGGTCACCGATCGCCATCAAAGTCAAATCACTTATTGCTTGCCCCAATATACACATTGTCCAAATATTTCATCCAAATCCGTGCAGTACTTTTGAAGTTATCCTGCTGACAAACAAGCAAACAAACAGACAAACCAGCATGACCGAAAACATAACCGCCTTGGCGGAGGTAATAAATAAAAACAACCACAAAAAAAAAAAAAAAAAAAAAAATTACTCGATGACAGCTCCTCAGGCAAGACTGCTATAGATCACGGATGCGTCATCTTTGGGACCCCCAAAAGACCTATGGAGAGCAAACACCATCAACACATCAATCAATCAATCAATCAATCAATCAATAATGAAAAATCCTTAAAAGCTCAGAGACTTTAGAGACTTATATTATGTGTTGTCTCTTTTACCTATTTTAGGCACAAGATGGCAGTAGTGTGCTTATTGATGGAAAGGTCAATCTCAGTGCCCAACCATGAAAATATGCCTTCACGCACACACTATTTTAAGAATAAAAATAGGTAACTAGGAGGTAAGAGGTAACTAGAGAAGTTCTACACCTCCGCCTCGCCATTATTTCCGCAGAAGCGGTCACTCACCCCTGTTCTCCTCGGTTGCTATTTAAATGGAGAGTAAGGTACTGGACCTCGTCCCCCTGAGCTCCTGCAGTCTGTCTGGAGTTGGTCTCACGGACATTGGCATACTGGTCCTCATCCTCTGTTCCTCCTCCTCCGGTGGAGGTCCGTCTGAAGCCATGGGGCTGGATGGTGGAGTACTGACCATCGTCCTCGGCTCCTGGAGCGCTTGCTTGGGGACCAGCAGCTCTGCTCTGGCCGGATCTCTGATGGTCAACGTTGCAGTACTGACCGTCACTCTCCGTCCCTGATCTAGCGATGACTTTAGCTCTAGGAACTGGGCTCTGCTTAAGATACAATAAGATAAATATCATTATAATCAATCAATCAATCAATCAATCAATCAATCAGTCTATCAATCAATCAATCAATCTCTGTCTGTCTAGAGTGGAAATAGAAAAGATTTAACACCAGTTGAACGCAGTGAAAAGGCATCAGTAAGCTAGAACTGATGTGAGTGGTTTCAGCAGCAAATGGCTCATCTGACACATTGTCCTAACTGCAAGCGACTGTCAGGTTGTCCTGTAGCATGTCTGTCACATTGCTTGCAGTTAGCACACAGTGTGAGACTCATTCCTTAAAAAAATATGTTTGAGGCGGTTTTATCAATTCTACAAGTGTAAATAGAATTACTCAAATGCTAATGCAGTGAAACTGTTCATCTTTTCCATCGGCCTTTGACAGCAAACTTATTTATTTTCAGTGAAAAAAGATCATGGTTGATGCTGACTTGCTAAAAAAAAAAGATAAGTTCTCACCCCTCTGTCCAATTCCTGTTTCTCCCTGCTCTTCTTGTAAAACCTGATGAGATTGATCAGCATGATAGACAAAACAAATGACGATAAGTCTTATGTGAGCAGTACCACAGTATTAGTCACCATATAAGAAAGAAACATCTCTTCACTCTCAGCTTCCTGTTATTAAACATTCTTACTTTCAGCAAAGTCTTATAAATAGTCTTATGTTCATGTAAACAGAATAGTAAACATATGGTTAGATACTGCAGAACAGGGGTTATATAGAATTTCATGGGGCAAACAGTACTCACTGCACACAGATTACTGCACAGACTATCAGCAGGACGATGCAGAAAGCCAGGCCTATCAGCGTCATTATTACTGTTCTGTGGTCACCTGCCAGGGAAAAAAAGAAAATGGAAAAGGAATTAAGCAGTACTCCACACGAGTGGGAGGGCAGTTGGTAGCAGATAAGGGCGTTATTCACTAACCAACTAAATTATCTTTTCCATAGTATAGTATATTGGGGGATATCTCCACACCTGGTCATGCTTAGAATGTGTCCTGTCCAATCAGAAACTCCAGTTTGACCAGACCTAACTGTTGTGGTCACAGACACAATATAAATTCCAGATCATGTTCTGGATCACCGATCGCCACCAAAATTGAGTCAGTTCTTGCTTGTCTCAATATACACATTGTCATCTATCTATCTGTCTATCTATTTATCTATCTATCTATCTATCTATGGATATGTAAGTACAGTTGCCAGGCAATCAGCCCCTCAAGGCCAGCTGTATCTGTGTCAATAGAGAAGGGGCACACTGAGTTGCTTTTATTTTCTGTTTATCTTTGCTTCTTCCTCTGACATGACTGCCTTTCCTGTTAAATTCACAGAACCTTTTTCTCTAAGAAATGTGACTTTACGCTCAGACTAAAGGGGAAGGGAAAACCCCTATCTGCATATAGGTCTATACATTTAAGTCAGCAATGGATCTCAGGTAACAATAAGAACTGCGTAATATATACTTTAAATTTGAGATGTAGAGTTTTGTTTATTTTGTTGTGATCCATAATTTTGACAACAAATATTTTAGTTATTACCAATGTGATAACATCTGCAGAGGGTGTTGTCCACAGTTACTACCCAAAATAGATGTTCAGTGCAGAGAGTGTTAGAGATAGAGACAAGATAATTTCAAAGCACAAAATACCACTGACACGAGTAAGTCTGATACCACTGAATGTTCCTCTTTTTGTCTTCCGCTTTGAAGTTTTTCTGGTAAATATATTTATAAGCAGAATATTGTGGATTCTTCAAATTATACTGTATATACAGTATCATGATTTACCCTGATGAGTTATACAAACACACTGTAGCAACTACCCCTTTTGTCAATTTGTCAGGTACCTAATACACATACAGCACAGTGAAAGCGATTACTCAAGATGTTAAAAAAAGTAAAAAAAAAAAAAAAAAAAAAAGAGAAAAATTCCATCAGAAGTCATCCTCCTAAATGCAAGTCATCTTGCAAGTCAACTTTCTCAGGCTCTTTATTATTATCGATATTGATATTGATATTGATGTTTTCTTCGTCCCCATTACTATTTTCAATTAGGTTAAAAGTGAGGTTTAACATAATTTTAAAAATCGATTGGGTGAAATTAGATTCAATCGTTTCAAACTTCTACAGTTCAAACCTCCAGCTTGTGATCGTTTATTAATCGAGGAGATCCCAGACAACGTTTGTACGAAGCAAAACCTAGACTAATGCAGACTAATCCCATGGCCAGGAGAATAGGCTAGTTTGTAATTTTTTGAGAGTAGTTGAGCTACTAGGTAATTTCAAATTCCCTTGTGTTACAGTTGTTCAACGTTAATGTTATTTAGACACACGTCTTTAGAAGAAGCAACTGTTTTAGTTTTTTTTTTTTCCAAACAATACATTTACAAAATTTAGTGCATCCTTAGAAGCAAGTAATGCGAAATGCGCTCACGCGTCACAGTGATTTTGATTGATGGAGATGGGAGTTCCTCATGTCCTCTAACAACACAGGTGTAGCTGCCCTCATCTTCATAACTGACTGGGTGGAGCTGCAGCTGGTTGTTGATGATCTGCTTCTTCTCTACAGGACGTCCATCTTTACTCCAGATGAATGAAGGCGTGTTGGTGAGATTACAGGTGGTGTTGCAGGTGAGAGTGATGTCATCCCCTTCGCTGACATTGTTTGTTGTTACAGTGGAAACAACATGCAGGGCTTTAAAGGAGATAGAAACAAATTGTGATTTTGTAAAGTGAAAGAGCATCATAAATCTAGACATTACATGAACAGGCTAATCTAAAAGTGTTCAGTGAACTAATTACACTGATTTTACAATAAAAAGCTAAAATACCTGGATATATCCATAAATTCTAAAGTGTTCTATTAGCAAGCCACTTTGTATTACCTGTGATATTCACTGTAATTCCAGGTTTGCCAATCCATTTGTCTGTGTTTTTATTGGTGGTAATCCTGCAGTAGTACTGATACTGTGCATCTGCTTTGGTTACATTAGTCATGTGCAGAGAACATTGGCCAGGATTCTTCTTTTTATCTCCACAGTCCACTCTGACCCTGTGTGCGTAACTCTCATTCTTAGAGAAATCAACAGGATAGTCAGAGTTTTGGTTTATCCAGTAAGCCTCTGTAACTCTAAGACCACTGGGGTAGTTGTAAGAGCAGGACATGTCTATTGATGATCCCTTCAGAGCACAGAGTTGTATGAGGCTGTATGTGACTCTCCACTGTTGACCTAAATAAATGCAATAAAAAAGAAGCAATGAACTAACAAAAAACAAACATACATTTATTATTATGAAAGTACCTAAGAGTGTTTGTAAATTCATGTTTTGATGCAATATTTGGGAATTATTGCAAAGACTATAAGTCCTGTGCAATTCCTTTCACCATTGGTGGTCAGACGTGTGTGTGCGTGTGTGTTTGTTTGTGTGTGCGTATGTGTGTGTGTGTGTGTGTGTGTGTGTGTGTGTGTGTGTGTGTGTGTGTGTGTGTGTGTGTGTGTGTGTGTGTGTGTGTGTGCGTGCGCGTGTTTGTATGTGAGTGAGAGAGAGAGAGAGAGAGAGAGAGAGAGAGAGAGAGAGAGAGAGAGAGAGTGAGTGTGTGTGTGGGTGGGTCTGTGGGTGGGATGGGGTTGTAGGGAAGTGATTCATTCAATTCTGCAATGGTTTCCAAACATGTGGAAATAAAAAAAAGTTTCATCGTAGAATATGAGATACTATAATTCAGGTAAATCATGCAAAGATTTAGTGTCACATAATATTACATGAATGCTGCCCTCACTAATCAGTACCACTAATACATACCACTGACAACACTTAGCCAGAAAAGGACAACAAAGGCGCCACTTTCTTTCCCCGTGCACTGCATGATGGTAAATAATATAAACAAAACAAATGTCAGCAGAAACAACAATAACAATAACAACAACAACAATAATATGAATAATAACAAAGGCCTATAATGAATAACCTTGAGTGAACCTCAGCAACATTTTAAAATCCACTAATTCTCAGTAATGGGGTTTCAACTAATTACAGTTTTCATCCACAAGATGATGATGATGATAATAATAATAATAATAATAATAATAATAATAATACATACATACATACATACATACATACAGTACCAGTACAGCAGTTGATGAACAAGCATATACGTTGTTGTACATAAAATAAGCTAATACTCACCATGTTAGCTTGTTTGGCGACACCAGTACAGATTTGCAGTTGAATAAGACAGTGTCAGGAGGTAGACTGTCTGCTTTATGTGTGAGGGTGGCAATGAGGCCATCACTGTGTGGTTATACGGGAATGTCTTTTTTGCTTTTAACAGGAAGTTCTTTTTCCTTTCTTACTTCTGCATTTTAACACTGTTGGACAACTGTGGTAACACTCTCAAGTCTGTATGTTGTGTCATCATGAATATACTGTAATGAAAGGTCTAAGTTTACTACTAAATTGATACTTGAAAATAAGAAAATAAATTAAATGCATATCTATAAATAGTGTTGATGTTAGTCATATATTGATATTGCTGTCATGATTGTGAAAATTGCCGCCATGTCAGTGGTGACATCTTTAACCGCTTCTTTCCCCACCACCACAAGGCTTCACTCCCTTCTTACAACACACTTTTGGTAAAGTCTGCATGCACTGCACACATGTACGAATGAGATAAATCTGAAGACAGAGGATTGGACCTCTGAATTGTTTCTTTTCAAATGCCTAGTGTTCTCAAACCATTTTTCTGGATCACATACCCCACCTTTAACCAGGCTCTAGATTGGCAAGCAAGCACCAGTGATGCCAGGGTTCTCTTATCTCGCTAACAACAGCTTAAAAATCACAGCACACATATTTTAATAGGTTACAAAAACATGATTTTTAGATTGTAGCCTACATGTAAAACATGCTAACCTTGTAAAAAGAAATTAAGGTTAAAGGTCCAAGTGAATTAAATGTTTTGGCAATTATGGAGTTCGGTTCAGTTTGTTGTTTAACTGTTTGTTTTCCCCCAGCTCAGTAGATAGTTCATTGTAATGCAGGGTTTTCAAACTCATTTTTGTCAAGAGCCACATGAGGAATGGGATTTTCATCAGAGGGCCGACTTGCCAAATATACATGCGCAACCATAACAATGATGCAAAGGGCCGCATGGAATGAATGGGCCGCATCCGGCCTCCGGGCCTTATGTTTGACACCCCTGTTGTAATGGATGTAGGACAACGGAGGAGTAGCACTACTCTTTTTCTCAGAAGAATATTTAGTCAAATACTTCTGTGTTCTCTCTATCTCTCCCCATGTGGGTGTGTGTATGCAGTGTGTGTGTGTGTGTGTGTGTGTGTGTGTGTGTGTGTGTGTGTGTACTGTATGTAGACAAAGTCTGTGTGTATATGTGTGTAGGTATTGATAGAAAGAAGAAGTGAAAGAGCTAGACTCAGTGTATGTTCATCAGATAAAAGATGCTGAAAAGGGCATTCAGACATTGTATGGACACAATAACTTCTCTCCATATTGGCACCCATGCATTGTTGAATGAGACAAGTGGTGGATACAAACACGCATTGAGTCGGGAAGAGTGAGTGAGTGCACAGCGCTGTTCTATACACTATAAGTACTTCCTTTAAGAGAAGCATGTTTTTGTATTTCAGTGCATGTGACGAATAAAAAACTCCTTGTTTCCTTAAATGTATTCCTACTCAGGAATTAAGAAGGTCCCTTTACGTGCACCTGTATGTGTGTATGCATACATCAATAGTAAAGGCTACACTTGTGACTGGTCTTCATGTTGTATTATGAATATGGTGCCTGTCTTGTAAGTGCTGCCCTCTGGTGTTCAAATGACAGCATAGCTGTGTATGGAGCTTATACACAATATGGTGTATTATAAAACATACTGCCCCCTGGTGCTCATGGGATGCACTTTTACTGAAAATGCTTTTGGCACAGTATACATATGGTAATTCAGTTATATGATAATGAAGGCTATGTTAACAATTGAAAACACACTTTCTGAATGACATGCTTTTAAAAACCACATTACAGAAAAACTAACAAGGATCGGTATAATGTTCTTGCACACACCTAAAAATATTACTGAGACAATCATGCAGACTTTGGGTATGCTGCTAAAATGTTCCAGTGTTATACCTCAGAAACGTACAAAACACTAACTTAGTTCTCTCAAACAACATTTTATTCTTCCCATATGAGACGTCTTTAGTCCATAGTAAAAAGGTAGCTGTGATTAAGATACCACTTCTTCCTAAAAAACATTATTATTTTTAGCATTATGCCTGCTGTGTTGGAGATGACATACAATGAAAAGATAAAGCATTTTTCCGCTGATGTTGTCATTGGTAATAAAAATAAATTAAAAAATATATAATAATAAAAATAAAGAAATAATGACAAATACCAACTGACAACTCTGCCAACTGTTATTGAGCTGACATTCCAACTTAATTTTCCTTCAGGGTTTGTAAATAAACATTGCCACTGCCTTGTCCAGAATCACCAAAGTCCTTAAAGGTACTATCCAGAGTGAATTGTCACTGTTTAGTGCTAAGCACTATTGATAGTCACCTCAGTGATCGAATTTCGTGCAACGTAGACTGAGTTTGCAAAACTGCAGCTAACACCAACAGAATGGGGCATGTCAAAACAAAAGCTAATCGACTGGTTTCGTTTTGACATGCCCCATTCTGTTACCGCTACCGCTTTATTATCTCAGTCTGCATTGAACAAAGGTGGCTATCAATTGCGCTTGGCACTATAAAACAGCAGGGCTACGTGTTGCTCCACTCCAGGTAAATTCCTTTAATATGATTGAGTGACCAAGATTACTATTACTCATGTTTGTTAAAGATGCTTTGCAGAAACTTATCAGGTTCCTTTCTGGCCATAGATGGTGATTGATGGCTCCTCCGGTGTGTTACTGCAAGGTAAAATCAGAATTGTCACAGAACTCAAGAAAGCAACATGGTGAAAACATGTATTCATAAACAACAAATCAGCATTCATTTTAGTCTAGAACATTTGGTATAATTTCACAATATAATATCCTAATATAAGAGAATAACATCCAAACCCATACATCAGTCTTAAGGTGTTATATCACAAATTGTATATGCCTAGAGAACAGATACCATCCCAATTACTTATAAGTAATAACATAATACATTGTCCAAAGTGTGATTAACTGGGATTTGTTAATGGTTTGATTTCAGATATGTGTGAATACATTGTGACTCACCATTCTGCAGTGATACCCTCTCCATGTCTGCGGTGATACACAGTGACATACTGGACTTCTTCCTCCTCTGATTGGGGAAGGTCAGTCTGTGTGGGTCCATCATGAGGCTGGATGGTAGAGTACGGAACATGATCCTCTGCTCCTCTTGCAGTGTCTGCACTGGGGAGGCAAACCGCACGGCTCTCCATGGATATCTGGGAGTGAGCATGGATTTGGAGATATCAATTCATCAATTTCAAAGATACAGGCAACCACAACTGGAAGCCAACTGGCGCCTTGTCCCCAAAAAGACTAAACAATAAACAAAGTGGGTGAGATGCTTTTTTTTCTTTGGTCCCTATAGTTTCAATACAATTAAGTTCGGGAAATGTACAATCTTGACAATATGTAAAAATCTTAAACCCTAGAGAGAGAGAAAGAGAGAGAGAGAGAGAGAGAGAGAGAGAGAGAGAGAGAGAGAGAGTAAAATGCTGCTAAGAGATATACATAAAAAAATAATAAAAATGAATTTCTCTCACCTCCTCCTTATCACTCCTTCTAAACAACCCATCATGAAAGGGAAAAAAAACATAAAAGTGAATGATTAACTGCGTTGATTAACATAGGAACATAGGAATTTCCCTTACTGCATCTTCAACATACTGGGTACTCAATTAGGATCAACAAGGTCTTTGGTATTTTTTGCCCTCAACTGTGCCTTCCAGGCAGCGCTGCCTTCAAGGCACTACTCTACTCAGTTTAGGGTTAGGATGAGGGTTGAGGGGGTTAGGGTTAGGAATAGGGTAAGGGTAGTGCCTTTTAGGCTGTGCTGCCTGGAAGGTGCCGTTGGGGGCAAAAAACACCATTGAGCGATCAACAACTTGTTACAAGTTACAAAGTATAATAATACTGTAGATGATCAGTGGCGTTTCTTTGAAGCCATTAGTTTAAATTTTCTTTAAAACACATTTAAATATATTACCCACCTAATCATGTGTATTGCACAAGAAATAACAATAATTCCGACCACAATGACTCCAATAATGGAAAAAGCTGCAAGGTTTTGATCTAAGAGGAGCATGGAATAAAAGACAGACATGACAACAATAACTGACACTGACACATCATCCAAATTTAATGGGTTGTTCTTTGAGCAAAGACACCCCTCTGGTAAAAATTTAATGAGAATCTACTAGTAACTTTTGCTGATAAAAAACAAACAGATGGGGAAACAATCAGATGGACAAACAAACAAATTCCTGCGAAAACATAACATTCTTGATAGAGAAAACACCATTGGCCATCATTGACAGAATTTTCCTTTTAACAATACCTTCAACTGTGATAAACACAGCAGTAGAGTTTTCAGTTCCATATTTATTCCTGGCCTCACAGTAGTACTGTCCTCCATCCTCAGACTTGATGTTAGTGATGCTGTACTGCTGTCCTGATCCTACTGGAGTGGACTCATCCATCTTAAACCAGGTGTAGTTCTCCACTGGTGGATTGGCATGACTGCTGCAGGTCAGAGTCACTGTATCTCCCTTAGAGACTTTATGAGATGGACTTACAGTCATGGAGGTGTTCTTTGGTTTAACTACAGAAAAAAACAACAACAACAACAATTACAACAACAAAAATGTAACATTTCTCTGTTTAAAAATGTATAGTGAAGTAATTAACATATTAATAAGCTCAAAAGGTCATCTTTTTAAAATGTATTATAACTTAATTTAACTTAAAAAATAATTTCTGCTTACACATGACTGTAAGCTTCATTGGTGTTGAAGGATAGCCCTCATAGCCCTTCAGCACACAGGAATAGAAGCCATCATCCTCCTCAGTGACATTGGTGAGGATAAGCTCACTGTTGTTTTCTTTACTAACAGGTAATTCTTCTCCATTCTTTCTCCATATCACTTCCAATGTGCAGTTCTGCATGCAGCTCATCCTCACATCACTGCCTTCTGTCACAGGGGTAGGATTGGAAATACTAACAGAGAGTTCTGAGAAGAAGAGAAAAAAACAAACAAACAAAAAAAAAAAACAGATGACAAATTTACTCAAACATACCTTGTGACGATATTTGAAAATAGTGTTTACAAATGGGTGTCACACTGAATTTAATGTCACCTGTGACAGACAAAACAACTCCAGGTCTCCCCAGCCAATTTTCTGCTGCATTGTCACTTCTAATCCTTGGCTGATACTGCCCTGCATCAGTAAGCTTCACCTTGCTCAGAGTCATTGTGCAGTTACCATGAATATCATCATTGTATACGATTCGACCCTTATAGTCAGGCATGACAGAGAGATCAGTGGGTTCTTTTCGTGGCTGTGGTCTTATGGTCCAGAAGACTTCTGTCACCCTGACATCGACTGGGTAAGTGAAAGAGCATGGTATGACCACTGATGATTCTTTCACGGCACAAATCGTTTTGTGAGTGAAGTTAACTTTCCATCCCTGACAAAAAACTGTGAATCAGAGCAAATAGGCCTCACATAAGTATTGTTAGTATTCTTTTCACAAACATTTGGACAATGACTGGGGTTCAATGTGAGGACAGTATAACTTAAAACACAACACACAACTCATAACTTTAAACAACTTGTAGATGGGGGTTTTCTCCTTTTTTAAATAGTCATGCAGAGTTGGTGCCATTGTGAAGTGTTAAGTACGGACATAATTACCTTGTATTATGGACAAAGAGATAACCACATAAATAAATGGCAGACCCTGTATCATCATGTATTCAGCAACCTACATAAAATGAAAATCAAATATCCATCATTTTGATTTGAATAGCCCCCTACTTTTAGGTAACAATGAGACTATACAAAACCCCAAACTTACTATATAGTATCGTGTTTTTAAAACAATTTAGATTAAAACCCCAAGCCTTGTCTTGAACTAAGCAGTCAACACAGGAAAGCTGGTATAGCATTTGCCTTAACCACGCGGGGGCGAGAAATAGGTCGTGGTACAGAAGCATGCTGGTGGTCTTAAAAAGATGAGGGAGAGCATGTACGCAATGTACGCTTTTCCTAAATGCAAGTAAGATTTGCAAAATAACTTACCTTAGTTTTCAGTAAATGGAAGTGTCTGTTTTTTAATTGTTATCCCATTTTTTTGTCTGTAATACCTGGCTTTAAAGTGGAATAAAAACTTCCTAATGAAATAATCCAAAATGCCATTTTAACACACAAGATTCTGAACAACATTCAGAAGTCTGTCCTTAACACTTAAAGTATAATTGTGTCGCATTTTACTGCTTTAGGATTCAACTGGGCTATCACCGGCTTAAACATAGCGAATCATAGAGACAATTCAAGCATTTTTAATTGACAAAAAGGATTTCATTACATCGCGGATCAAAAATAGTGCAAGCACACGCACACACACACACACACACACACACACACACACACACACACACACACACACACACACACACACACACACACACACACACACACACACACAAAACAAACAGAAAACACAGGTAAATTCTGATTGTTATTTAAACACTTTGTATATTTTAAAAAATGTGTTAACCAGTGGAAAGCCACACTTACCATGTGTTGCTGCTAACAAGAGCTAACCAAATGTCAGATGAGGAAGTGTTGATTCAAGGTTTACCACAAAAATGGCAGACAGACTTGCATACATAATACTCAGGTTTGCTATTTGCATTCTCAAAAATATATGCCAGGCAAAAAAATAAAAAATAAAAAAAATAATAATAATAAAAAAATGAAAGCATAGCACACAAAATTGATTCAGTCTTTAGTCATGCGAGACAGTGTGGGACTCTTGTAGGTCTCACCATCCATTGCTGTCATTTTGAAAGCGCTGCCTGTATATCCTTCTATTTGTCGACTCTCTTTGCAGAGGCTGTGCTTTTGTATACAGTATGCCTGTGTGGTTTGTGGTTGACTTGCAAAGATTTGAAGCCTTTGCCTGCCTGCATGTAGCTTTTTTTATATTTTAACCTCAATTGTCACCCCTCTTTGTTGCACGTTTGTCAAAAGAATCTCACTGGCTTATTTTCCTTTACATTTCAGGAATTATATATTGTCATCCTTTGGTGTTTTTTTTTCATGTTTCTTGTTAGTTTTCTTTTTTATGTGCTACGGCTAGCGTGTCCAAATTAAAATAAATCATATGTGTGTATGTCCGTAATTCAGCTTATATTATTTATAGTCGAACATGCCGATCAATTGCCAGAGCTGCTATCGGGGAGCAATCTATAGCTGTGGTAAACCTCCACATCATGGGGCGAGGTCTCTGGCAACAACACTTGGTAAGTGTGGCTCTCCACAGGTTTACAAAGTATTTCTGAAGATTCTTGGAAAAGAGTTGTGCCTTTTTATGTTGCTTGGATGTTTCTGTTGTGGTTTCTTGTTTATGTACAGTATACATGATGACAAAAAGTATCTGTGATGGTGTTCCTGTTATGCACCAGTCGAAAATGAACATACTACTAATATGTAATGCAGACATGCTACACATGCAAACTGAATGTTGTTAAATGGATTTATAATTGCATTGGTTTTGTTTCATCTTTTTGAACTGCTATTGATATTTTAAAGAAGATAATAATGAAGATTGAAATGAAATACAAGAATCAGATTCACTGAAATACTTTTGAAATGAATGAATTAAGTTATTCAAACATCTGCAAATAAACAAAGCATGCAAACAAAATAAAATAAAACAAACGAAAAAAACAACAAAAAATATATATATGATATGATTTCCTATCTCAAGCAAATGGAAAGATGTGGTCATATTCCTAGTAGCCATACTGAGGTGCATATCACTATAGAACATACGAATAAATTGTTAACTGGTTAATATAAAATGGAGAGATGAACACATTCTGAATAAATCCTTGTGTGTTTATTAGAGATATAAGAAAAACAAGAAAAAAACATGGTACATATGCATACACTAGTATATACAAAAGTATAGGCTATATTTTTAAGACTCTTCTCATGACTTCCAAATTCATAGTAGTATTGTATTGCTACAATCCTGCATGTGACCCTCATTTGTGCAGTCCTGTTCCTGGTTAAGCATTGCAGTAGATTGCGTTGTTGTAGAGTGCCTCCTCTGGTTGGATTGTAGAACTGCAAGATGAGATCAGAGTGATCACAGAGCTCAGTAGTGACATAGGAAAAAAGAATGATGACAAAATCAGCATCAGTGGTAAATGTGTGCAATTTCCCCACAACCAGTGGACAGAAACTTAAGACAGAGCCAAACCAAAAAAAATGTATCCTTCACTCAGAGTGTCCGAAGCCACGACATACACAGACAAAGTGAAAGAAGCTGACCCACCAAGCAAAACTGTCACAACCATGGTGAAGGACAGGAGGAATACTAGCATCAGTTACAAGGGTTAGTATGCAAAAAATATGTATATTATTAATTATTACCAGGACACATTGGCAGCTTTTATCCCTACATGAGAAAGAATGGAATAGTCCTGGGAGAGACTGTTGAAGTTGTCAGCTGTCCTGTGACTGAAATGGTTAATATTTCTCTGTAGGTGTAGTAGATGCTGACCTCTCTCCTACTTTAGGGAGGTAGACAGTAATATATTGGACTTCTTCCTCCTCTTCCGGCTGAGGGTCCTCAGTTTGTTCAGAGCCATGAGGTCGGATAGTGGAGTACTGAAACTCATCTTCTTCTTCTTCTTCTTCTCCTCCTGCAGCCTCAGCACTGGGGGGACCAGCAGCTCTGACCTCTGCATATATCTGAAAGTAGTTGTAAAACCTCTTACTATGACCTGGCCAAAAGTAATTTAGAAAAATGTCTGCTTTATGTGTCTTTAAGATAGGCTTTATGGAGGTAAAAACAATCAATCAAACAAACAAATAAACAAACAAAACAAACAACAACAAAAAAAACACTTACCTCTAATTTAGTTTGACCTCTAAAAAGTATGGGAAAGAATTAATGACAACTGAATGACAACATTACATTGATTAGTTATGTGATTTATTTTTACTTTTACTTATTTACTATTGATTAGCTAATCACTGATGAAACATAGAACTCATGAAGCACCTAATCCAGTGAATAATCCATGAGATAATCACGATTGCAACCACAATCAATCCTATGATGATGACTGCTATGTAGTCTTGCCCTTCTGGGGAAAGCACTTGTTCTATTGGGGAAAATGCAATAAATTCTAGCATTATTTGTACAGCAGCAGCAGCAGCAACAACAACAACAACAACAACAACAACAACAACAACAACAACAACAACAACAATACCTTTTACTCTGATGAGCACAAATTGTGATTTCTCAGCTCCATATTTATTCCTGGCCTCACAGTAGTACTGTCCTCCATCCTCAGATCTGATGTTAGTGATGTTGTACTGCTGTCCAGATCCTACTGGACTGAACTCATCCACCTTAAACCAGGTGTAGTTCTCCACTGGCGGCTTTGCCACACTGCTGCAGGTCAGAGTCACTGTATCCCCCTCAGAGACATTACGGGATGGGCTTACTGTCATGGAGGTGTTCTTTGGTGGAACTACAGAAAAATAACAAAAATAGTATTACTGCAATAGATTTGCAATGGAAAACATTTGAGAATAATACTGTATTTCATGCTCAATGGTGTCTGGCAATGGAAGTATAGGCAAGTTTACTACTTCTATAGTACATTTAAAACATGGAGGCAGTTTAATGTGCCTTACAAAGATTAAAACAAACAACAGTGAATATGAAAGTGAAAATATAAAATTACATAAAAGAAAACTTTTTCTTTTAAATATGATGTTGTACTTACACATGACCTGAAGCCTGGCTAATGTTGTGGGATGTAGCTCAAAGCCCTTCAATGCACAGGAATAGACACCTTCATCCTCCATGGTGACATTGATGAGTATGAGCTCATGTTCTACACTTACAGAAATTTTTTTATCATCTTTCCACCATATAGTTGCGGGGTTGTCTTCTGTTTCACATGTATTGTTGCAGCTCAGTCTCACAGTACTGCCCAAAATCACTGGCGTGGGAATCCAAAGTGATAAGTCTAGAGAAAGAAACGGAAAAAAGGAAAGAGGAAGAAAAGAAATGTGACACCCAGAGTGTTGTATGAATAAGTTAGCTAATTTGGAAAATACAACACGCTGACTTAACCTGTTATGGACAAATGAAGTCCAGGTTTTTGCAGCCATCTTCCTTCATAATTTTCAGTCAGTATCCTGGTTTTATACTCTCCTTTATCTGTGAACTCTACCTGCTTCAGGGACAGTGTGCAGTTGTTGTTAGTATGCCCACTATATAATACTCTATGCTTGTAGTCTGGTATATCTAATAAATCAGTGGGTTCTATGTTTTCCTTTGGGTTTATAGTCCAGAAGACTTTAGTGACGGTGAGTTCAGAGGGATGTGTGAAGGAGCACGGCATGACTACTGTAGATCCTTTCACAGCACAGATACGGTCATCAGTGTAGTTGACTCCCCAGGTCTGACAAGAAACTCCTGTAATTCAGGGTATGCAAATATCATAAAATAAGTATTTACAAAACATGGGCCTTGTTCAAAATTAATTCCAGGCATACATAGCTAATCACAAGGTTTTTAACCATTCGTTCTCCGACAATAAATTTAGTTCAGGATTTAAGTGTAAAACATAAACTTATATAGACTGTATCCTGTTATGTTGTTGGTTATTTTATAGTTACACTTGTGGAGAGATTAAACTCCTGTAATTCAGAATATTGAAAATACATGAAACCATTTCCGAAATATGGGCTTCCTTCACAAATAATTTTAGGCAAGAATGCATTCTCTCTAAGCAAACCACAATGTTTTGGTTATTTTGTAGTTACACTTGTGTAGAGAAGTAAGGTTTGAACATAATTATTTACCTTGAATCTGAAGCACACAGAGAACACAGATGAATGGCAGACATTTCACCTTCATTGGCACTGCCACCTACAGGGCCTACAATAGAGAGAAACAAGTACAGTATATTTGCAGACAGATAACAATAGTGAACTATCACAAATAGCCCATTTGAATGCTACCTCTGTTTCCCAAAAGCATAGTTGCTAACTAAGTTAGAAACTTTGTTGGTGGCAATGCATTTTCTCATTGTTAGTAAATTATATTTTTGGGGAAAAGATGCCTGGTTTGGTCGAAATGAAAACATGATGGAGTTAAACATCTATATGTAACTGATTTTATTTATTTATTTACCTGATTTGGTAAAGTATTACTCTTGTGGAAAAAAAACAATGCCAAGAGTGATGAGATATATGATATAACATATTGATGAAATTATGTTTATTATTCACAACACATAACATTATGAAAAGCCCCGTCATACACATGCTTACCTATAGGCAGAGATGTATAGTAACTAAGTAGAACTACTTAAGTAGCCTACTTAAGTACTAAAATGCAGTATCTGTACTTTACTGGAGTATTCTTTTTTCTCCTACTTCCACTTTTACTTCACTACATTTTTTTGATGAATTTAATACTTCTACTCCATTACATTTTTGATGTGCTGATTAGTTACTTGTTACTTTTATAAAATAATTTACAAATCATACCACATCCAATGATAGTCTATCGATGCCAGACCAGACCATCACCAGGTTTTCATTGTCATTATTGGGCGATTCAAGCAGTATAAGAGACCTCAAGCTCCCCTTCGACCTTCCGCAGTACTGAATGAATGCAGTGAATTGGGAACAATTAGCAATGGTCAGTCTCCATTTCGAGATGGAAGAAAAACACACAAGTTCTTCAACTTCAAATGATTGTAGTGACGGGAATGGTGGTGACCATCCCTGGCCCTACTTAGAGTCCATGGCCAAACAGACTATTTCAGCCAAATAAATGTAAAATAGTAATATTCAAACTTTTGACCGCTTTCTTTAATATACACAGTACTTCTACTTTTACTTTCAGTACTTGAGTAGCAATTTTTAAAATACTTTTACTTGCAATACTTAAGTACAAAACATTTTGAATATTTTAGTACTTCCACTTAAGTATGGTGTTTAAAGAACACTTTTACTTCCACTCAAGTCATTTTTTTGATATGGTACTTTTACTTCCACTCCACTCCTCTTCTCCAGTACTTTATACAACTTTGCCTATAGGTAACCGTTTTTTTTTTTCATTTAACTGACTTTTTATTTTAGTATTTAGTATTAAGCATTTGGGGGAAAAAAACAAGACTGATGAGATGTGTGAGTTCGCATTTTGATGAAAATATGTTTATCATTTGCATAACATTATGATAAGTTCCGTCATACACATGCTTATGCATGTAAACTCATGCAACACATGCAAATATGCCCACACATCACCATATGCTCTACACTGAGCAGAGTGCCTTGCTCTCAAGCGTCTCTCTAAACCACACGGGCAGAGAAGTAGGTTGTGGTATGGTTGCACACTGGTATGCAACATGTAGAATATGTACCTGTAGGCTGGAGTGCAGCTTACTGACATAGCTACGTATTTACAAATGGCAGTTGGCAGTTGCGGTGGAAAAAGAAGAAGAAAAAACATCTCAGGTTTTTTTACTTCACCTTTCTAATCTTTCAATATTCTTTACTGACATTGTTTAATTTTGTATTTACACATACGAAAATATAAGCAATACAGACCATACAATTTAATATTTACATCTTTGTCACATAAAATTACAGTAATTGTAAAACAACTTATTTCAAAATGCATGCAGCTTAATGTTGCATAACCTTAAGCGCGCAATTTCATAAAGTAACTTATACCCAAAGCCAAAAATGTATTGTTTATGTTTACATGATTTACATGAGTCATAGACTGAGTTCCGTCTTTTCATGACAGTTGTTAAGTTGATCAAAATCAGACACAGTAGACAAAATTCCACAGTGCCCAATTTACTGAAGCATTTCCACCATAGTTACAGTATATGTTTAAAAGAGTTGTCTCAAACCAAGTGTGAAGCCACACTTACCTTGTTCTGCTGCCAGACAGGGTTATGTTGATACAGGCTTCACCACAATTCTACTGCAGCTCACACGCTTGCATGCTGCCTATAATTGTCATCTCTGACAAATGACTGGCATGTGTAGCCACACATAGGTCAGTTTCAGTAAGCATGCACCCACACTTGTATGGACCCACCCCCACATATACATTAAGACACATTCAAGACACAAGATTAGCAACTAAGTTAGCATGTTTAGTAATTGTATATAGTAAATAAGTAAGTGCCTAAGTAAGTAAGGGAGCATTTCATGCCCCAATACAAATATTAAGCCACTGTAGAAGTTGAGTAAGTACAGTAATTTACGTGTATTTAGTAAATTGGGTGAATAACAAGTGAGTGAATGATTCTATAATTCAAATAACGGTTATTTTTCAGACTTCCTATATCCTTGTTTCCACTCTGATAAGATCAGAGCAGTGACATTACAAATGCCTGTGGTTTGTGGTTTTGTGACCCAGAAACAACTGAAACCTTATCTGTCACTCAGCCTTACTCAGTCATCAGCCTTGTTACATACTGAAACAAACGAACAAAAAAAAAATCAGAAGTGGACACAGTTGGTTTTATACACTATAAATAGAACAAAAATGAATATTATGTGAATTGTTTGCCAAACAAACTGAAAATAATTATTTTATTTTTATTTTGAACATTACAACAAGAAATCACTTCCTAGACATGAGGCTTGGTTTGTTGCTGTGCATAGCAGTATATTGTGTTGAGTGCCCCCCTCTGGCCGAGTGCATAGACAGTGATGGTCTTGTCAAAAGTTGGTTTGGAATAATGTAACAAAACATAGAGTTGAATCTAATTTCGTTTTTCTCCATATACTTCGGACAATATTTGCATATGACTTTTTAAACTTTAGGCTTTGTGGAAATACTTATACAAATGCCCACTCATAACAACACTACATTCAGAGAACTATGGGGGTTACCACATCTCTCTCAACCACACGGGGAGAGAATTAGGTCATGGTAACAAAAGCCACACTGCTTGGCATTAGAATATATCGGACCTTATTTCTAACACATGCCTTACAGAAAAAAGGGTAACACTTTATAATAACCGTCCACTAAAAATTGTTATTAAATAGCTTCTTAACATCAGTAAGTAGTCATTTAATTGTTAATAGATGACAGTTAACAGTTAGGTAACGGTAATTAACAGACATTTTACAGCATAGTTTGTAAGTTAGTATGTTAACAGTTAGTTTACAGTTTGTTATGGCTAAATTAAAAAATGGTAAAACTTGATGGAATTTATTCATCTCATTGATCGAATCCACTAACTTTCAATTAACATCTTACTGATGTTTAAAAACCATTTATAGAAGACGGTTATTATGAAGTTCTACCGAAAAAAAAAAAAATTAAATTAAATTCAAATAAAGTCTTGCACTCTCGGTCACTTATGTGGGTTTTGATAAACACATGCTTGTACTCTTGCATGCAGTCACTCAAAACACGAGCAACATTTTATAATGCATTCGCAAATAAACTAAATTGGAGTGGCAAAATACAAACATAATTGGTAGCAAAAAATGATACAGTGTGTGTGTGATGATGATGTTTACCTATTATTTATTGTCCTTAATTATATCTGGCGGCCTCTAGGGAACATCTAAGATAATGGCAATTACATGACCAAACACAGATAGAGAGTAATATGCATTTATGAATTACATTGTATTGGAACACAGATACAACCAGTGTAGTCAACATGGTGTATATTACGGATTATGTAATGTCTTACATTGTATTGGTTGTACACTCACATCCTGGAAAAATATAATGACTCTTTCAATCCAGCAGGTGGCACTGTAAAACAGCCCTTGATGTGGTTTAACCCTTTGATATTGTAATTAAAAAAATTGTCAGATTAGATCAGTCCCATATTTCATCTAACACAGAACAATAATCTAGACTAATCAGTGCATATTGGTGCAATTTTGGATTCCTGAGTTAAAAAAAAATATAATAAATGCTGTTGCCCTTCACTTTATGCTGATGACGTTGGTGTTTTAAATGTATGTTGATGACATTATGATTTTGATTAATAATTAAAAAGGATGTAACTGATATGCAATACGTTTCATATTTAAGTCACTTCCTTACATGCTTTACACAGACATAGTTCACATACTGAACTTGCACTTCACATTCCCATTAAAGGGTTTGTCAGATTAAATCAGTCCACTATTTCATCTTACACAGAGCAATTAACTAGACTGATCAGCACATATTGATGCGATTTGGGATGCCTGAGTTAAAAAATAAGATCATAAATACTGCATATGTCACCCTTCACTTTATATTGATGACATTGTCGTTTTAAATTCTATGTTTATGACATTATGATCTTGAAGTATATTAGAAAGGATGTAACTGATATCCGATTTCAGGAGTGTGCCCTAATATTTAAGCAACTTCCTTAAATTCCCTACATGGAAATGTCTCACACTGAACATGTCCGTTGACGGACGACGGGGGAAGTGTCTGACGGAGGGGGAGTCAATTCTGATTGGTTGATAGGTCCGTCGCAACCTGAAAAGTTGAACGTTTTTCATCTTTTTGATGGATGCAACGGAGCCGTTGGGACGGACGGACCCACAATGCATTTCGCGAAAGCTCCATTCAAAGTCAATTGCATCCGTCGACGGAAACAGCCGGAAACAGCCTTAATACAGCCACATGTTTTTGTCATGAAGTAAAAATGTACAATATTTGTGGCTTACGTGGGGAAATTGGCTTATGTAATGTCTGTTAAACTCATACATGTGCAATGTCATTCAGACAACGTCAGTCTCTCATCCTAGTACACCCCCCTGATAGTTAAATGATGATAAGCTTGTGGCTCCCTCTGCAGGTCATGTATATATTATTGTGACAGGCACCATACATATGATGAAAAATGCTATAGGTCTACAGTACAGTAGATCTGAGCCTGTTCCACATGTTGGGCAGAAGAACTGTAGAAAGGATAAAATTTAACATTAGTGAACACTAACTAATTTTTTGATTACAGTGTTGTTAGTACTGGTAGATTTGGTAGAAGTTGACTGTTTACAACACATAATTCTCTTACAATATTTGAACGAGATGGTGTCTGTCAGGTAAGAAATTAACTCACCTATAAGTGGGTCTGGGGTGAGTGACGGTAGCATACTGGGTTTGGCAGTCTCTTCTCTTCCCCCTGGGAGTGCGACTATATGCACTTAAGACTATGACGGCTTTGCTTACAATTGGTTCCTGGATATAATTAGAGAAATACATTTTGCCAACACACTTTGTAGGGCCACTACCAGATTAGATATCAGAAGTCAATAAACTTGGAATTACTTATAATGAAATAATTACAGTGTCAAATACCTGAGCATCTCCTTCGTCAGCCCTCTTTCTAAAGGGTAAGTATATTCCATCATGAAAAAATTATATTAATCAGATATTAACAATAAAACATGAGATCATAGTTAAACCGACTGGGATGGTGGTCACTCTTAAGAACAACAAATGTTGTTATCGAGCACTTCTCCTACCTTTCACTCCAAAATCAACTGATATCATTCATAAATGAAAGTTACAATCATTTGAAAGATAATTTGATACCCTCTACCTAGACTACAAACAAAAAACACTCTCAACAACTTTCCCACAAGGGACTGGCAAGATATTTTGTAACCTTTGAATTTTACATTTCATGATGATACCCTTTGTTGACTTTGGAAAATCCTGCAAAGATCATGCATTTCCTGAAGATCATGGTTGGATCAGAGATTATGGATGTCCAAATGAACTGTGGACTCACCTCTGAGTAGATTTGGGTAGACTTATGTTAGCATTGGCATATATTGAGCCTTCCTGATCCGCCCCTTTGACATCATCAGCACAGGTATCTTTATACCTAACTGGACTCTGGATGACAAGGGAGATACAATAACATATAAACAAACAATATATGAAGCTCTTTTTTATCAGTCTACTCAAGGGAAATCTGAAAGACTATACTGATTTGTTATGGAATCTTAGTAGATGTTCTTCATATGTGAACAACTGAGCATGTACCAGTGAGTTGTAGTCATTGATCCTCCTCCTAAAAAATACACACAGGAATGGAAGAGGATAAAAAAAACAATGGAATTGAAATGAATCGTCTGTCTGAGACAATGGCGCACTGATAAGTATATTTTAATTACATTCTACCTACCTTACCCAATATATTGAGCAAGACAAAATCACAATCCCAAGGACCAGCATACCAATTATGACAATTGCCATATATTGTGGTTTTTCTGAAAGAATAGCAAGACAAAATATGTTCACTTGACCTAGGATGCCTGATTTTCAGTGATGTAAAAGTCATATTTCAGAGTACTATGACTGTTTTTCATCACTGAGTGCTTTTGGTAAGAGGAAGAACAAAGGCTTAATGTTGATTAAACAAATGTTAATTTCCGCTTTTCAGTCTGATACAAGACAGAGCGTGCCACACTACACACTTTCATTCTGTTTCCTACTGACAGTGTTGAGTATATGACTGGAATTTCTGACTAGGCACATATGTTTGACGCCATTCTGACTCCCTGGCAGAAGAGACACTTAGTCTCAATAGGACTTATCCTCTTGGCTAAATAAAGAAACATAGGAAGATAGATAGGATAGTAACAAAGACTAAGAAGGAGGGACATACAGACAGGCTATCACATACCCATAACTGCCACTAGCACAGTGGTTGAATTCTCAGCTCCATATTCATTCCTTGCCTCACAGTAGTAGAATCCTCCATCCTCATAGTTGATCTCAGTAATGTTCAACTGCTGTCCAGATCCTACTGGAGTGGAGTCATTCACCTTGAACCAGGTGTAGTTCTCCACTGGCGGCTTTGCCACACTGCTGCAGGTCAGGGTTATTGTAACGCCCTCTGGTATTTCACCAGAGAGACTTACTGATGCCGAGGTCTTTCTTGGAGGGACTGATAGCATACATATTTAAATTATAGATTTAAATGTATGTGGATGATTGTAGCCAACAGTGCAGTTAGTATTGTAGTGATAAATTTAAAGCCCCAATGTGTAGCCTTCGAGAGAAATTAAGCGTAACGCAACGTAAATGACGTATTACAGCTACAGAAGCCTGCATGCGGATGTCGGTCTATTGTCAGTCTATAGCAAAAACGTGAACGATATGACTGCTTTCAGCTTCCGTATTCCAAGATGGCTGCAATACATGGAGAGTCTACCCAAGTTAATGTGCGTGGAAATGTGAAATTTCAATACGGACATACAGAATGAATGTTAAACAGGTAAAGCATATTTTCATATTGAACAGTAAAAACAAAAACCTTTAACAACCTTTAACAAAATGACTCAGTGTTTACTCACACATGACACTAAGCTTCACTTCTGGTGATGGATGTCCATCAAAGTCCTTTATTGCACATGAGTAGTACCCTTCATCCTCCACAGTGACATTGATGAAGATGAGTGTGGTGTTTGATTCTTTAAATGGTAACTCTTCTCCATTCCTTCTCCACATTACTGTGATGTTGTCTTTTGATCCACATGAGTTGTTGCAGCGCAGCTTCATTATGGTACCCTCAATTACTGGGCTGAGAATCTGAACAGAAAGAGCTAGGGGGGAAGACATAATCGTCATCATCATGATCATGATACATGTCTGTGACATATTTCAGAGATACACAACCATACAGAACTTGACACTGATTTGTCATAAATCCTATGGACAACATTCAAATAATACCGACTAATGTTAATAACTAAGAATCCAGATGTTTTTTCTTTTTTCTGAAACTATTCAAACAATCATCAAAGAATAATCAACAAATACTGGCAATAATACCGTCAATTCTCGTTAAATACAATAATTAACAATAAAACCAGGTTACTACCTTTGACTGTCAAGCTGAGGCCAGGCTGTTGCAGCCATTTTCCTTTAGCATCATCTGCAATGATTCTTGGATGATACTCTCCTGCATCTCCAAGCATCACATTTCTCAGAATCAGTGTGCAGTTCGTGTCAATGTCTGGACTGTACTTTACTCGACCCTTGTAATCTGGCATATCTACCAGATCAGTGGGTTCTATGTTTGGCTCTGGATTTCTGGTCCAGAAGACTTTAGTGATGGTGAGTTCAGAGGGATGAGTGAAGGAGCAGGGCATGACGACTGATGATCCTCTCACAGCACAGATGTGCTTATTTGTTATAGTCACCATCCAGCTCTGACTAGAGACATCTAAAATGTACACAGCATACAATACTAGTAATATTTATATACTTTCTTTCCAATGCTAGATGAGATCTTTTTTTTTTAACCAATGAGACACTTCCACTGTCTGTAATGTCTTTAGCAGTTGCATAAGCCTTTCATTTTCTTCAGTAGTTTTGCTGTCATCCTCATGTTTTCTTTCTGTCACCAAGACCCCTCCATCTAACTCCCCCACTGAGAATGTTATTCTAGGCATGTGTAATTAGTAATTTGCAAAGAACAAACTGATAAATAATGCTCTTTTAACATTACATTACAGGTGCTGATGTCTTGCTTTCTTTGCACTATGAACAAATGCAATGGAAACTGGAAAAGCGCTCAGAGAGCACAGACATCCGCCAAGGCAATGTGGTCACAGACACAATATAAATTCCAGATCATGTTTTGGATGACCGATCGCCACCAAAATCGAATCAGTTCTTGCTTGTCCCAATATACACATAGTAGTAAAATTTTATCCAAATCCGCGCAGTACTTTTCGAGTTATCCTGCTGACAAACAAATAAACAGACAGACAGACAGACAGACAAACCAACGCGACCGAAAACATAACCTCCTTGGCGGAGGTAATAATAATTGACCTTATATTGTGCAAACACAGGCGTTGTCAGCTCCTGCCTTTTGTCCACTGCTTACCTTGGCTTGTATAGAGGAGAAGACTAACCAACCAAGACACATATGAAAGCATTTCCACCTTCATAGTTGCTGCAATCTGTAGACTACTCTAGAGAAGAGAATATCCAGAGGATATGACCTGAACATTCAAAATATAGAGATACTTCAGATTATAAAATATTTACAGTTAACACTGCACGTATGGAGCTCTTACCATGATCAATTTCTTTGCAATACTTGTTCAGTCCGAGGAGTGATAAACTGTGAACACAGGAAGTGAGATTGCATGCCTTTTCTCTCAGTCTTTTCTTTTGTGGCCAGACTTTCAGGTCAACACACAAGCAAAGGTGTGACTTTCACATGCACAACAGGAGCTAGTTCCATGAACACAATTAGTTTCTGTTTTCATTCACATCAGTCTATGAGCTACAGTACGATTTTACTGTAAATTTTGTAACTGCTACTTACTACTACTTACTTATTACCACTGAGCTTGATCAGTACATAGTTTAGGAGACAAATGCCCTTAGTCCGAGAGTAAATCTAATTTCCGAAAATTGGGAAAGTTTACACCTCAAAACTCCCTTGATGCACGCCACCCTCTCTCTCAGTTTGCACAGCAGTTTTGCAGTGCATTGCATGGCCAGAGAAGCTCTTTGCACAGTAGTGGTTTGTGGTTGGCATACAGACAGTGGGCATTTGTGTCTCTGTTACAAAGGTACAGTATGTTTGACTTTTTTGCTCTCTTTCTATACAGTTCACCTTTACTTGGTAGTTGGTGAACCTGTTTCAGTAAATATCTTATTCTTTAACCAAGTTTATTATTCAGTCAAGTTTATTGCAGGGTTACAACTCAAACAAATGTAAATATGAACATGCACACTCAAGCACATTCAATAGTGTGACACCCCAGCTGGTCAGTTCTGGGTCTTGTTCTGTCACGCTTCCTGCTCTTTGTCTGTGTTGGCTCTGCTGCTGTTCTGTGTGTGGCCTACTAGGGGGAGCTCTGCAGAATGGAATGGGCTAATTGCGCCAGCGATTAGGGCAGGATATAAGCGGGTCCCGGGAGCCTGCTTCAAACTCTCTCTCCTCTTCCTCCTTGGCGCTTCCGCTGACTGCCGGTCCCAGAGTTGCGGGGTGTTGTCGCTGCGGCTGGGCGGGCTGCGCCCCGTTCTTTTCTTTTGGTCTTGCACTTCACTACACTATGCTGACATACACCACAGTCTTGCTTTACTCCACATTTACTGACTTTTGTACATAGTTCACTTATTTAATAAATATCCTTCGTTAATTTTGAGCAACTTGTGGTCTCCCCTTCTATGTTGTGTTTGCCTTGAGCTGGGCAGGCATTACAATAGTAAAAAACACACCATCATGACAATTTTATTACATTTTATTATGTTATCATGTATTGTGAAATATTTCCTAATTCACATTACACAAAACCAAAACCACATGTCAAAATAGTTTGTTTACTTTGGGCAGTTCGTTATCGCTGTTGTGACAACACCTGCTTTCAGAAACAACACAGTAGCCATTGGCCAGCAGGAGGCTCTCTTAGATTTTGTTCAAGCCGGTTAGCTTATCAACCATCTTTGATTATTTCTTAATGTTGGAGTGACCTAGACAGTACAATTGTGCAGTTTACAAAGAGATACGCAGAATATTTTTTTTTTTTTTTTTTTCAAATACTATTTATTTGCATGCAAAGTTTTGTCACATTCTGTGCAGCAGGACATTCTGTCCAGTCCGATTATCAGTGAAGTGTTGATTTGCCAATACTAACATAATCCAAATTATATCTCAAGATTTATATTTGGAATTTGTTTTAAAAAAGAAAGAATAAAATCATATAAGAGGTGGCCACCGCACACTGCCTCCTGGCCACCTCTTTTTGAAGTATAAACCTGCAATCCACCAGCACCTGCTTTCAAAACATAGTCGGCTGATTTCTACTATTCTTCAAAGATTAAAATCATGTTATAAAGAATAATATCAAGATTTGTATTTGGAATTTGTTGTTTAAAAAAAAGAAAAAAACAAAAAACAAGTCATAAAGCTTGACATTTTCTCAAAGAATCTCTTCCTTTGTTCGATTGTGTTATTTACAAAGCGAGGGAGTTTTTCCTTGCCCCTGATTCTCATGGATGCTTCCCGTACTGTCTGTAAAACGCCGCGAGACAATGTACTGTATTTGTGCGCTCTACAAATAAAATTGAATTGAATTGAATTGAATTGTCTGACTGAGGTCTACCTAGTTACTCAGCTGGAAGAACTGTGAGGTATAGCTCATTGTCATCATCATTAGGGCTGTGTCTGAGTGGCTCATAGACGTGGTCTAATGGGTTGCTGCTGGTGGTGGCGGGTGGTGGTTTCATCTCAGGATCTCCTCCGTCAGGAATGGAGGTGGGATTTGGGTGGAGGTTCTGGTAGTCCTGCCGAGGTTGGGGGTTCTTGGGTTCCACAGTCTCGTAAACTGAACCCATCTGGATTGCACTGGTTGCCTATAACAGTAGGAGAGGTGGAGGCAGTCAAGATAGAGAACTACACTGTAAATACTGTAAAGCTGTTTAAAGAATATCTTGTTTTTCCACATTACTTTACCATAAACAGCTTTACATTAATGTCGTTTTTAACAAGAAATTATCGTGAACAGGTTTACAATACATGTGAATTTAACGATAATTTGACTTAAAATCAGTTGTTTTATACTGTGCAATTTACCGTTGGGAATATAGCATACTGTAATATCTCATACATGACAACTGTATTTTTCACAGTAAAGTACTGGCAACCACAGCTGCCAGTAATTTACCGTAATTTTCACAATGATTACTTGCTGTGGATGTTTAAATTAAAAAAAGATTGGATCAGCCCTTGACTGATAGCCTATTTGTTCTCACGCTGCATTCTTAAACTTTGCTGAATGGCTCGGGCATGATGTACTCGTATAATATACAGTAGTATAATACTGATATAATAAGGGTACAATACATGTGTATGCAATTCAAAACTTAATACTGAGATACAGTATTTATTTACCTTAGGTGTTATAAATGTATATAATATACATGTGTTTAATAAAAAAAATGTAGGTCTTTCCACTCACCGTTGATGGATGAGCAGCACTGCGTTGAGGTGCAGCCAAAAGGCAGACACTTGCACTGCAGATTGAAGAAAAGACATGACTGTACATTAGACATTACATAGAGTTTCCCATGGCTCTGCTCCAAGTATAATAAAAATACATTTAGTCTCACGCATGTATTTACATATCATTTTATTTGAGTGTGTGTGTGTGTGTGTGTGTGTGTGTGTGTGTGTGTGTGTGTGTGTGTGAGTGAGTGAGAGAGAGAGAGAGAGAGAGAGAGAGAGAGAGAGAGAGAGAGAGAGAGAGAGAGAGAGAGAGATGTGGTGGGTAGAGAGGAAACAAAAATCAGGACAGTAAGGTTTAGGAAAAGATTGAGAGAGAGAGAGAAAGCGCGAGAGAAAGACGGGATATTTATATGCTTACCTGGTCTCCTTTTCGATCTGCACCTGCACACCACAATTCCCAGCAGTATAGCAACCACAATCAAGATCAATAGGATGATCACTACCATTTCTAAAAAAAAAAGTATTAAACCGAATAATTGCATAGTGTCTTTTGCACAGTCAAATGGTATGGGTTTACAATAATATCATTCATCTTGCTAAAGTGTTTCAAGCAAACATCAAGTAAAACATGATACCACACCATTGCAAGAAATTGCAACACAAACAGTCAGAAAAAGGGAAGTGGGCATGCTGAAGAAATAGAGAAGGAGATGCAGAAAAAGATAGATGGATGGAGAGATAAACAGTAATGGATGTGTGGAAGCCTCACCAGTAGATGGTGTTGAGTGTTTTGGCTCTGGGTGTGTCCCTGGTAACAACAGATAACTGGTCAAGGTGTTTTCAAAGCTTACCACTCTCTCATAATAAATCTACCATACACATATACAAGCATATAAACTATACCAGAACTAGAGTTAAGATTCCTCAACAACTTTTGACATGTTCTAACACTATGACACTTAAAAAGCAGATTTTTTTTTTGTTTGTTTTAATAAAAAATAAAGGGGAAGTTTCCTCACCAAAGAATTGCAGTTTGACCTCTGTTGTCATGGCAATTCCACCAAGGACTCCCCTGTTCTGACTCCACACCAATATATCCCTACATCCTCAGCGGTCAGGTTCCTGATGGTTACATTGAACATATATTCACTTCTGTCGTCAACCAGGGCATATCTTGAATTCGGCTCAGACCCCCATGAGGATAAGACCTCAGGGCATGCAGATAAGTCCCTCTGTCTGTAGAAGTACTTATCGGTGTCATTACTGTCTGGTGGATATGGGCAATTGATGTCGACATCACCGCCAACGTAACCGGACTTCACTATGGATTGCATGTAAAGTGGATCTAAAACATAATAGAAGTTGTTTAAGAACAGATTCATATGTTACATGTATAAATAAGCCTATACAGTGTAGTGTATTCATAATAGAAGGGGTTTAACTCATGGGGATCTGGGGCCTTTCAGGCTCGCTTTGAGATGCTTAGTTACATTGTATCTCATCTAACTTTGACTATTTATGTAAAGTATTATCATCTAACTAAAAGCCATCTATGCAAAAGTAGCATGCATTGTTACAATCTAGAAGATATCAATATGAAACATATGAGATATGAAATGTAGTAGGCCATACAGTCAGTGTATTCTGCAGACAGAACTCTAGGAAACACTTGCATTTTCAAGTACATTGTATTTCATCCAACTAAAACTATCATGCAAAGTGGAGCATGTATCAGAAGATATCACAAACAATATGAGAGCATATGAGATTCATGTACATCAAGTAGGCCTATACAGTCCAGTGTATTCTGCAGAGACAGGGGTAGGGGATAAACTCACCTTCAGTCACTATTAATTTTTTGGGAATTTTGTTGTAAACATTTGGAGTCGTTTCCACAACACACATGTATGTCCCAGTATCGCTTAACGTGAGCGCGGAGATGAGAACGCGGAAGTATCCGTCGTTGGTGTCAAATAAAGACATTCTCTTGTCAGAAGGCTGGAAGGTGTCGTTGGATAGACAGGCCGTGTCGTCAGTCTTACAGAAGTTCTTCCTCTGGTGTTTGTACTCTGGTTTGTAACTGCACTCGAAAATAACAGCTCCTCCGACAAAAGCTTTCAATATAGCAGAACCCATTCCTCAGCAATGAACTAAAGCATCTGTAAAAAGTCCACATTTAATAAATAAATAAATAAATAAATAAATAAATAAATCAGGATAATATTTTGTCACTGTGCAAGTAAACTACCAGTGCAAAATAAAAAAGAAATAAAAAAATGCAGGTTTATTACATAGTAGGTAGTGGGGTATCGTAGATATAATGAGGTAATATTTAAAGGTTTCACAAATAATTTTGTAAATAGTTGGTGAAAAAGAATAACCCTAATTGCGCTGTTCCTGTAATTTAAGAAATATATATTAAAATACGGACTAAATAGAAAATTACCACAATGATCATGCTATTTTTTCCAAAATAGTAAAATACATGCATATACAATGCCTAACAATTTACAAAGCTTTTTTTCTCTCTGTCTCGTTTTTTTTTTTTTTTTTACCTGAACAAGTGTGGAGCTTGAGAGGTTGAGTGTTGGTTAGTCTCTATTAGTTCTCTCCCCTCCAAACAAAATTCACATCACTCACATCCCCTTTGTCTTCCTTGATTCTGGCCAGCACAGCTCACATCACTTCTTTCTCCACCTTCCTGTTGGCTCATACTGGTAAACATGTCTTCATTATTATTCCTCTTTCTGCATTTTTGTCAACTGTTTGGATATCTTACAGACACCTCAAAAACACAGCCAGTGTTTTCATTTGTATTTATACACATAGGCCATGACTTTGCATATTCTGAGATTTAATACAGAGGTTTTCTTTTATGTGTCTTTTATGTTTCATGTTGCTGTACTTGATGGTTGGTGAGCCTTTGCCTAAACCATGTCCCAAAACCAAAACCAAAGAATTGCATTACTTCAAGGAGGTTAAGATTTCGACAGTGTTAATTTGTTTGTTTGTCTGTCTGACTGTCTGATTGTTTGTCTGTGTGCAAACACATATTACCTTGCTCAGATTAGTTGTTTGACTGTTTTGATGTCCAAGCCAACAGCAACAAGCCAAAGATTATCCTTTCGCGATCTCGGACTGGAAACTTATGAAAACTTTTAGTTTCCCATCTGCGGCGTTTACTTTCACAGCTTTTCACAGCACACCTGATCGGCATATTGCTTCTGTCTATCGTCATATTAGTCAAACAACTAACCTGAGCAAGGTAATATTCCGCTGCTGCTGAGAAATTAGTCCCTCAAAATGTAATGTTATCATGGCGATTCAAGGGTAGTTTTTCTTTTACGATGTTTTTTTAATCAACACCGATGACCTGGCATATTAATGTATTTGCCTAAAGGAGACTGCAGAGTGGGTAAGACTGTTTTTATTGCCAGGCTAGCCGTGCCCACTCACTTGCGTTAGCCTAGCACCAGCGAATTCAGCTGATAGAAGGACTGGATGAAATGAGTTGAAAACGGTCTCCAATGACAGATATCACTCAGGCTTACTTGGAAATGAGGTTTAACATCGAAAATTCTGAACCACCCCTTTAAGGAAGTAAATAGTGACACACTCACAGAAAACCTGCAGATTCATAGCAACTGAGTTGTCCGCGCCACACGCAGTACGTGGTCGACAGTAATAATCTCCACTGTCTACAGATGTGATGGAAGGAAAAGTGTATGTATTCTCTGGTCCTTGTTGCAGGACCGCATTGGTACCAATCTTGCTCCAACTGTAGCTCAGCACTGGTAGATAGAATGCAGTGTTGCAGGTCAGAGTCACTGCTGTTCCTTCTAGTATGGGACCAGATGGACTGATGGACACTGAAGGATCTTGTGTCCTACCTTGGATATGGACAATACAGGACTATGAGTAGGGTGAGATGTTGGACACAAAAACAGTCACAAACTGATTTAAAGTCACACAAACAAATCTTTGTGTTTCTCTTTACCTCCAATATGGAGTTGAACCCCTGGTGTTCTAGTCCTCTTCTCCCCTGCAGTGGTTGTTATGCTGCAGTAATAGAGACCAGTGTCTGATCTAGTCAGTGACTTTATACGCAGTCGGCGTCCATTAGTTCCATGCATGTCCACTGTGGCTCTGGTTCTGTAGTTTGGGTCTGACATAAGATCAGGAGGATCCACAGTGTTCACTTTTGTCCAGTAAACATGATTAATGTACTGACCACTGGGGAGTGTGAAAGAGCAGGACATGTCCACTGAATCCGGTACATAACGACATGCGCTCTCAGGTTGATAAGTGACACTCCACTCCTGACCACACACACCTACAAGGAGAAACACACACAGTGCACAGATGAATAATATCAACAAAGAAACCAATTAGGAGATACTAGCAGCGTATTTAACATGGCATATTTCTCAGAAGAGCTGATTTATCACCTTGTTCCATGTGTAAACATGGGGGCTACCACCATGATGATTGTCTTTGAACATCTGGTCTGGCCACAGATTGGCCTAGTGTTAGTGATCTGGTGTTTTAATGGTCTGAAATAAGTGGTTTTACTATGAAGTTGTGCTCACTATATAAACCATACAAGTTTGTACATTTTGTCACCAGATTAAAAGTGATGTTTTCAGTGAAAACTGTGGTATTTCATGAAAATGAATAGAGATGAGAGGCAAGTGGATAATGTTTCAAGACAGTCGTGGAAGAAGAAAAAAAACATTATAAAGGGGTGGGGCAGATTAAATTAAAAAGATTCACCACTCTGGCAGAAATGACCACCCACATACTAGTCTTCACAAACATATTTTTTGTGCGTGTGTGCTGCCTTTGGTGAGTGGTGAAACATATTCACACAAAAGTCATTTCTAAGAAGACCTAACCATCTAAATAGGAAAGCAGAAGTCAGCTCTTTTGAAATCTTAGCAAAAAACACATTTGTATAAATCTTATAAATACACACACACACACACAGAGAGAGAGAGAGAGAGAGAGAGAGAGAGAGAGAGAGAGAGATAGACACACACACACACACACACACACACACACACACACACACACACACACATATGGCACAGAGGTTATTTTTATGTGCATCTAAGTGGTAACTGTTGGTGGGCAGCATATCCGCACATCATTTCTCAGAAGAGCTATACATCTAGAAAAGCATAAGTTTGTTCATTGGTCTAGATGCATTTTGTAAAATCAATTACAATAGAGGTTGAGTTTTTAACTTACCTTTGTCTGTAAACACAATCACCATAGACAGACAGGTCACACAGCTCTTAACCATCAACAACAGACCCTGAAATTTCAGAACCCACTTGAAAACTTGGTCATAAGTATTTCATGCTTGCTTCACCTGAATCTGATATCAAACAATCACTGATCTTAATTATTGTGGTGGAACAAATGCAAGCATTTTTCCTGGAAGCTTTCCTCAAATGCCTTATGAAAATCTAGCCAAATTTGACAGCTGAGTCATGTGGATAGCATGTGTGAATAGTAGCATCTAATTCAATCTCATTATTTGTCAGCAGAGAAGTTTTCTATCCTTGGTTTCCTCAAATTACAGTAATTAATAACTTACATTAGTAGGCCATAAGCTATATGCTCTTGCATGTAAAGGTGCCCTTACCATATTTTGCTGAAGAACAACTGCGGTGTCTGAAGAGTGAAACTACAAGTCACAGGAAGCAACTACTGAGTAGGCTACTACAGAATTAAACAGGAAGGAAATTGCTACCAGAGATTATTTTTAAGTTTAACATTTGTCCTTTGCCTTCTCTTTTCACATTTATTTATTAATGTTTTTATTTTCTCTCTGCAAAAAGAGCTATATTAGCAGAATAGACTGGAAAATTAACATAAAAGCATGGCCAAGTTTGATTGCAGAGTCATGTGGACAACATTCATGTCAGTAAGGCAGTTTATTTCTATAGTGCATTTCATACAAAGCAGCAACTCAATGTGCTTCACAGACTCCATGCCAAAAGAACAGATAAAAACAAACAATACGATAATAGCAGCCAGCATTGTCATAAAATCGTATAAAAGAGGCAGGAACATGAATAAGATTAATAGAAATATTGGAAAGCAATTAAAGTAGTATCCATTTCCATCTTATCAGTGTTTTTTTTTTTTTTACTGTAAATGTATCCATCACACAGAGCTCACTCCATGTTTGTCTCAGAGTGCTAATATGATTACCTCACATGGCAACACAAATGTCAGGGGAAAGAAACTGATGCAGCATCGCAGCATTTCAATATAAATAGATTATTTGAAAAAAAGTTTGACCACCAGGGGAAGAAAACAGAGTGCAAACATTTTGTGGCTTTCACAGGTACATCTAGTGGTCAGTGCTTTTAGGTGTTGTCTTTAGATTGCAATCTATCTACATGCAGTCTAATGATGTCATTTCTATGCATCACACAGCACAGTTTGACCACCAGGGGGAGCTCACAGCATAACAGGGGCTCAGTACTCAGTAGTGCCCCCTGCAGGATGTGGTATCCTATTGGTTATCTCTAGAATGCAGACATGACGACAGTAAAAAATAATTCATATACTAAACAGATATTTCTTGTTGTATTCTCAAATGGTCTCATTCCAATGTAACTAGATTGTTAAAAAATATATGAAAATTGACAGAAAGTTCATGCAGGAAATAAATCAATACAAATCAGAGCAGAACACACCTACAGTGGCTTTTGGCAGATACTGTATGGCCGCTGAGAACATGTCATATCTGGTAAGAAAGACGCGAGAGCACTGTTGTTAGAAAGTATTTCATGTAAATAAAAAGTATTGGAAATGATGACTGTGCGGGTGTTCACCAGTTTCGTCATTTTGGTGACCATATGGACCATCTCTGACTCACCTGTCCAAAAGGAGACCTGTGGGCAAAAGTAGCTGATGTCATCACATCTGGAGTTGTAAAATGCCCCCCAACATGCAGACAGCATTCATGTAGAGTTGGGGTCTCTACACTACTAGCTTAGGGCAGGGGTGGGCAATTATTTTGGCCGAAGAGCCACATTGGGTTTTAGATTTTGACTACTGAGCTGGGTGTTAAGCGTCAACTGGTTGATGCTGGTAAATTTGCAAGTCTGAAACCAGTAGCCCCATTTTCTTCAGAGAATATGTTGACATGCGGGGTTAAAAGGGGGGAGTTGTATTTCATGAATACAACAAATGTGATAAATCAGACCTATAATCTGTCAAATTGGCTAAATGAGAAATTATTCTATTTTGGGAAGGCTCCATGGGCCGGATAAAATAGCTCAACGGGCCACATGTGGCCCCCGTGCCTTAGTTTGCCCAAGACCTGTGGCTTAGGGAGATGCAGGTAATTCATCACCTGCTTAAGAATAGCTCTCCAATGGTAGCCTGATAAACCAGCCTAAATGTGAGATTGGATGTGATTTAGTCTGGCCCCGATGAATGGATACAACGGGAGATTGTTGATGATCTTTCAAACCATGTCTGTGCCTGTAAGCCAACGCTCTGTCGTCGCTCCCTCAAAACCCCGCCCGCTTTGATTCAAAACACATCTCTGCGTTATGATTGGTTTTAAACCCTGCCCGCTTTGATTAAAAACACATCTCTGTGTTATGATTGGTTTTGCCAGATTCCTGGCATTCTGGCAGAATTGGAGAATGATGCGAGGCTAGACCCACTCGCAGACAAAAGATTTTGGTGTCCAGCGGGTGGCGCTGGTTTGCTAGGCTACTCCGATGGGTCAGAAGAAATCAAAATACATCTCATACCAAGAACAATTAATGAGCTAAGAGACCCCTGATGTCCATTCAACAGCTCCAAACTCCATCTTCTCAGTTTTTTATTAAATTTATCTATTTGTTCATTTTGATAATGTGTCCAACTCATGTTAGACATTAAACCTCATAGAAAGAAAAATGTCTGCACACTTAAATCCTCTTTTGTGTTCTTTAATTAGCCAAGCTTTCCGTCTGCTGACCTTCCTCAGGGCTCAGTTACAAATGGAACATTAAAGACATTAAACCTCAGTCATTAGACCATACAATAATGTAGCGTAATAAGTCTGCAATGAGACCTTCCTCTCTCTCTCTTTCCCTCTCTCTCTCTCTCTCTCTTAGATTGTCTATGAACTATGAATTATAATTATGCGGTATGAAAAGATTTTCATGCACTTTTATAAGGTTGGAGACTTTATTCAGTGTGTCAGTTATTATTTTTGCTGATATGTATGTGTAAGTGTATCCATCACACAGTGCTCATGTAGCGGGTGACGGCCCACACAACGCACGGGTCTCGAACCCGCCACCCCGCAAGCTACAACAAACTCCCAGCTTGGGAGTCAGACACTCTACCCACTCAGCTAAAAGCCCGGATTCTAACTCAGCAGTTAGAAACACCCAAGGAATTGGGTTGTGAGGATTTACACATACTGCCCCATCCGTTACACTCACTTCATGTTAGACTCAAACATAACATCAAGCACTTGTAAGCTGTGAGAAAACAAGGACCTGGGGCCTTGTCTCATCATGCATGTTTTGTATTTGAAATAGTAACTTTGACCAAATCTGACTCCATTAGTATAAATTATCTGACTGAAATAAGTGTAGTGTTATTCACTTGTGCAATCTTAAGATCCCACCATGCCAAATGTCTCGCTAACCAATAATGGACCTCTGACTGTGGTGCCTGGTCTATAGACACAGACCTAATGACTATCAAATATTGAGCACACAGAGGATTGTCCTGCTTGTGTGTCGACTTGAATGTCTATTAGTGAAATGTACAGTATAACAGTTCAGTCATATTGTGCCCACCATACCTTACAGAACTACGTCTCATAGTAATCACTTCAGATTAGACCAATGTGGATCAGATTGTAATTTATTATCCAAGATAACTTGAATTCAGTTACAGACAGAAAAGCAACTAAGTGAGTAATGTAAAACGTTCACATTAACAGTCAGAGAATGAACACAGTCTGCCTGGCCTAGAGAGGAATGGCTACATCTATCAAGCTGCTGAATGGGAGTTCTGCAACATAAAGTCTCAGAGAGCATATCACCTTCCCTTATACCCTTGATTGCCCTTCTGTTGTTCTTACTGATTAAAGAGTCTAGCGCTGCTAGAAATTTTGGGCCCTATGACAAAAATTTTTTGGGTGCCCCTCAAATACTGATTTTAATATTAAAATTTTCTCTGGGCCCCCTGTCTGTGCTGGGCCCTTAGAATCATCCTAACTTTTCCCCCCTAGCGGCGCCTCTGATAGAGACAATAGCCAGTTGGTCAATGAGAGATGGGGGAAAGCTATACTGAAGTGACCAGGAATCTTAGATCCCTGATAAATACAGTATATTAAGACTTTTCTGATAAATATGAGACTTTCTCTCTCTCTCTCTCTCTCTCTCTCTCTCTCTCTCTCTCTCTCTCTCTCTCTCTCTCTCGCACTCTCTCTCTCTCTCTCTCTCTCTCTCTCTCTCTCTCTCTCTCGCATTGGTCGTCACCACCAGGTCAGCTGTGCATTATGTGTGCATGGAAGTGACTGCATCAGGTTGGGTGGTGTTGGGGTTCAGGCTCTGGTAAACTGCATCAGGTTGGGTGGTGTTGGGGTTCAGGCTCTGGTAAACTGCATCAGGTTGGATGGTGTTGGGGTTCAGGCTCTGGTAAACTGCATCAGGTTGGATGGTGTTGGGGTTCAGGCTCTGGTAAACTGCATCAGGCTGGGTGGAGTTTGAGTTTTCATTTGTGGCATTATTTACATAATCCACTGTATCCTAAATTGATATACAATATAAAATATCATCATAATAATCTTCGGATTAATGCCTTAACACATAACATTTGACAGCAATAATGTATTGCTATAATAGTAATAATGACTAGAAAAGCACTCAGAGTGCAGACCTCCACCAAGGCCATGTGGTCACAGACACAATATAATTCCAGATGGTGCTCTGGATCACCGATCATCACCAAAATTGAATCAGTTCTTACTTGTCCCAATACACACGGTGTCCGATATTTAATCCAAATCCGTGAAGCACTTTTGAAGTTATATTTTACACAGACAAACACGCACACAAACGCCAGAGAGAACATAACCTCCTTGGCGGAGTTAATAATAATAATAATAATAATAATAAAAATAATAATAATACTAATAATAATAAAAATAATAATAATAATAATAATAATAATAATAATAATAAAAATAATAATAATAAAAATAATAATAATAATAATAATAATAATAATAATAATAACAACATTAACATTATATATATAAGTGAACAATACCATTGTTATAAAGTGAACAATAACAATATTATTGTAGCTAGATAGTTTGTATAATGAGACATATTACCTGCTCCTCTGGTTTCTGTCTCCTTTTCATTTGCCTATGAATGGAATATAAAAATACTGCAGGTGAAAATATACATTCAACGAAAGAAGTGCCTAGAAAACATTTTTTTTTGTCCTTTTGTGCGTAAGTGCTATTGACTCACCTCCCCACAAACACACACAGCAGACACACAGCTCCACAGACAGACAGTACAACCACAGCAGTCAATACAGGACTCAGTGTAGGACTTTGCTTTCCTGTAAGACAAAAGTATGAATAAGCCAACAAGGAGTGAAAGAAAGGATAGAAATTCCAAGTCCCAAAATATTAGTCAATAGAGATTAAGATAAACTGATACAATACCTTTAACTGTAACTGATACTCTAATGGATTTTTCTGATCCAAAGCTATTCCTGGCCTCACAGTAGTACTGTCCTCCATCCTCAGATCTGATGTTAGTGATGCTGTACTGCGGTCCTGATCCTACTAGAGTCGATTCATTCACCTTAAACCATGTGTAGCTCTCCACTGGTGGGTTAGCATCAGTTTTACAGGAAAGGTACACACTGCTTCCTTCCTTTATCTGCCCAGGAGGATGTATCTCAACCACTGGAGTCCGTGGACGACCTGAAACACAACACAAAACAATTAACAAACTAACTCATTTGAAATCAATTAAAAAAGAGGTAGACTTCAGACTAGATTGAGATAGATTCTGATACCTTCAATTGTGACAGATACAGCAGTAGAGTCCTTAGCTCCATATTTATTCCAGGCCTCACAGTAGTACTGTCCTCCATCCTCAGATCTGATGTTAGTGATGCTGTACTGCTGTCCTGATCCAACTGGAGAGGACTCACCCACCTTAAACCAGGTGTATTTCTCCACTGGTGGGTTGGCATCACTGTTGCAGGTCAGAGTCACTCTGCTTCCCTCCCTCATTTGTTCGGGGGCATCAATCATGACCAATGGAACCCTAGGAGAGTCTAAATAGGAACCAATTGTGGGATTATATGAATATTATAAATGATAAGACGGAATCACTGAGTTCTGTTCTGCAAACAATGACAATCCTCTATGAAATGTCCATAGTATTTACAGTGCATGTACATATTGAAACATTGTTTGTGAGACTAATCTTTCTTTCTTTCAGAAACTGACCTGCAGAAACCTGCAGATTCATAGCAACTGAGTAGTCCACGCCACACGCAGTAGTTGGCTGACAGGAATATTCCCCACTGTCTGCAGATGTGATGGAAGAGAAAGTGTATGTGGTCTCTGGTCCTTGTTTCAGGGCTACATGGCTACCAGTCTTGCTCCAGCTGTAGCTCAGCACTGGTAGATAGTATGCAGTGTTGCAGGTCAGAGTCACAGCTGTTCCTTCTAGTATGGGACCAGATGGACTGATGGACACTGAAGGATTTTGTTTCTTATCTTGGATATGGACAATATAAGATTATGTCATCAGGGTGAGATGTTGGACACAAAAACAGTCACAAACTCATTTAAAGTCACACAAACAAATATTTGGCTTTGAGTTTCTCTTTACCTCTGATACGGAGTTGAACCCCTGGTGTTCCAATCCTCTTCTCCCCTGCAGTGGTTGTTACACCGCAGTAATAGAGACCAGCATCTGATGTAGTCAGTGACTTTACATGCAGTCGGCGTCCATTAGTTCCATACTGGGTCACTGTGGCTCTGGTTCTGTAGTTTGGGTCAGTCGTAAGATCAGGAGAATCCACAGTGTTCTCTTTTGTCCAGTAAATGTGATTAATGTACTGACCACTGGGGAGTGTGCAAGAGCAATACATGTCCACTGAACCCCCCACATCACCACAGATGCTCTCACGATTGTAAGTGACACTCCATTCCTGACCACACACACCTACCAGAGGAAACACACACACAGTGCACAGCTGAATAATATCAACAAAGAAACCAATTAGGAGATACTTGCAGCGTATCTAACATGGCATATTTCTCAGAAGAGCTGATTTATCACCTTGTTCCATGTGTAAACATGGGGGCTACCACCATGATGATTGTCTTTGAACATCTGGTCTGGCAACAGATTGGCCTAGTGTTGGTGATATGGTGTTTTAATGGTCTGAAATAAGTGGTTTTACTATGAAGTTTTGCTCACTATATAAACCAAACCGGTTTGTAAACTTTGTCACCAGATAGTGAGTAATGTTTTTTAAAAGTGATGTTTTCAGTGAAAACTGTGGTATTTCATGAAAATGAATATGAAGAGAGATGAGAGGCAAGTGAATAATGTAAGTTTCAAGACAATCGCGGGAGAAAAAAAACATTATAAAGGGGCAGGGCAGATTAAATTGAAAACTGAATGATTTTAAGGAACCAATAATAGCAAATGTGACTAAAATTATGTATTACTAATAATGTACAAAGATTCACCACTCTGGCAGAAATGACCACCCACATACTAGTCTTCACAAAAAAAATATTTTGTGTGCTTGTGTGCTGCCTGTGGTGAGTGGTGAAACATATTCACACATATGTAATTTCTAAGAAGAGCCGACCATCCAAATAGAAAAGCAGAAGTCAGCTCTTTTGAAATCTTAGCAAAAAACACATTTTTATAAATCGTATAAATGCACACACACACACACACACACAGAGAGAGAGAGAGAGACAGAGAGAGAGAGAGAGAGAGAGAGAGAGAGAGAGACACACACACACACACACACACATATGGCATAGGGGTTATTTTTATGTGCATCAAGTGGTAACTGTTGGTGGGCAGCATATTCACGTCATTTCTCAGAAAAGCTGACCGTCTAGAAAAGTATAAGTTTGTTCATTGGCCTAGATGCATTTTGTAAAATCAATTATATTAGATGTTGAGTGTTTAACTTACCTTTATCTGTGAGCACAATCACCATTGACAGACAGGTCACACAGCTCTTAACCATCAACAACAGACCCTGAAATTTCAGAACCCACTTGAAAACTCGAGTATTTCATGCTTGCTTCACCTGAATCTGATATCAAACAAACACTGATACTAACCATTGTGGCGGAACGAATGCAAGCATTTTTCCTAGAAGCTTTCCTCAAATGCATTATGAAAATTTAGCCAAGTTTGACAGCTGAGTCATGTGGATAACATGTGTCAATAGTAGCATCTAATTCCATCTCATTATTTGTCAGCAGATTTTTGTATCCTTGTATCCTTGGTCTCTTCAAATGAATTTATAACTTGTATAAGTAGGCTACTATATAAGCTCTTGCATGTAAAGGTTGTCTTACCATGTTTTGCCGAAGAACAACTGTCTGAAGAGTGGAATTAGAAGTCACAGTAAGCAACTACTTACAGAAAAATTAAACAGGAAGGAAATTGTAAAATTGTAACACCTCTGCCTGCTCTTTACATATTTATTATTATTTTTTTTTCCTTCTGCAACAACAGCTACTACTCAATATTAGCAGAATGGACAGCAAAATTAACATAAAAGCTAGAGTCATGTGGACAACATTCATGTCAGTATGTCAGTTTGGCAAGGCAGTTTAATTTCTATAACGCATTTCATACAAAGTGGCAACTCAATGTGCTTCACAGATTAAAAACAGACTCCATGCTAGAAGAACAGATAAAAAACAAGCAAACAATAAAATTATAGCATTCAGCAGGTTGGATCCCATTGTCAAAAAATCATATAAAACAGGCC
>JAODXP020000033.1:17614772-17625871 GCA_027497455.2 Sardinella longiceps | reverse complement strand
CATGTCTGCTTTGCGTGTCTTATGGGGGTTAAAAAACAATCAATCAAACAAACAAACAAACAAAACACTTACCTCTAATTTAGTTTGACCTCTAAAAAGTATGGGAAAGAAATTAATGACAACTTAATGACAACATTATATTGATTAGTTATGTGATTGGCTGTTGATTGGCTAACCTTTAAGGAAACTTAGAACTCATGAGGTACCTTATCCTGTGAATAGTCCATGAAATAATGACAATTGCAACAACCATCACTCCTATGATGATGACTGCTGTGTAGTCACGTGCTTCTGGGGAAATTGGTTGTTCTACTGGGGAAAATGCAATAGATCATAGCATATGTGCTAATATAACAACAACAACAACAACAACAACAACAACAATAATAATAATACCTTTTACTCTGATGAGCACAAATTGTGATTTCTCAGCTCCATATTTATTCCTGGCCTCACAGTAGTACTGTCCTCCATCCTCAGATCTGATGTTAGTGATGTTGTACTGCTGTCCAGATCCTACTGGACTGAATTCATTCACCTTAAACCAGGTGTAGCTCTCCACTGGCGGCTTTGCCACACTGCTGCAGGTCAGAGTCACTGTATCCCCCTCAGAGACATTATGGGATGGACTTACTGTCATGGAGGTGTTCTTTGGTGGAACTTTAAATAATAACAAAAATTATGCTACTGTAATACATTTGCAATGGAAACATTTGAGAGTAATGCTTATTTCATATTCAGTGTTGTCAGGCAAGGAGGCAAGGCAAGTTTACTTATATAGCACATTTCAAACAGTTCAGTGTGTCTTAGAAAGATAAAGCAAACCACAGTGATAAATAGAATAATGTTAAATATTTTGTATATGAATTGGTGCTTACACATGACCTTAAGCCAGACTGGAAGAGATGGATAATTCTCAAAGCCCTTCAGTGCACATGAATAGAAGCCTTCGTCCTCCATGGTGACACTGACGAGCATGAAGTCATTGTTATGTTCTTCACTCACAGATAAATATTCATCATTTTTCCACCATAGAGCTGTGGGGGTGTTTTCAGTTTTGCATGTGTTATTACAGATCAGCGTCACATTACTGCCCAGAATTACTGGTGTGGGAATTTGAAGCGTTACGTCTAGAGGAAAAAAAGGAGGGGGGGAAAATGTGACACCCACAGTGTTGTATGATAAGATGCTATTTTGGAAAAGACATCTCTAACTTTACCTGTTATGGACAAACTAATGCCAGGTTGTTGCAGCCATTTTTGTTCAACATTTTCAGTCAATATCCTGGTTTTATACTCTCCTGCATCTGTGAACTTCACTTGTTTCAGGATCAGTGTGCAGTTATTGTTAGGGTGCGCACTATACAGCACTCTATCCATGTAGTCTGGCATATTTAATAGATCAGTGGGTTCTATGTTTGGCTTTGCGTTTATAGTCCAGAAGACTTTGGTGACGGTGAGTTCAGAGGGATGAGTGAAGGTGCAGGGCATGACTACTGTAGATCCTTTTACAGCACAGATACGGTCAAGAGTGAAGTTTACTCCCCAGGTCTGACATGAAACTCCTGTAATTCAGGGTATACAAATATCATAAAATGTTTTTTACAAAACATGGGCAAGTGAATTTCAGGCATATAGCAAACCACAATATTTTTAACCATTTGTTCTCTCACATTGAATTTAGTTACACAAAGTTATCTTCTTTTTCTCTTTAAACTCCTGTAATTCAGAATATAGAACCATTTCCAAAACATGGGCCTCGTTCACAAATAATTTCAGACAAGAATGCTTTTTCTGAAAGCAAACCACAATGTTTTTAACCCTTTGTTTCCTGTCACTGAAGTTAGTTGATGCTTTATTTACCTTGAATCTGAAGCACACAGAGAACACAGATGAATGGCAAACATTTCACCCTCATTGGCACTGCCACCTACATACAATAGAGAGTATACAATACAATATATTTGCAGACAGATAGCAATGGTAGTGAACTATTACAAATAGCTCATATAAACACTACCTCTCTTTTGATAACTACAGTAGAGAGTATATTTGCAGAGTGCAGACAGATAGCAATGGTAGTGAACTATTACAAATAGCTCATATAAACACTACCTCTCTTTCCCAAAAGCATTGTTGATAACTAAGTTAGAAACTTGCCTGTTTTGGTCTAAATGAAAACATGATGCAGTTAAAATTTAAAGGTAACTGCTTTTATTTATTTGTCTAACTGACTTTTTAAAGTCTTACTCTTTTGGAAAAACAAAAAATGACCAAGAATGATGAGATGTGTGAGATAGCATCTTGATGAAAATGTGTTTAATATTCGCAGAACATTATGATAAGCCCCGTCATACACATGCTTATGCATGTAAACTCATGCAACACATGCAAATATGCCCACACATCACCATGAGCTCTACACTGAGCAGAGTGCCTCGCTCTGAAGCGTCTCTCTAAACCACACGGGCAGAGAAGTAGGTTGTGGTATGGTTGCACACTGGTATGCAACATGTAGAATATGTACCTGTAGGCTGGAGTGCAGCTTACTGACATAGCTACGTATTTACAAATGGCAGTTGGCAGTTGCGGTGGAAAAAGAAGAAGAAAAAACACTCAGGTTTTTTAACTTATTCTTTCAAACCTTTCAATATTCTTTACTGACATTGTTCAATTTTGTATTTACACTTAGGAAAATATAAGCTACTTTGTTTACACCTTATTTTGTCCCATAAAATTAAAGTAATTGTAAGATACCTTTGTAATTTAAAAATGCATGCAGCTTAATTTTGCATAGCCTTAAGCACGCAATTTCATAAATTAACTTGTACCCAAAGCCGACAATGTATTTTTCTCTTTACATGATTTACATGAGGCATAGACAGTGAGTTCCATCTTTTCATGAAAGTTGTAAAGTTGATCAAAATCAGACACTGTAGACAAAATTCCACAGTAGGCAATGTATTGCTATTTCCACCATAGTTATGTGTTTAAAAGAGTTGTCTCAAACCAAGTGTGAAGCCACACTTACCTTGTTCTGCTGCCAGACAGGGTTATGTTGATACAGGCTTCACCACAATTCTACTGCAGCTCACACGCTTGCATGCTGCCTATAATTGTCATCTCTGACAAATGACTGGCATGTGTAGCCACACATAGGTCAGTTTCAGTAAGCACACACTCGTATGTATGAACCCACCCCCACATACAGTGTATGCATTGAGCTACATCCAAGCGATTCAAGTTTGCATGTTCAGTAAGTGCATGTGTTTAATATAAGTAAGTATGTTGGGGAGCATTTCATGCACCAATGCAAATATTAAGCCACACTAGAAGTTCAGTAATTAAGTAAATAAGTACTGTGAGTGAGTGAATAACAAGTGAATGAATGATTCTATAATCCTCTATAACGGTTATTTTTTTCTTATATTTCCTTGTTATTTCCACTCTGATAAGATCAGAGCAGAGACATTACAAATGCCTGTGGTTTGTGGTTTTGTGACCCAGAAACAACTGATTCCTTATCTGTCACTCAGCCTTACTCAGCCGTCAGCCTTGTTACATACTGAAACCTTTTTTTGTTTACTAATTTATTTATTTTTGGTAAAATACCTGTTTTCAAAACTTTCATAAGATGCGTCACAATTTATGGGTTTGTGAATTAGTGACACAAAGCTTGGAAACGCGGTTGTAGGGAATTTGAGGCTTATAGCAAATGCTGACATCTAGTGGTGGTGAAATGTACTGCTTAAATAAAATGACAATTATGTATTTGTATTTGATAGCTAATTTTTTTTATTTTTTTTTCAATTTCATAACAAAATCATAAAAAAGTGTATTGTACTTCAGACTGAAATCCCAAAGTTCAATCTGTAAAAGGAAACTCACCGCTGTCTCATTGGAGTAGTAGACATATTGTAGGCATATTGTATTTCATCTTCCTCTCCTGGCTGAGTGTCTCCAGTGTGTCTGTAACTGTGGGGCTGGATGGTGAAATACTGACAAGTATCCATTGCTCCCTATGCAGAACTATCAGTGAGCGAGTTTGAATAGATACAATAACAGGCATGAAAAATTTCTGACTCTGAAAAGCAAGAATATACTGTATGTATTGTTTATTTGCTTCTGAAATCATGTACACCAAAGCACTTGGTCATGTGTGAGTATGCTCGTCCAGTATTTTTAGTTCACATCACAATATTGATGTGGGCACAGCCCACAATGAATCATTTGATTTTATACATTTTATAATTAGGCTGTGTAAGCCACTATTCAGTACTGCAAAATGAAGGAGGAAGGAAATTATAATCTATAACAATTTTTGCATATACAGTATCACTGATTGTAAAGCTTCTAACAAGGTGTAAACCAAAACATTTTCTAATTTCATGTATGAGTACACCTACTCTCTTGCAGTCATTTTCACACTCAAGAGTTTCCAAAGTAGCCATCATCAATATTGATTTGGAAACTACCCAATACAGAGAGGCCCTGAAAGGAAACTTTTTGCAGACAGCTCCTCAGATGGCCTTATAAAATGTGCTCTGATACTTTCTCTAAAAGCATAAGTCTATAGGAAGGGTATGACAAGCATCAATTTATGTTTTTATTTTTTTTTTATCATTGGAAAGGAAATTTGCTGTGCAATACTGTGCATAAACATGCATTAAAGAGATTCTCAGAACAGAAGAACTTGTCAACATTTCAATAATAACCATTGTATTTCATCATTAAAGATCTGAAAACAAGGCTTACTGTAATGTCAAGTAAACCAAACTTCTGATTTAAGAGTTTGATTTCAATGTTACATTGTGAGATAACAGGATAAAATCTTGCAACATAATAGTCCACTTTCCAAAAATGTATGACAATAATATGCAAAAAAAAACAATATTTGCTGGCAGTTATAGTATGTGCTTATAGTATCTCTCAAGTTGCAGGTTTGAGCTCATTGTTTTCACTGTTAAAATTGGTTGGTGTTGGGATTCAGGCTCTGGTAAACTGCATCAGGTTGGGTGGTGTTGGGGTTCAGGCTCTGGTAAACTGTATCAGGTTGGGTGGTGTTGGGGTTCAGGCTCTGGTAAACTGCATCAGGTTGGGTGGTGTTGGTGTTCAGGCTCTGGTAAACTGCATCAGGTTGGGTGGGGTTGGGGTTCACATTCTGGTAAACTGTGTCAGGTTCGATGGTGTTGGGATTTTCACTTTTGGCATCATTAACATAATCCATGGTATCCTAAATTGATACAGTATGCCGTACACACACCACATGTAAATTATTTAATGTTAATTAATAATATTAATTTTCAAATTCCTAGCATTGCCCATATTCCACCTCTAACATAAAAGTAGTCAAATTGCTGATGTGTTGATGTGCTGATATGTCTTTCTCTCTTACCTGTTCACATCTTGAATCTTTTTGTCTCGTGAATTTTTTACTGCAAAATAAAAATGACAGATTGCTTTGTAGTGAAATAGTTGTGCAGTTTTTCAGTTAATCTTTGCTGTGGTTTGGAATGAACAGTTTTAGACTCACCTCACCCTGACACCCACACATAGGAGACCCACAGCTCCACAGATATAGACTGTTATTATCACTGCAGACACTAGAGGGCGCTGATTCTCTTCAGGATTCTGATCTTCTGTAAGAGTTACAGTAATGCAGATGAGATGAGGAGAGGAATCACATGTTTACTCATCAAAGAGGAGGAGTATCAGCGCACTCATACCTACAACTCTTATTAGCACAGAGGTAGACACATGTGATCCAAATCGATTCCTGGCCTCACAGTAGTACTGTCCTCCATCCTCAGATCTGATGTTGGTGATGTTGTACTGCTGTCCTGATCCTACTGGAGTGGACTCATCCACCTTAAACCAGGTGTAGCTCTCCACTGGCGGCTTTGCCACACTGCTGCAGGTCAGAGTCACTGTATCCCCCTCAGAGACATTATGGGATGGACTTACTGTCATGGAGGTGTTCTTTGGTGGAACTTTAAATAATAACAAAAATAGAGTTGCTGCAATAAATTTGCAATGGAAAAAAGTGGGAATAATGCTGTTTTTATACTCAGTGTTTTCAGGCAAGGACGTAAGGCAAGTTTACTTACAACACATTGCAAACACAGATGAAGTTCAATGTGTCTTACAAATATAATGAAACCACAGTGATAAATAGAAGAAAAAATATGTTAAATATGATTTTGTATATGATTTGGTACTTACACATGACCCTAAGCCAGACTTGTACAGAAGGATAATTCTCAAAGCCCTTCAGTGCACAGGAATAGAAGCCTTCGTCCTCCATGGTGACATTGACGAGCATGAAGTCATTACAATGTTTTTCACTCACAGATAAATATTCATCATTTTTCCACCATAAAGCTGTGGGGTTGTTTTCCGTTTTGCATGTGTTATTGCAGACCAGCGTCACATTACTGCCCAGAATCACTGGCGCAGGAATTTGAAGCGTTAAGTCTAGAGAAAAAAAGGAAGAAAAGAAATGTGACACCCTGAGGTTTGTATGATAAGCTGGTATTTTGGAAAAGACACCACTTTGACTTAACCTGTTATGGACAAATGAAGTCCAGGTTTTTGCAGCCATCTTCCTTCATAATTTTCAGTCAGTATCCTGGTTTTATACTCTCCTTTATCTGTGAACTCTACCTGCTTCAGGGACAGTGTGCAGTTGTTGTTAGTATGCCCACTATATAATACTCTATGCTTGTAGTCTGGTATATCTAATAAATCAGTGGGTTCTATGTTTTCCTTTGGGTTTATAGTCCAGAAGACTTTAGTGACGGTGAGTTCAGAGGGATGAGTGAAGGTGCAGGGCATGACTACTGTAGATCCTTTCACAGCACAGATACGGTCATGAGTGTAGTTGACTCCCCAGGTCTGACATGGAACTCCTGTAATTCAGGGTATACATATATCATAAAATAAATTTACGAAACATAGGCGTTGTTCAAAATGAATTTCAGGCATAAATAGCAAACCGCAAGTTTTTTTTTAACCATTCTTTCTCCGACACTGAATCTAGTTGAGGCTTTCAGTGTAAAACATAAAGGTATATAGACCATATCATGTTATTTTGTTGGTTATTTTATAGTTACACTTGTGGAGAGATTAAACTCCTGCAATTCTGAATATAAAAAATACCATAAAACCATTTCCACAAGATGGGCTTCATTCACAAATAATTTCAGGCAATAAAGCATTCTTTCTAGCAAACCACAATGTTTTGGTTATTTTGTAGTTACACTTGTGTAGATAAAAAGGTTTGAACATAATTATATACCTTGTATCTGGAGAATACAGAGAACACAGATGAATGGCAGACATTTCACCTTCATTGGCACTGCCACCTACAGGGCCTACAATAGAGAGAAACAGATAACAATAGTAGTGAATAAACTATCACAAATAGCCCATTTGAATGCTACCTCTTTCCCAAAAGTGTAGTTGCTAACTAAGTTAGAAACATTGTTGGTTGCAATGCATTTTCTCATTGCTAGGAAATTATACTTTTGGGGGAATGATGCCTGCTTTGGTCTCAATGAAAATGTGATGCAGTTAAATTTATAGGTAACTACGTTTCTTTCTTTATCTATTTAGGTGACTTTTTAAAGTATTACTCTTTTGGAAAAATAATGTCAAGAGTGATGAGATGTGTGAGATAGCATATGGATGAAATTATGTTTATTCACATACTGTAACATTATGATAAGCCCCGTCATACACATGCTTATACATGTAAACTCATGCAACACATGCAAATATGCCCACACATCACCATGAGCTCTACACTGAGCAGAGTGCCTCGCTCTGAAGCGTCTCTCTAAACCACACGGGCAGAGAAGTAGGTTGTGGTATGGTTGCACACTGGTAAGCAACATGTAGAATGATATGTACCTGTAGGCTGGAGTGCAGCTTACTGACATAGCTGCGTATTTACAAATGGCAGTTGGCAATTGCGGTGGAAAAAGAAGAAGAAAAAACATCTCAGGTTTTCTAACTGAACCTTTCTAATCTTTCAATATTCTTTACTGACATTGTTTAATTTTGTATTTACACATACGAAAATATAAGCTAATTTATTTAATATTTACATCTTACTTTTGTCACATAAAATTACAGTAATTGTAAAATAACTTATTTCAAAATGCATGCAGCTTAATTTTGCATAGCCTTAAGCGCGCAATTTCATAAAGTAACTTATACCCAAAGCCGACAATGTATTTTTCTCTTTACATGATTTACATGAGGCATAGACAGTGAGTTCCATCTTTTCATGAAAGTTGTAAAGTTGATCAAAATCAGACACTGTAGACAAAATTCCACAGTAGGCAATTTATTGCTATTTCCACCATAGTTATGTGTTTAAAAGAGTTGTCTCAAACCAAGTGTGAAGCCACACTTACCTTGTTCTGCTGCCAGACAGGGTTATGTTGAATTTAGGCTTCACCACAATTCTACTGCAGCTCACACACTGCCTATAATTGTCATCTCTGACAAATGACTGGCATGTGTAGCCACACATGGGTCAGTTTCAGTAAGCACCCAGACGTATGTATGGACCCACCCCCACATATGCATTAAGACACATTCAAAAGACAAGATTGAAAACTAAGTTAGCATGTTTATAGCAAATAACTAAGTGCGTAAATAAATAAGGGAGCATTTCATGCCCCAATACAAATATTAAGCCACACTAGAAGTTCAGTATGTACAGTAATTTACTTTGTATTTAGTAAATAAGTAAATGAGTGAATAACAAGTGAGTGAATGATTCAATAATCAAAATGACTGTTATTTTTTCAGACTTCCTATATATCCTTGTTTCCACTCTGATAAGATCAGAGCAGAGACATTAGAAAAGCCTGTGGTTTGTGGTTTTGTGACCCAGAAACAACTGAAACCTTATCTGTCACTCAGCCTTACTCAGTCATCAGCCTTGTTACATACTGAAACAAACGAACAACAACAAAAAAAATCTGTTTTCATCACTTTCATAAGCTGTGTCACATTTTATGGCATGAATTATTTTACTGGGTGGAGATCATTGTGGACAATAAGTCCATTGTTTGTAGGGAAGCCAATGTGCCTATTTATAGTCTTTGCTTATACAAAAAAAAAAAAAAAACATCAGAAGTGGACACAGTTTGTTTTATACACTATAAATAGAACAAAAATAAATGTAATGTGAATTGTTTGCCAAACAAACTGAAAATAGGTCATTATTTTGAACATTACAAAAAGGAATCACTTCCTAGACATGAGGCTTGCTTTGTTGCTGTGAATAGCAGTATATTATGTTGAGTGCCCCCTCTGGCCGAGTGCATAGACAGTGATAGTCTTGTCAAAAGTTGGTTTGGAATAATGTCACAAAACATAGAGTTGAATCTAATTTATCTAATGAATCTAATTTCTCCATATACTTCGGACAATATTTGCAAAAGACTTTTTAAACTTTAGGCTTTGTGGAAATACAAATGCCCACTCATAACAACACTACATTCAGAGAACTATGGGGGTTACCACTAATGATGGCAAAGCAAGGCTTCATGAGTTAATGAGGCTTTCCAGCGCAAAGGCTCACCAAAAGGCTCATTACCCGAGAGCTCATGAGATCTTTCTCTCTAGTGTCACCTGCTGTCCAAAGGGAAATATAACAGCCTAAATTAGCCTAGTAGATGTAGGCTCTGGTTTGTGTAAATGTGGTCACGCTTCGCTAACCTTTTCTTGTTCAGCACTTTGGCTTGACTGCAGTTGTTTTTAGATGTTCTGTATAAATAAATGCATACTTAAACCAGTTGAAGCCTAAACCAATGAATGATTATAAAAGTGTGAGAGTGTGTGCATGTGTATATCTGGAAATAATATTATTTTAATGCTTATCAATCAAATTAAATGAACGCAAGACTTCTTATGAAACTAGTGTAAGTGCATGGAACAAACTGCAACAGACCAGTATACTAATATAATTTGCACTACTACTAGGCTACTACAATAATAATAATAATAATAATAATAATAATAATAATAATAATAATAATAATATATAATATCAGGGTAATTAATCAGAGAGCGTGTAGGCCTACATTTGTGTATGTGTGTGGATACATGTGGTTTTCTGTAAATAATAAATAAAGAATGTTTAATACTGTGTTGTGAAATAATCTGTTCATAATAAACACTGTAAACCTATGAATTAATCAAATAGATACATCTGTATGTACATAATTAGTAAATAACTTAGCCTACTTGCACATACAGCATTAACAATAGTGATAAATTGCTGTTCAAAGCAAATAACACTGAGAACCTTCTGTAATGCTGTGCTATTGAGACTAATGTAAAAAAACAAAACAAAACAAAAAAAAAACACTGCTGTTACACAGCTTGGCCACAGGAGGGTGCTCTAAGACCACAAATGGGAACACTAAATAAACTCTGAAGCCTACAGAAACCGATGCCGCGAACATCACGGTAAATTGCACTTCAGAGTGTTCAATAGAAGCTCGATTACGAGCATAAGATTTGGATAGAACCCCTCCGGCAAAAAAATAAATTTTACTTACCCTTTTCAACATATTTATTTTGTGTATACCATGTTTAATGAATTAAATAATGGAATTAAATATTTTGATTGAATTCTCAGCTCTGCCGTTTATGTCTCAAACATTCTATTCAGAGATTCCCGTAGGCTTTAGTTGTCATAAATACGGTCCACCAATCAATCTGACATTACATACAAAATGTGCAATCATTAGTATGAATTGTTGTCTAAGTATCTCTCATTTATTTGCTACGTTTGCAACATTTGCTGTAACAACCAGCATCACAAGCCAACGCACGCACAACCTGACTCTCACAAACACCAAACGTCAACTCAATACGCAGACGAGGATCTGACGCCTTTTCAGCGGGAGCAACACTCGAAATGAGCCACTGACGTGCACACAGAATATGAGGTCTCACATTTGGTTGGTCACGTGCTTTTTAAGGAAAGGAGACAGACCTCGAACGAGGTTCCATGAGGAACACCCCCTTTTTGCTCGGAATCTCGTTCGTAGCCTCGCTTCAAAGGCCACATCATTA
>JAODXP020000033.1:17569847-17614672 GCA_027497455.2 Sardinella longiceps | reverse complement strand
TTCCACAGTTGCCATTAAGAGTTTTGGGAAGGGGAAGGAATTTTTTTGTTATTTTCCACAAAACTACCCTCTTATTACCGATCGGTAATGTAAAGTGTTACAAGAGATTTCACAGTAAACTCTATGCAGCTCTATGCTTACCTCTGTTACTGTTTTCTCTGGAAGGTGTGTGTGGTCAGCAGTGGAGTGTCTCTTACTATCAAGAGAACATCTGTGCTGGTGTGGGGGATTCAGTGGACATGTACTGCTCTTTCACCTCCTCCAGTGATCAGTATATTGAGCGGATTTACTGGACAAAAGTGATTGGAGAATCTGGGGATCCACCTGTTCTTACATCAAGCCCAGACTATAAAGACAGAACCGGAGAGGACTGGTCATATCCATCTAATATGTTTAAGTTACAAATAATCTCACTGACTACATCAGATACGGGTAAATATTACTGCAGTGTGACAACAAACACAGGAGAGAAGAGGACTGTACAGCCAGGGGTTCAACTCTATGTCACACGTAAATGGAAATAATATCTCAATACACATTTATTTAATGTTGGTATGATGATCTAGCCAAGAAATCTAGACGTACCCCTAGCGGTAGCAAATTTGAATTTGCACAGCGGATACGTCTAAAGACCCCTGATAGAAAACCATTGTATCCTGACTCTGGCGGCGGATGACCAATCACAGCGCGGTATGTGTACAGGAAATCGTACTTGTCGCACTTGTTTGTGGAACAAGAAAGTGCACTGAAGTCTTTCGTTCTGAAAAAAAATTGTCTTTGCCGTGTTACCGACATGCTACGGGGAAAGTTTGATATACCAGCTGGTACCACTGGCCGGGACTCTAGCCTATTACGTGGAGAGGCAGTTTGAAAGACAACGCAATCACCTGCCCCTCCATTGAGGCACAGTCTATCAGTGGTCTTCAGACTATACATTTTTATGATATAGTCTGGCGTGTCAGGCTAATGTTGCTCATCTCAGTGTGTGTGTGTGTGTGTGTGCACGTGTGTGAGTGTTTCATTTAATCGGACATGTTTTCTTCTCCCTGGTAGATGCCCCAGAAACTACATCAGTGTCCATCTGTGCCTCGGACAACAACATTCTGGAAGGCTCCATTGTGACTCTGACCTGTAACAGCAGACATCAATCAGTGCTGAACTACAGCTGGTACAAGACTGACAGCCAGTCAGCACTGACCCTACAGGAGCACGACCCAGAGAACACCTACAATTTCCATTCCATCTCATCTACAGACAGTGGAGAATATTTCTGCAGTGTGACTTACAGTAACGGTTACAGTGAGAGCTCATCTATTGTGTACCTGCAGGTTTACTGTGAGTGATCTTTTCTCTGCCCATTGTAGTGTTTCTCAGCGGGGCGGTACAGTCCCCTAGGGCGCATTCAAACATACTAGCGTAGGGGGCACTGTGAGAGAGACAGTTGAAAGGGGTCGTTCAACCAGAATAATGGGGCATTATCCCATATTTTATAAACTCTGCAAATAAATTATTCAATTTTAATTTCAAATTTAAAACAAACGTATGTTCATGACTGTTTTTAAGTAGGCCTATTTCTCAATCAGTTCTGCCACTCAGGTTGTGACCTAGATTTTGGCAGCCAATGCTAGTGGAGCCCCATTTTATACCCATAAGAAGTTTAGGCAGACTACTGTGCATGCAGATTTACAACATGTAGGTCATCTTGTCATGTAGAGTACAAAAAATTGTTGAGCGCAAATCTAGGGTTAGGGTTAGAATTAGGGTTAAGGTAGTAGCTTCCAGGCCACTAGAAAGTTTTGTGTAGGGCAAAAAACACAATCAAGCGGTGCGGTAGTGTGCGCCAAAGGGGGGGGGGGGGTTATGTTGACCTAAGGGGGCATTTGTTAATAAAAGTTTGAGAACCTGTTGTAGATTATTATTTCAACAATCATATAACTAGATATAGATATAACAAAATATATATACTAGTGGGCTTGGGACAATCCTGGATTCCTACAGTCTAATGGTATATTCATAGTAGCTCCGCTCAATAATGATTTCCCTCCACGACTCCATCTGGCATTCAGGCCATTGGCATCGTTTGCAGAGATCAATTCTAGCTCACGTTAAAAAAAACTAAAACAAGCAGTTGTGAGAGATAAAGTCGAGTTTCGGTGGTTGTACCGTTACTGTAGCTTATCTACTTCACGACCAAGCTGGTGCATAACGTTAGCGATTGCGTGACATCAGATTTGATAGTTTTACAATTCTACTGGTCACACCTCCAGCTTGCAATCGTTTGTCAATGGTGAAATGCCAGACGCTTGTACAAAGCTAAAACGTAGACCAAAGGGATGGCCAGTCAGGCTTTTATTTTAATCACAATATACTTTATCTATTATCTGTTTTGTGTTTAGACCCTCCCAGGACTCCAGTGGTTGTGATTGATCCTCCTGGGCCGATAACTGAGGGTAGCAGAGTGACTCTGACATGCAGCAGTGATGCCAACCCACCAGTACTCTATTACAGTTGGTACAAAGAGAAGGAGGGACAAACACAAGAGTTAAAGAACAGAGAGAAGTCTTTCATCTTCAGTAACATCACGTCTGAGGAGAGAGGAATATACAGCTGTCAGGCATCTAACATCCATGGATCTAACTCATCTCTAAATACAGAACTGCACGTTTACTGTGAGTCAAAATCCATCATCATATAAGCCACTGAGAAATAACAAGTTATCCTGCCATTTTTCCATAACCCCACTTATTTCCTGTTTATACCCACCCAGGACTCCAGTGGTTGCGATTGATCCTCCTGTAACTGAGGGAAGCAGAGTGACTCTGACCTGCAGCAGTGATGCCAACCCACCAGTGGAGAACTTCACCTGGTTTAAGATGGGTGAGTCTACTCCAGTGGGATCAGGACAGCAGTACAACATCACTAACATCAAACCTGAGGATGGAGGACAGTACTACTGTGAGGCCAGGAATACATATGGAGCTGAGATCTCAACTGCTGTGTCCATCACAGATGAAGGTATCAGTGCACCTCCATTTCTCTTCACTAATGAGTGATATTGTGATTCCTCTCCTCACCTCCACCTGTACTCTTGTACCTAGACCAGAGTCCTGCATGGAGTCCTGTGCTGACTGCTGTGGTGACACTGGCACTCTGTGGAGCTGTGGGGCTGCTGTGTGGGCTTATCTGGATGAGGTGGGTCACTGAGACCAGGATATTCAAAACTTTTGTTTACCTTCTCTCTTTTGCACTTCTTCTTTGAGGTTTTCCCAATTTCCATGTGAGTTACATTTCATATTTTGTCCCACAGGCAAATGAAAAGGAGACAGAACCCTGAGGAGGAGGTAATGTGTCTCATTCTCCAGTGTCAGAGTTCAGGATATATACTGCTTGATTCCCCATCTTACATTGATGTTATCTGCTTTTCCATAGCTTTTCCTTGCTTTTCCCTTTCAGGACCATCACTACTACTTCAGTGGTCTGAACAGAGTAATATATCCTGCTTGATTCTCCATCTTACATTGATGTTATCTGCCTCCTTTCAGGACCACCACTCCTTCACTATCAGTGATCAGAACAGAGCAGCAGAGGCTGCTGGAGGACCAGACGATGAGGGTCACTACACCAACATCCAACCTCAGAGCTCCAGACAGACCTCAGGAGGACCGGAGGAAGCTTGCCTGTACTCCACTGTCCAGCCAAAGTCCTCCAGACTGACTGCAGGTGGACACAGGTCAGAGGATGAGGGTCACTACTCCACCATCCAGACTCATGAGTCCCAAGTTGAGGACGGTGTCCAGTATGCCAGTGTGCAGTTCAAGAAGGCTGAAGCTGCAAAGAGGTGAGTCTCTGAATTGATGGACTATCGAGACTACAAGCCAGCAAATTTCTGTTAATTTTGAATAATAAACATTTGAAAGTTTATGTTTAATTAATTAATGTGGCGTCTAAAAATATATCCACAAAACTTTTTTGTCATGCCCATAACAAATATTAAATGCCATTGCATTTAACAAAAGTTACTTAACCTTTCTCGTCTGTGTGTGTGTGTGTGTGTGTGTGTGTGTGTGTGTGTGTGTGTGTGTGTGTGTGTGTGTGTGTTTAGTTGGTGTGTTCAGTCAGAGTTGGACTCTTCTCTCATTTACAGCAGTGTGAAGCCGCAATAGGACCTCTGAAAGCATCTGAAGTATCATGTTGTAATTGACTGTGATATTATTAAAAATGAATTGTTTTTTGAATGGATGTTTAGGCTATTTCTTATGAGCTTCCTATGTTTGCAGAATTGCACAATGACTTTAAATGAGCCTTCAAAAAAAAAAAAAAAAAAAATCTAACGAAATGACTGTTAGGCGTAGCTTCTTTCCTTCATGACTTCTATTTCATTGATGAGTTAATCATTGTAATTTTACATGTTGTGATCTTTCAAATAAACCATCTCTTTAATTCACATACTGTACATCATGGTTTGTCTTTCTTGTTTACAAAGTTGATGGAAATGTTAGGGAAAAACATATTCATATATACAGCATGTATCTTATCATCGCCAAATTAGATTGACAAACACATTTTGAATATGGCACAGGTTTGTTCACTAAGCTCTGACCTGGTTAGGCTTTTGGGTTATTTTTGGATTGCAACTGCAACAATCAAACTGCAACTTTCAAGCGGTCTCCTCCGGTCTGCCCGTACGTATCAGAACTCTGCTTTTCAGCAAAAACTCAAACACTCCCCGATAAAATATACTAGCTTTTCATGATGTTGCATTATAGTAGCGGCCCTTATCACACCGGCATTTTCTATTAATTAAGCAATGTGAAAATAATGAGAAGCAATGTGAGACTCTACATTCTGAGCATGCTCTCAAAAATCTCGCGAAACCATGACATTAAACAGAAATGATGACCACATATCTAATAAGTCCTTATAAAAATATTTTAATTAAGGAGTGACTGATGAAATTGCACAGCATTGCATGCACATTCACAACACTAAAAAAGGTGTTAAAGTGTAGGTTGCTAAAATAAAAGAGGCTCTAAGTTTCAGCATGAGATCACCCAATCAGGAAGCTGCAAATATAGCTGCTCTAAGGAAATGGAGCGGAAGGACATGTTCAACAAAATGATAAAAAACACAGATTATAATTCTCAGATTAAAGTTACAATATTGATAAGAGCAGCAGGTTCTCCTTAGAGATAATAAAGTGGCAGATGTAAATTGCTCAGGTCACAAGTGGCTGAAGGGTCTAAAATAGGAGGCAGAGATGTGTGAAGAAGACACAGGAAACGGCCTCTCTGCAGAGGCAAACACAGAGGCAACCGAGTCATTGCCTGATCCCAGTGGTGAGATATGGTAAGTAAAGATTTCAACTGCTGTAGCCTGGTCTAAACGACTGCTCCCCGTGGCCTAAACAACTGCTCCCTGTGACCGTCCTAAATGACGGCAGGGGGCTTAAACAATTCTTGCCTAAATGCAAAAGGGCTAATCGACCTGTATATTATTGCATCGGGCCGCGGGCCGGGTTCGGGTAGATAATTCATATTGATGTGTCGGGTTACATCGGGCTCGGGCTTTGAAAGCCACGGGCTGGCTCGGGTCGGGTTCTAATTTTCAGGCCCGTTGAGAACTCTAGGATGATTCTGAAACGGCATTGCGTTGGTGACGTCATTACGTAAGGGATAACGGCCGACGAGGTGTCCAGTTATTCATTTATAATTGTCGAGGCGGAATCTAGAACTCCGGCGATGCGCGCAGCGCAGAGACGGAGTTATTCCGCCAAGACCTCGGAGGTTGTTATCCCGCTTATCTCCCGTATCAATCTATCTCTCGTATATTTGAAGAAGCGTATAAAACGTAAAAGACATATGCAACTCAAATTTAAAAGAAGCTAACCTGTTCGGTTTGGGTACTACTTTCAGTTGAAAGTAGATCTACAAGGTTGCTTATTGTTGTTATAGTTACCATTCTGAAAGGCATTCATATGGAACGGTAATCAGTTATTAGATGAGTTATTTTTTGGAACTACTTCCAAAGTAGCCGGTTATCTGGAATTAATGGCCACCTAGCAGCCAATCAGAGAAGAGAATGGCGTTCTGAAGGGAGATAATTTGCCTGATATTCTATTTTAGAACCTTTAGCATCCTTGCTGTGGCCGGAGCATTGTCACCATGAGGCATTGTTGGGTAAAAAAAGTTTCACCAGCGTCCTTAATCAATGCTCTTTAGAATGCAGCCTTGTGGATCTTCTTTCAAATAGTACCCCAACCGAACAGGATAACTTCCAGCATGAAAACCAGCATGATCTCCAGCACCCCCTGCAGGATATTGTATAAATCTACAGAATTCTGGCATGAAATCAGAAACAAATTAATAAATTATGATGACCTTTAGCATCCTTGTTGTGGCCTGAGCATTTTCATCACACATTTGATAATACATAAGACATAGAAAGGGATCAGTATTGGTGTGTATGTGTGTGCTGTAAACAAATGTAATTTATATAACAACTCCATATAGCCTACTGTTCATAAAAGATTGTGTGTATGTGTGTTTATGCGTATGTTCGATAGATAGATAGATAGATATAGATAGATAGATAGATAGACAGACAGACAGACAGACAGACACAACACAGTTTAGCCACCGGCATAATCTCCAGCACCCCCTGCAGGATATTGTATAAATCTCTAGAATGCTGGCATGAAATCAGAAACAAATGTATAAATTATAATGACTAAGTGTATGACCTTGAACCTCTGGGAATAACTTCCAAACAACCTTATTGTATTTTCAATTATTGATATTTAATGTAGCCTACTGTATTATTTCATAAATTTACTGTCTGATAACATAATGTTTACACATACATGTACACCAATACCAGTTGATTCCTTCATTCTGTTCAGATAAAGGAAACCATATAAAAGTTAATACACGGGTAGGCATAAATGTGACTTGTGGAGAAATACAGGGATGACTATGAAATGAATAAAAGTTAACACAAAGAGGAAAGTATCGCCATTGCCTTACAACTTCAATGTGGCATAGCAGAAATAAATTTGTATTTAGAGACAAGAATGTAAAGCACAAAATCTTTTTGGAAATAACAAAATCTTTTTAAAATCCTCCCTGTTTCTAAAGATAGGTCATATCACAGTATTTTCCTATTGGGTGAGTTCAGCATCAGAGTGTTTTATGTCATATCACAAAGGCACTTATATTGACAGGCTCTGGTAAACTGCATCAGGTTGGATGGTGTTGGGGTTCAGGCTCTGGTATATTGCATCAGGTTGGGTGGTGTTGGGGTTCAGTCTCTGATAAACTGCATCAGGTTGGGTGGTGTTGGGGTTCAGGCTCTGGTAAACTGCATCAGGTTGGATGGTGTTGGGGTTCAGGCTCTGGTAAACTGCATCAGGTTGGGCGGTGTTGGGATCTTCATCCTGTACAATATTTGCATAATCCCCAGTATCCTAAATAGAAAGATATCATTATAACATGGGCAGTGCTTTAACACACGTTAAGATGGAAGACTGCTATGTGTCTTACCTGGTCACATCTCGGATGTGTTACTTCTCTCTTGCATTTCTTACTGTGAAAAAAAAAACAGATTGAAGTGAAATAGTCATGAAGTTTCTTTAAACCAAATTTATCAAGAATTGTGAGAACAGTTGAAGGGTCAACTCAGTTTAGAATAAACTGAATCTGTGTTGGGAGATTTGGTTGATAGAAGATTCTTAAGCCGGCCGCACACCGGTTCCGACAGCATTGCGGAGCACTTTCGAATCCAACAATTTTGCCTAGCACCTAGCACAGTAGCCGATGAAATTAACATTGGATGTTAATGGACGGTTCCGACAAAATAGACTTCAATTTTCAATGCAACCCCGCTGGTGTGCGGGGTTGCATTGAAAACAATGGAATCGAATGTTGGAAGCGGAGTGCTCCGCACTGTGTCGGAAGTGGTGTGCGGAGCCCTTTAGTCTCTCAGTCACATTCACTCACCTCACCATGACAACCACACACAGCAGCCCCACAGTTCCACAGAGTGCCAGTGTCACCACAGCAGTCAGCACAGGACTCCATGCAGGACTCTGGTCTAGATAGAAGAGTACAGGTGGAGGTGAGGAGAGGAATCCCAATATCACTCATTGATTATTAAACGGAAAGTGATTGGTTGAATCACGTTCAGCTCAGGTAATCTTCGCTTTGCTCGCTTCATGTCTAACAACACCCCTCAGCTGTGCTATACTAATACTAAAAAAACGGCCTTCTGGGACTTTTTGCTTAAATACAAAATGGAGAATCACTGATACCTTCAACTGTGATGGACACAGCAGTAGATTTCTCAGTTCCATATTTATTCCTGGCTTCACAGTAGTACTGTCCTCCATCCTCAGATCTGATGTTAGTGATGCTGAACTGCTGTCTTGATACTGGAGTGGATTCATTCACCTTAAACCAGGTGTAGCTCTCCACTGGTGGGTTGGCATCAGTGCTGCAGGTCAGAGTCACTCTGCTTCCTCTAGTTATCTGCCCAGGAGGAGTTATCACAACCAGTGGAGTCCTGGGAGGGTCTAAACAGGAAATAAGTGAGGTTATAGAAAAATGTCAAGGATAACTTGTTATTTCTCAGTGGCTTATATGATGATGGACTTTAACTCACAGTAAACGTGCAGTTCTGTATGTAGAGCTGAGATAGATCCATGGATGTTAGATGCCTGACAACTGTAGATTCCTCTGTCCTCAGACGTGATGTTACTGAAGATTAAAGACTTCTGTCTGTTCTTTATCTCTTGTGTGTGTCCCTCATTCTCTTTGTACCAGCTGTAGTCAAGTACTGGTGGGTTGGCATCACTGCTGCAGGTCAGAGTCACTCTGCTTCCCTCAGTTATCTGCCCAGGAGGATCAATCACAACCACTGGAGTCCTGGGAGGGTCTAAACACATAACCGATAATAGATAAAGTATATTGTGATTAAAATAAAAGCCTGAAAAAATCATTATTGAGCGGAGCTACGTAGGCCCTTGGTCTACGCTTTAGCTTTGCACAAGGGTCTGGCATTTCACCATTGACAAACGATTGCAAGCAGGAGGTGTGACCAGTAGAATTTTGAAACTATCAAATCTGATTTCACGCAATCGCTAGAGTTATGCACCAGCTTGGTCGTGAAGTAGATAAGCTACGGTAACGGTTCAACAACAGAAACTCTACTTTATCTCTCACAATTCCCGATCCTGCTTGATTTTTTAGCGTGAAATAGAATTGATCTCTGCAAACGATGCCAATGGCCTGAATGCCAGACGGAGTTGTGGAGGGAAATCATTATTCAGCGGAGCTACGTAGGATGGCAAGGCCAGGCTATGAATATACTATTAGTGAGAATCCAGGATTGTCCCAAGACCACTAGCATATATATCTTGTTATATCTATATAGTCATGTGATTGTTGAAATAATAATCTACAACAGGTTCTCAACCTTTCATGAACAAATGGCCCCTTAGGTCAACATAACCCACCTTCGGTGCACACTACCGGACCGCACACATGCAAACCTTGATTATGTTTTTTGCCCTACACAGAACCTTCTAGTGGCTTGGAAGCTACTACCTTAATCCTAATTCTAACCCTAACCCTAGATTTGGGGTTTAGCGCTCAACAATTGTTTTGTACTCTACATGACAAGATGACCTACATGTTGTAAATCTGCATGCAAAGTAGTCTAAACTTTCTATTTGTACAATTTCTGGGTATAAAATGGGGCTCCACTAGCACTGGCTGCCCAAAACTTGGGCGCAACCTGAGTGGCAAGAGCAGCAACACTGAGAAATGAGCGTACTCATAGTTTGTTTTTCATTTAAAAGTAAAATTGAATAATTTGTACAAAATATGTGACAATGCCCCATTATTGTGTTTGAACGACCCCTTTCATCTGGCTCTCTCACAGTGACCCCTAGTATGTTTGAACACGCCTGTTGAGAAACACTGATCTACTGTACAATGGACAGAGAAAAGGCCACTCACAGTAAACCTGCAGGTACACTGGAGATGAGCTGTCGATGGCACCATTACTGTAAGTCACACTGCAGAAATATTCTCCGCTGTCTGCAGATGAGATGGAATGGAAAGTGTAGGTGTTCTGTGGGACGTGTTCCTGTAAGGTCTGCGATGGCTGGCCTTCAGGCTTGTACCAGCTGTAGTTCAGGACTGATTGATGTCTGCTGTTGCAGGTCAGAGTCACAATGGAACCTTCTAGAATGTTGTTGTCCGAGACACAGATGGACACTGATGTAGTTTGTGGGGCATCTACCAAGGAGAACAAAACACAGACACACACACACACACACACACACCCTAATGAGATGATAGACATACCAACATTAAAGGTGCCCCGCCACACAAAGCCGTTTTTACCTGTTGCTTTTGGTATAGAATAGTTCTATATGACCTCAAGTTACACAGTGCATGTGGAAATGTAATACTGTCTTCGCTATAGGCAATAGCCCATTAAAAGAAATATGCAAAGAAATTAGGTCAGTTTGAATGCATGGTCAGTGCTACGTAGTATAGACAACGTTACAGCCATTGGCTGACTGAGGAGAATTATCGCCCAATCCATGCTCTCCTGTATTTGACTAAAGCCCGCCCCTTGAAATACTCGCGAAAAAGAAGGAATATCCATGAAATGGTAACAGGCAACTTGTCAACTTGGCGAATTCAACAGTCTTGGTAAGTGTAATCTGACTGTAGATGTAGGCTAACAGTCGGCTACTCTTGCAATAAGTAGGCTATCTGATTATGTTGGCTACTGTGACATCCTGACTATGTAGTAAGCTTACCCAGGGTGCGATTTATGAAAAAATCAGAGGGGGGATGATTCTGAAACGGCATTGCGTTGGTGATGTCATTACTATACACTAAAATGGCCTTCCTTGGGTATTGTTGATGCATTTTGCCTAGATTATGCCATTTCTTGGTCATTTTCCAATACTGGCTGAATGACCTAAAAAAAATAGTCATCCCCGCAAATTCAGAAGGATATTTTGCCTGATACGTTGACAGTACACGCATTTCATATCAAACTTAAATTATGCTTATAACAGTTCGTTTTCCTTTGCACAAAGTTGTTCAAGCAATGTGATAACATCATGAAGTTTCCTTTCGTTTTCCAAGCTTTAGTCTTTCCAGTGAGAAAAAAACACCTGCGCATAGGCTGAAGTTCGCGGCAAAGTTCGCCAGTTGTCACGCACGCAATTCAGGACACAGGACGCATTTTTAAATTTTATAATTCGCTTGTTTATGAGCGCTAGATGTTCTTTAGTCACATCACATGGCTTGTATACTGTCATGAGATATCAAGGGGGGATAAATGTTATCCCCACCGGAGATGAAATTATTCAAGCAGAGGCATGGATACCAAAACCAGAAGGGGGGAGATCTGAGCCATCCCCCCCAACAAATCGCACCCTGAGCTTATCTTTGCAAAGTGGCCTTTTACAATCTGCAAGCTAGGTTGGTGCAGATATCCTCTTTCTCGGTTTCATGATAATATTCCAAGTTTTTTTTCCGTACCTTGCAATTCGCAAGTAAAACTAATGTAAATATTCGTCCATGTGCTTTACAACGTCGAGCTTCAGCAGCGAATCAGAGCGCAGCCCATTGTAACAGTGGGAAAAAAACCGGAAGAACCGCATGAAATTTTCGAAGGCTATTCCTACAGGCTGCAAACGATCTCATTACGGTCTCCTTGGACCGTTCTCAGTCCAAGTGAAGTCACATACCCTATTTGTAGACCTCAAAGAACAATTTAAATACCCTGTAGTGGTGTGGCATGGCACCTTTAAATATATGTGTATTGAGATTAAATTTTACACACATCAACACAAACAAACATGTGCAAACACAGAGACACTCAAGGATTCATTGACTACATGAGGGACACACACACACACACACACACACACACACACACACACACATGTACATCAATACACAGATGTACTTGAACAAACACACAGGGAAATGAAGAAAAAAAAAAAAAAAAAAAACAGATAGAGAAGTTGACCCATCTGGAAGAGATCCAGATAATTTTTATTATATATATTGTGATTAACATTCAATATTTTAATTACATTAACATTAGTATTTTGTTAGCAATTAACCATCACTTTGGATAATAAAACAAAGCTACAGTACATATTCATTCATGTAGATAAGTATCAATTTAACACAATGAATAAGTCCTACCTTTCTCCATGGTGAGTATGACTTCAGTGAGATTGTCCACTGAGAGTATTGAGTTATCATCAAAGGAGGCATGGACGCCACACCAGTATCTCCCAGCATCCTCTGAGGTGAGGTTTGTTATGGAGACCATGAAGAATCCTCCAGTCGTGTTGTCATAGAGAGAGAATCTCTCTCTTCCCTCAAAATCTTTATTAGAAACGACCCATGTGTTTTTCTCATTGGATCTTATTCTATCAGTGCATCCAACTTCTTCATCTTTACACATGTATTTTGTGTATCTTTCGTACTTCGTCAAGTCATAATGGCATTCAATAGAAATATGTTTTCCTTCAGTGAAGCTCCTCTCATGACTGGGTTTACTTTTATCTGTCAATGAAACAAAATAAGAACAATTTATCTGTTGTATATTCCATAGTTTTAAGGAAAAACATTCTATTTTGAATTCAAACTGTGAAAAACTACACTATGAACTTCACAATCTTCTCCGTCATCAAACTTGTAAATTAAACGTATGTGTAAATTAGAAGTAATGTTCTGAATGTCCTCCATCAATAAGCAAGTTGTAGAGAAATGGAATCCAAGGTTGGTGAGATGAGTCCCCCCCCCTAACATTTTAACCCTAACATTAACCCTAACCCCCTTAAAGGAAAAAATCTGGAGTGAATTCAAGCATAGCCCTGCCAAACGAGCCTGCTAAACGCACTAGTTAAATAATACACAGACATAAAAAATAATTTGGAACAGCAGCGACCGTCAACACACAACGAACAAGCACTTTACACTGGATCAATGGGACCTGACTATTCGAAACCGCAAGTAAGATCTGAGGTGCCTTTGACTCAATGTAACGTCTTTCGCGTTCTATTTTTTTTTTTTTTTTTTTTAATGCTTTTCGAATTTTTCTCATTCCAGACAAAATATATTGCTGTAAGAGAGCTCGTGCAATAGGACAATGCTTACTCCGGAGCTACCCTTTAACTCATTAGGGTCAGGCAGTTTGACCAGTCTGCTACACTTTGACATTTTTAACCTTCACTCTAACCCTACTGAAGATCTGGAGGGGTTAGTGCCTTGAACACAGTGCTGTATGGACGACACCTTTGAGGGCAAGGAAGACCAAAGACCTAAAGAAACAAGCAGGTCTACCAGGAATAAAATCCTTGGATGCTGGATATTGCCAAAGATGGTTCAGCTTTTTAAAAAGCTATTGATGAAACAAATCAACAGCTAACAAGCCAGTCGTTCAGTTTCCAAAAGCATCCAGTGCAGTTCCATATCGAAACTGAACCCGTTAGCAACTATTCTTTTGGGTAACAGACGGCAGGTTGGTTAAAGTAGCCATGTGGGAGTGTAGCATATTAACACAGTTTTCGAGATCCCACAGTGTGGTCACTTTTCTCCCTATATCACTTGGGTTGGTTTAAGTTACTTCAGCAAAATAAGTCTGCAAGGTAAACAAGTGTTGACACTTTTGATACAAATAATGAGAATACTTTGTTATTAATATATATATTTATCTCATATCTCACCTTCAGTTACGTTCAGTTTGATCTCTGTGCCTTCAATCTTCCTCCCATTAGTTTCACACCAGTACTTGCCAGTATCACTCTGTGTGAGGTTTCTCATTGACACCTTAAAGAAGTTTTTGTCAATGTTGTCATACAGTGAGTATCGCCCATTCTTTTGCCACGACCAGTGTACAGACACATTACTTCTGATTTGTTCATCACAGATTGAGTTTTCGCCTTCTCTGCAGAAATACTTTGGAGAATCTTTTGAATTAGGTGTGTACTTGCACTTGAGTGTAAAGGAACCACCTGCATATTCAGTCAGTTCAAATGCCTGGACACCTCCTGCCAAATACACAAGGCATTAAGAGGCATTATTTAAGAGAAGATGTTTTCTCTTATACATAAGCAGCATAAAAGCCAAAAGTTGTTATTGACGACTGCATCTTAGCTTTATCTTGTGGCCTCTACCCCCTACCCAGAACTACACAGTGTTTATCCTGGTTGATCGATCGGAATAAAACTTGCATTTGTCTTTGGCTATCTCATTCAGAGTGATTTGGAGATGCTACCAGAGGACATTGTCTCATATAATAAAACCTTGGCAAATAGTCACATACATGTTGCTTTAACTTTATGTCCTCAAAAGTCATGTTTGTTTGTTTTTCCAACACAAGTCTAGAACAACATTATGCAGTGGCGCCTCCAGGCGTACGGCTGTACGCACTGTGCGTACCTTGGGAGGAGAGAGAGAGAGAGAGAGAGAGAGAGACGCAAGCGAGAATAGGGCGGAGAGATTTGTCATTTGTAGAGATTTGTCAAGTTCTGAAGTAGCCTATTGAAATGTTTCAAATTTATTTTAGGAGGCTTGCATGGTCGTATCTATCGACGACATGATGCGATTTCGCTCTAGTGTTTTTGTGATTAATGTTTTCATGTAGGCTATTTGCCTATTTCCTTTTTGGCGAGTGCCCATGCCACGCCGATATCACCCTAGGCTATGTATTATAATTTTCTTACAATGGGCCATTTGCGAGTTGTGGGCGCCCTTCGTTTCGCGCACCAGTGGAAGGCAAAGGGGAGGGGAGAGGCCCTGTCCCTCACCGGGCAGCTATAGTGCAAGAAGTTGGTGTGGTCTACACCACGCAGTAATTCCTTCGAAATAAGCATAGCCTACTTCATTCATAATATTGTTAAGCCAACCCGACAATATCACAAACAATTTCCTGGGTTGTGCGAAATCTTCGCTTGCCTACATTTCAAAACAACAGCAACAGCATCAAAGCGCTTAGACCTAATTGATGCATCATACATGCATGATGTCCTCTACCTTCAACAGGATAGGCTGATCACAAACCCAAATTAACCCTCCGCGAATGTGAGAACCAGGAGTCTCCATTTGTCCAAGACACGTCCTTCCCATATAATGACAGAAAAAGTTGGTTCTCCCCCTAAAGTAACGCAGTGCCGCCCGCGCGCATGTGTGTGTGAATGCAACAAAAGTTCACTGTCGAGTTTATCGTACATAATCTATGTAGGCGAGTTAATGTTCATGTAGGTCAATTTTGAAATTCAAGTTCAAGTTCACGTTGTATTGAAGTTGATTTCTAAAGAAGAATGGCTGACGCACGCACACACTTTTTTTTTTTTTTTTTTTGCGCGGGGCATTTGTGCGTACCCTACAGTTCAATCCTGCAGGCGCCCCTGACATTATGGAACATACAAGTTAAAGGCCTACCTCTAAGCAGGACGATCATCACGATGTACAGGCTGTGCATCATCTTCTCCTGTAGGCCTATTCTGTCTTAGTTGGGTCCAATGCTTGCCTTTTAAAACTCTCTGGTCATTTCTTCCTCTAGATCATTCACACTTCAGTTTGACACTTTCTCTCTCTCTCTGATTACTATCTGGTTGGGTGTCAAACCGGCAGTGTTTTTTTTTTTTTTTTTTTTTTTTTGCCTTCCTCTTTTCGTTTTTTTTCTTCCTACCAAAATACCAAAACAAATTTTCTGATAAAACAAATGGTGACTAATTGTCCCTTTAAAAGTAAAGTCAGCTACTGTGTTGGGAAGAAATTGTGTTTATTTTGTGTATGCTTTTTAACGTCAATGAGAAACTATGTGTTTCTGTTTGTGTGTGACTCGTGCACAACAGATGTTCATCATCATGCAACTGTGTTGTAATGTGACATGTAACAATGTGGAAAAATGGCACACTCTGGTGGTCAAGCTTATTATCTGTCACTACAGCACCCAGAGCTGGTTCTAGCCTTTTGGTGCCCTAGGCCAGATTTGAGTTTGCCCCCCCCCTTTTTTCTAAAAATATTAGAGAAAAACTGAAGAAAAAGTAAGAAATGTGATGCCCCCTGATATTTGGTGCCCTAGGCGACCACCTTGTTTGTCTATGCCTAGAACCGGCCCTGTGCGCCAGCAATGAGAGAGAGAGACCAAGAGAGAGGTAAAGAGAGAAAGAGGACAGTAAGAGCAGGCAGATTAGGTAATTGAAGTAAAAGCCTAAAGGGAAAGATCTTCTTTTTCTTGGACTAAGGCACTCCTTTTAAAATGTCTTCATTACAAAAGTGACATGTCCAAAGAAAGGACTAGGTTAAAAAAGTCCATGCATAGCGGCTTGTGGAGTTAAAAAAAAATTCAGAGGGAGTTATAGTGCAGGCAATGGGTGTCATATAGTGGAAGAATCGCTCACAAGGTGATACAAGCATGAAAATTTTCACAGATGTTCAGAAGAACCTATATAACAATTTCAGGGGTGGAGCCACTCAAAATTAAGTATTGCATAGCAACAGTTGCTAGGCAATGGATTACCCTTAGCAACCAGCATCAATAATGCTGTTTTTAAGTATTTCTGCGGTATTATGATGTCTGTAGGTTGACTCCTTGTTCTAAAATCAATGCAGAGATCTTTCAAAGGGTAATATACTAGTAATATGTGTGAAAACTACCTGCTTGATGTCTTTCTAGCCACTGAAATCATTGCAATTATAGGAAAAATACAATTTCAACTAATCACTTCTACGCAAGAGCGGGGGCCACTACTGCCATAGTGGAAGGGGCCTTGATGGGTAGCACAGCAATGGGACAGATCACTGGGGCAGGAGAGATGGCTGGATGATGTACAGCACTCTGCTGGGCAGGGCGGCGGTGGGGAGCCCGCAGTGGTAGAAGAACGGCTCACAGGGCTCCGCTGAGCGGGTGGCGTCTGGGCATAGAAGAACAATGTACAGGGCTCGGCGTGGCAACGTCAGGGCAGTTGCTGAAGTAGAAAAACAGCACACAGGGCTCTGCTTAACAGGGCGGCGCTCAGCGTAGAAGAACAGCACACAGGGCTTGGCTTAACAGGGCGGCGTCCAGCGTAGAATAACGGCACACAGGGCTTGGCTTAACAGGGCGACGTCCAGCGTAGATGAACGACACACAGGGCTCTGCTTAACAGGGCGGCATCCAGCGTAGAAGAATGGCACACAGGACTCTGCTTAACAGGGCGGCGTCCAGCGTAGAAGAATGGCACACAGGACTCGGCCAGACAGGACACCGTCCTGCGTAGAAGAACGACACACAGGGCTCGGCTAGACAGGACGCCGTCCGGCATAGAAGAAACGGCACAGAGGGCTCGGCTAGACAGGACGGCGGAAGGGCAGTGCACTGGGGTAGAGGGACGGCATACAGGGCTCTGCTGCAGCGGGCAACAACGGGAGGGCGGGAATGACGTAGAAGAATGGCATTCAAGGCTCAACTTTCCAAGCGGGAGACGGTTACACCTGTAACCTCACCACATGCATAGAGTGTTACACCCCGCCGGTCTGCACACAAAGCACACATTAGGAAAGGAGGGTGTGTTCACACAAAACATTACCACTACAAGCGCTAACACAAGTGGAGATTGCACAACACAATCAGACACTCATACATAAGGGCACACAGGCCAGGACTCACGGCAGCCAGCAAAGAGTTGTTAGGCATTCACATGTAGTTTCCACAGGGGTAGCCACCAGGATGGAATTGCCAGAGGGTCGGGAGAGAGAGAGCGACAACTGACGTGGAACTGACATGGAGACACCTCTTCACAATGGATGGGTTAGTCACGGCTGGAGCTGGACTAAGAGGCACATAAACTGGAGAGGCGGGCCCATGCACACACACGGGCACTCACAACAATATAGCTAGGCCACCTCCAAACACATCAGACAGGATATTAGCACTACACTTCAAGCTAGCATGTTGACGCTTCAAGCGTAGAACATTGACACACATACAGGATAGGAAACTCAAGCGTCCGGTTGCCAATGACAACCCTCCCGTTCGTTACGGAGAATTCCGTAGGCCGTAGGCATTCAAACACGTCCTCCCACACAAACACCGCTGCAGCAGCTCTATTCCACAAGAATAAAGCATCGATCCGGCTCTTATCAGTGTTCACGTCGCCATACACATTCAACATTCCCAGTACTTAGCATGACGTACTGTAGCTGGGCATCTCCCAGTGGTTAGCGTTACTCAGTCCTTGCTTCGTTATCCTGGGCGTTGTTGCGGCTGTCAAATACCATGTCTTCGCCCTCCACCCGTCTCTCCCGTTACTGCGGTTTATAAAGCACTCCAGTCCACATTGTCATCAATCGTGAATGTGATGGAATCATTACATACTCTGTAAACAATTAGCCTTGTCATGGCCACCACTGCTCATACCATCGGCGCCAGACGCCCATGAAAACTGGCAAGTGGACATGCCTCCTAAACATAAGGTAAGTAGGGGCATAGCCCGCCGTGCTGTGGACTAGAGCTGGAAATATTTGCCCGAACCCGACGGGGCCCAACAGGACCTGCCGGGTTCGGGCCGGTTCGGGGTCTAATTTCAATATTCCAAGCGGGCCCGGCTCGGGCTCGGGCTGAAAGCCGATACGCGGCAAATATGCGATCACATGATACGCCTAACGTTCTGTCTACAGCAATAGATGCAAAATGGATGTAGAAGAAGTTGAACGGAGATCAGCCCTTGGCGAATTCATGTTGGTCGAGCCAGTAAATGCGAGGTTGGAGGTGTGGAAACATTTTGAGCACGTTCACAATGAGAAAAAAACGAAGCAGTGGGGTATGTCAAATGCAAGAAGTGTGACGTGACGTTAAAGTATGACAGCAAGACAACTGGTAATTATTGCTGTTCTTATTTTTCTTTTAACTTTGGGCAGATCATTTATTTTAGCCTTGAAGTTCTTGAACTTCAGACATCTGTAGGCTAACTAATCTGAATAAAAAACGTAGAAATGTTCAGCAAAAATGACTCATTGTTGACTGCTTTGATATGCGCACAATTGAAAAATGTCGGGTTGCAAACGGGTTCGGGCTCTATGAAGCTGTCAATCATACGGGCCGGGGCGGGCTCGGGTGGAGTTCTCTCGGGCTGGGGCCGGTTCGGGTCTTAGTTTTAAGGCCCGTTTCAAGCTCTACTGTGGACACTATTGTGATAAGCTTGGAGAAGTGTTGGGAGAAATTCAACCCACCGGCTTTGGTGTTCCACCTCCAGGGTACCGAGCAGGCCCATGAGCGTCTGGTTGAACCGCTCACACTGCCCGTTACCCTGGGGGTGGTACGGGGTGGTGTGAGTCTTCCGGCATCCGTAGAGCAGACACAGTTCCTGGATCACCTTGGCCTCAAAGGCGGGGCCCTGGTCTGAGTGCAGGATTTCGGGACATCCGAAGGACTGGAACACAGTAGACCAGAGGACTCGAGCGGTGGTGGCGGCTGTTTGGTCGAGAGTGGGAACGGCCCAAGCATATTTGGTGAAGAGGTCTGTTATCACCAAGATGTTTGGATACCGGTCAGCTGGGCAACTCAGAGACAAAAAATCCATGGCCAGCACGTGAAGAGGGGCGAAAGGAAGCATGGGAACAAGTGGGGCTTTGGCATCCGGCTTGGTCTTGAACAGGATGCAGCGTGGGCAACTCGGGATGAATGCGGCTGCGTCTCCAGTCGGGATGTGATGTCCTCGTCATGGGTCGAGAAGATGTGTTGCCACTTTGTCAGCAGGTGTTGTAGCTGACGTCGTTGGTTCTCCTCCAAGCCATCTCGCTGCAAGGACTCACAACTCAAGTGTGCGGGCAGTGTCTCACTCACCTCTCCGTCCACTTGGCCGACTTACACGACACCCACTTCTACCACTGCTTCGCCAACTTCCTCAAACCTGCCCTCCGGCACTTGTTCTGGACTCACCGCCATAACTCGGGCCAGCCCCGAGTGAGTGTTCCTAACCCTATCTGACCCCCTGTTCAGTAGCAAGGGACCGAGCTACCTCGACCGCTACCTGTCCTAACATTTGTAAAGCAATGTGCTACTAACATGAAAGAAGTAAGACAGCAATTGAAATTTTCATGTAATTTTGATGCTTTCATGTCATTTTGATGGTTTCGGTGGCTAGAATGACATTATAAAACATTTTGACACATTATTAAAATAGTTTAAAAAGAAAGTAAAAATGTATATACATAATATCATAAAACTGCTCAGAAACTGTGTAATCGATGCTCGTTGCTAAGTAAAATGCTTTGCATAGCAACCGTTGCTATGCAAAATCAAATTTTGAGTGGCTCCACCCCTGAAATTGATAAGTAGGTCCTAATGAACACTTGTGCCAAGTCTCATGCTTGTATCACCTTGTGAGCGATTTTTTCACCCATTGCCTGCACTATTAGTGACATGTTTATGTTTTGCATTTTTGTTGTTCTGACATCCATATCTACTTTTACCTCTGGACAGCCCCAAGTCATGCAAAAACTCTATTTGCAAGTGCTTGTTGAATTATTTAGCATGTATTAGCCTCCATGTTGTTCACTAACCCTACATGCCCATGATTAAGATCTCTGTCAGTGAAGAACAGTAACATCAACAGGAACGTATTTCTACCAGTGGGAGGCAGTATTGCATGTGTTTCTGCCAAGAAAAATTTTGCAGAAATTGAAGAAGAGCTTTATGTAAACAATCTCTAATTATATTATTGTACTTCAATAAAATAAGGTAATATCACATGTCTATTTTCTGTGAATACACTCAAGTAAATTTACATTATATTCATGAAGAGATACATGTAAAGTCATTTGGTATATTTCATAAATGAAAATGACCCCTACAGGGTGCAGACATTCATTTCATGTTTGTCCTTAAAGAGACACCAGAAAGGACTGGCATTTTCTATCACCGGAGCTCCACCTACTGTCGCTGAATTTTAGAAGAAATGGCAACTACATTGTATATTCTCACCAATCGATGTGAATTTCTTTACAAGCTTAAAGCGGTGCTCCGGAGTAAAATCAAGCATAGTCCTGTTGAACAAGCTTGCTAAATGCACTAGTTCGTGAGTGGAACAAAATAATTTGGAACAGCATAGACCGAACGTGAACGCATAAGTGAACAAGTACTTTAAACTGAATCAATAGAAACTGCCTATTCGAAACCGAAAGTAAGATTTCAGGTACCCTTGACTCAATGTAAAGTGTTTTATGTTTGCGTTAGGTCTATGCTGTTCGAAATTCTTTCATTCCATGTGAAATATATTGCAGTTAGAAGGCTTGTGCAAATAGCCTGACATAGCCCGCCCATAATACGAATGGTCTTCTTGGGCATGTTTACATCGGTAGAGAGGCTACCAGCCAATAAGCGAAGCTGATTATGCAATAATCGCTTCAGGTTAAAGAGCCTCCAGAACATGAATACGGATGAACAGCAGGGATTATCATTTTGTAGCATTCCTAACAATGAGACATTTAAACTACTGAGGTTGTTGTCAAGTTCAGCTATTTCCTTGTCTGCCACCACGTGCAGAATGGCCCTCCAGGCTTCCATTGTTGCTGCACTGACGTGACACAACAGTATGTTCAGCCCGACGTCGTTTGCGTTGGGTTCAACGTTATGCTCCGTTACGGCAGTTTTGAATAGCCTCCAGTATTATGGTCGGGCTATGTCAGGCTATCGTCCAACAGGGCTGCTTTAAAGGTCCCATATTAAGAAAAATCACTTTTTTATGGCTTTTGAATGTGTTTCCTGGGTCTATGCTGCCTCTACACACACTTTAAGTTGGATAAAAAGCCTCAATTGTTAAAATAGACAATTTACACTGTTAGTAACTGTTCAGCTGCTGTGTGCTTAAACCACCTGCATAGAATTGCCCTAACTACGTATGTCAAAGGGTAAGTTGGGTGGGGTCCCACAACATTGGCAGCCACGTAAGCAGCTGAGGGCAATGAGAATGGATAATTGCAAAAAAAGAAGTTGGCAGGCACTTTGCAGCTGAGAACAATGAAAATGATCAATTGACTAATTAGGGGTGGTCTGCCATAGGCTACATGGGAAATACTCAATGTGTTGGCTGCAGCTGTCTAGTTACCTGGTGCACCTTCCCAAGAGAAACAACCCATTCTGAACATCAGAGCTAAAAAAAAAAGTTAGCTTCGAAAAAGCGTAATATGGGACCTTTAACTTACTCCGTAGCTTTCCTTTGAGATGATCATTTGTTGTCTGATGAACAGTAATAAATGTGGTTTCGCTTATAGCTACTTTCAATTTCGATTTTATTGAATCAAATCCCCACATTCTGCAAGAGCAATACTCGCAAAGTGTCCACAACAGTGGCTGCCAGGAGATCCATCATTCCACCCTTAATGAACCATTTAACCATCAAAGTTACATTGAGGCTGATAAATTAACAGTAAAAGCGTTGCCTAGTGTCCCTTTATACTTTAACAGTTTTTGGTAAACTGATCCCGCCTGACTGTTTTAAGTAGTGGGCTATGGTCGCCAAAAAGGTCTCTGCTACTTCTGGGACTACTTCAGCCAGCTTATGTGTTTAAAGGGGAAATCCGGTGTGAATCAGTCAATAGCCCTGTTGTTCCAGGTACCTGAATACTGTATTTAAGAAAAAGAATGAGAAAATTTTATACAACCTAGACTGAATAACGAACCGTTTACTAATGCTGACCGAATGGGGCATATTGAAATGAAACTGAAAGCAAGTTGTTATGCCCCGTTTAATAGTGTTAGTTGCTGGTTCACTGCTCTGTCTATTTTGTATCAAATTTCTTAATCTTTTCCCTACCTACAGCATTTGGTGAGTTTGAACAACAGGATTATGGATTGATATACACTGGATTTCTCCTTTAAGGCAAGCCAGAGGTCTGAGGCACACAAGTGATCTTGACTATCCACGTGCTCTATGGACAGAGAGCGGCCAGTACTTTTATGCCTTGGTCAGTTACCCAGACATCTTTGTCCATAAGCGATGCATCACTGTGACTGACTGCTGCTGAAGGTCCTTCTGGTAATTATCTCCTGTGTGTTTGATGTTTCATGTCTCTGTCATGCTTGACTTCCCCCTTTTCTCACACCATCTCTGTGCTAACCCTACTTCCTCCTATTCAGTTTAGGCTCACTTATTTGGCATTTACAGACCACAGTGACAGCTATGAATGTAGCCACAAGCCACTATGTGTGGGCTTTTTAACCTAGTCCTTTCTTTTGAGATGTCACTTTTGTATTAAAAACATTTTAGAAGAAGGGTAATACCGTCTCATTTCACCCGATGCCTCCAGCTTGACCGATTCTGAATTTTCTGAGAAAAAATGTGGAACTCAGAAAGCATTTTTCTAACATTTTCTAACATCGACCAGTAGCAAACCGAGGCATTAGAGGAAGGCGTGGTCAACCATGCGCTTTGAGAAATTAATTAGCCAGATCAAAGTCTCGCAGAGCTTTGAAAGTCAATGGCAATCAGGCTAGGCTTCTGGGGCATTTTTTGACATCATACTCTGCCATTTCTAAACTTCAATATCTGGAAAACAATATCACCTGTAACTTTCATATGGTGAGTTACAGTGGCTTGGAGAATGAGCCTCAAGTTTAAAAGTGCCAGCTATCACATCACAGGGAGATTTGCCAAAGAAATGCCACTTTGCTGGATGACAAAGTCACTTCCGTGATGAATAAGATTCCAGAAATTCTTGTGATTTTTGTATTGTGAGGCCGCACCATCACTGAAATAGTGCTCAGAGCAGGAAGCATCTCCTTCAGATGTGGAATGAAATGTGCATGCTGCCACTGTCATGTTTAAAGCAGTTGCTTGTTACACACAGGCTGAGGGATTTCGGTCCATCATTGTCATCTTCAGTAGATCACAAATGGATGCAAAGTACATTGGGAATTGTCCCAATGGTGGCCTTGAGCTGAATCTTGCACTACAAATGAATAGTTCTCTGCAAAGTCAAGTAGAATTGAAGAGTTCAGATGCAAAACCCCCTAACTCCACTTGACCATTTTTTGAGAAAAAGGCCATTTTTATCAGGTGTTTACAGTGTTTTGATTGTAAACAGATATTTTAGACACGACGGGGAGCAGGTTTTATTTTATTTTTTCACAAAAACATTTCATTTACATATTCTAGATTTATACAGGATTCACACAATATCATTAACTCAGTTTTCACAAAAATGGTGTTTAGGGGATTTTGCATCTGAACTCTTCAATTATGACTTAATCTGCTAAAAGACTTTGTTTCAGGTCACACAGATAATTGCTTTGCTTCTTAGGAACAAAGTGGTGGTATTTCACTACTGCTTAAATTGGATGTGATCTACTTCATCCATCATTTTATATCTGATGAAGTCTTCTAAATTTGAAAACCCAGGGCAGTTCTCACACCTGTGCATCATGCAATCCATATTTTGGTTTTAACACAGTAAATATTGTAGCAGGTCTTTATAATTTACTTTGTCGTCCTGATTGGCCAGGGGGAAAAGCTAAGCATTAATTTGACATTTTGATGGTATGTACACATACAGAACGTGTACCTCTAGCGATAACGGTGACGCATTCCTCAGGGGCCTCAGCTCACAGAATTTTGATAACCCCAACTGGATGTCTGGATGGCACTCTTTCAACAACTTGAAAGCTTCATTTAAATTCATCAATATCAGTCGTTTGTACTTGTGCACACTTTTGGACTTATCCTGAACCTGCTTAGCTTTCTTGTGTATATATTTCAGTATCCCTTGAACGGAGTGTGGGAAGTTTGCTGGGTGACAGTCCAAATAGCTGTAAAGATCTTATCCAACTGCTCACACAGGTCTGTCTGCGGTTTGTAATCCCCTTAACTTCTGAGATGGTCAAGCTGGAAAAATCTTAGAATTTGGGTGAAATGACACAGAATGACCCAGGAGTGCCTTGGTTTTTTAACCTTCAACGAAAGAGCACCCTAACAAAGGAAGTGGAAATGGATTAAGAGCACACCACTATCGACAAATCGAAATCGCATCTCTTGCATGATAAATTGAGCACTATTTGCCCCCAAGCCTTAACCTGACTCCGCCAGATGGACTTGCTCCCGCAAGTCCATCTGGGAACCATCCGTTGAAGAAGAAGTTTTGGTTCATTAGTTTAGTTTTCGTTAGTTTAGTTTTGGCTGATTGGATAAGGCATCTGTCTGTCACCACCTATGTTGGTAATAGACGGGCCAAATCAACCAATCAGACCAACGAAGCATATGACGTACTAACATGTGCACATGTTTTTTAGACCCGCTTCTCGTTGCGCCACACCTAAACCCGCCTCAAAGCCAACAATGATTGGTTCGATTGTTTGGCAACCTGCTCCAAATTATCGTCAATGGAGACTAGCCAGACTGAGCTGTGACTGAAGACCTGAAGCTCGTGAGATCAGTTTGGTCTCACAAGGCTACCCAAGCCTACCCCGCCCTCACATTATGGAGGAGTTCAGAATTTTCGATTTGTTAAACCTCATCTCCAAGTAAGCCTGAATGATATCTGTCACTGGAGACCCTTTTCAACTAATTTCATCTATCTCCTCTATCAGCTGAGTTCACTGGTGCTAAGCTAACAAAAGTGAATGGACACCACTAGCGAGCCAATAAGTCTTGCGAACTCCACAATACACCCAAAGCATATAAATTATAATGCCTGGCTATCGAGGTAAATGTATGTGTTGATAGAACAATAACCAATAACCTGACTTGCCATGTGTATGCAGCCCATTTCATCACTGACAACATTATTCAGAGTATAGGTTTTACTCGTAGCAATATGAATGTACATTTTTTTATTATTTTAAAGTATAGGTTTTACGCATTACAATAAGCAAGTGACAAGTACATGTACCAATCCATTCAGCCTGTTGCTAGAGTTGGAGAGTGAAAGAAAAAAAATCCCACATTTCGAAAATAGGAAATGAAAAAGACAATTTCTCCAAAACAAAACATATAGAGCAGGGGTGTCAACAGCTCGGAAATTGTAAGTATTTGGCCTCTTTGAGAAAAGTCCTAACCATGCAAAAAGGCATTGTGCCAAGATTGCACAACACAATCCTAGCCTAGCCTGACATAAAATGTATAGTCTGATCACAATCAATAGACCCTTGGGTGTGGCGGTACAACCAATCCAAGCAACTAGCAAGCCATTTCAAACAACGCTAAGACCGCCCAGTGACTCCCTGTCCAGATAGAGAGTTGTAGCTAGACGTGATCGCTGAGCAAATTCAATTCAATAGAGTAGTCTAGAGCTCTGTCTACAGTTCTAGGCTAGAAATTCCCCATGAGGTGCATCATGAAACTGTTTACCAACAGGAAAGGAAAATATAAGAAAATAAATTTTTGTAAACTTGGTATGGCGGCACAAAACCTAACAATCATGTGGCCCTCAATAAAAAAATTTACACCCCTTTGACAATCACAGGAAGGCTATTGTGGTAGATAAAAATATGGGAAAAGTGAAACGCGGCATCACTCAGGAATCGTAATCACTACCATCATCTAGGTACTTGAAGGGTATTTCACAGTTGAATAATCACATGAGAGTTCGTCTCAGTCGTACTGACCGCGTCCGAGTTCTCATTTGAGGATGTTTTCTTCTGGAAAGTCACAGAGGCATAGTTTTCACCTTCAAAGTGATGGACAGGTAACTGCACAGTTGAATACATGGGGTCAGCGCTGGAGTCTGAGGGTGGTTTGGCCTTGAGATTTGTGGGTAATTCAGCGAGGGCATAAACAGCATTGAGGTCAGAAGCAGAGTTTGCGGGGGGTGGATTTGTGGGTAATTCGGCGAGTACGTAAACAGCATTGGACTCTGGCGCTGAGGTGTTGGGATCTTTGATGCCTTCATACAGAGAGTCTGCCTTAGGGTTCTATAACAGGGAGAACACACAGACCATGACTTACATCTCAGACAAATGGAACATCAGTATTAGATCATTTTTAATTAATCAGGATTAACTATTTTATTGCTTAGCTGTGACCTTGTACAAATATATCAGTTATTAAGACAGTTGTTACTTCAGTATTGGCATTAGCTTACCACTCTATCAGTATCTTGAGTTGTGCTGCTAGAGTTTGAAGCCATCCCTAAGCACACACACACACACACACACACACACACACACACACACACACACACACACAAAAAGACAATAAAGTGTTTAATTAGTTACTAGTTTGATGTTTGTGAGGCTCTGTGAACACACAACTAGTATTATCAGTGGCAAAATATGATCAATGAAAAATCAAGGAGCAGAGTGTGTGTGTGTGTGTGTGTGTGTGACCTGAACATTTTAAACCACCTTCTCTGTTGCTCTTTCTGTATCGCCAACAAATGACGAGTGCAGGTCCAGTCTAAAAGTGATAATATCGCCAGACACACAAGGACTGGAACAATACTACCTAAGGGACACACACAGATATTTACACACATCAACACAAACAAACATGTGCAAACACAGAGACACTCAAGGATTCATTGACTACATGAGGGACACACACACACACACACACACACACACAACACACACACACATGTACATCAATACACAGATGTACTTGAACAAACACACAGGGAAATGAAGAAAAAAAAAAAAAAAAAAAAAACTTACCAGATAGAGAAGTTGACCCATCTGGAAGAGATCCAGATAATTTTTATTATATATATTGTGATTAACATTCAATATTTTAATTACATTAACATTAGTATTTTGTTAGCAATTAACCATCACTTTGGATAATAAAACAAAGCTACAGTACATATTCATTCATGTAGATAAGTATCAATTTAACACAATGAATAAGTCCTACCTTTCTCCATGGTGAGTATGACTTCAGTGAGATTGTCCACTGAGAGTATTGAGTTATCATCAAAGGAGGCATGGACGCCACACCAGTATCTCCCAGCATCCTCTGAGGTGAGGTTTGTTATGGAGACCATGAAGAATCCTCCAGTCGTGTTGTCATAGAGAGAGAATCTCTCTCTTCCCTCAAAATCTTTATTAGAAACGACCCATGTGTTTTTCTCATTGGATCTTATTCTATCAGTGCATCCAACTTCTTCATCTTTACACATGTATTTTGTGTCACTTTCGTACTTCGTCAAGTCATAATGGCATTCAATAGAAATATGTTTTCCTTCAGTGAAGCTCCTCTCATGACTGGGTTTACTTTTATCTGTCAATGAAACAAAATAAGAACAATTTATCTGTTGTATATTCCATAGTTTTAAGGAAAAACATTCTATTTTGAATTCAAACTGTGAAAAACTACACTATGAACTTCACAATCTTCTCCGTCATCAAACTTGTAAATTAAACGTATGTGTAAATTAGAAGTAATGTTCTGAATGTTCTCCATCAATAAGCAAGTTGTAGAGAAATGGAATCCAAGGTTGGTGAGATGAGGCCCCCCCCTAACATTTTAACCCTAACATTAACCCTAACCCCCTTAAAGGAAAAAATCTGGAGTGAATTCAAGCATAGCCCTGCCAAACGAGCCTGCTAAACGCACTAGTTAAATAATACACAGACATAAAAAATAATTTGGAACAGCAGCGACCGTCAACACACAACGAACAAGCACTTTACACTGGATCAATGGGACCTGACTATTCGAAACCGCAAGTAAGATCTGAGGTGCCTTTGACTCAATGTAACGTCTTTCGCGTTCTATTTTTTTTTTTTTTTTTTTTAATGCTTTTCGAATTTTTCTCATTCCAGACAAAATATATTGCTGTAAGAGAGCTCGTGCAATAGGACAATGCTTACTCCGGAGCTACCCTTTAACTCATTAGGGTCAGGCAGTTTGACCAGTCTGCTACACTTTGACATTTTTAACCTTCACTCTAACCCTACTGAAGATCTGGAGGGGTTAGTGCCTTGAACACAGTGCTGTATGGACGACACCTTTGAGGGCAAGGAAGACCAAAGACCTAAAGAAACAAGCAGGTCTACCAGGAATAAAATCCTTGGATGCTGGATATTGCCAAAGATGGTTCAGCTTTTTAAAAAGCTATTGATGAAACAAATCAACAGCTAACAAGCCAGTCGTTCAGTTTCCAAAAGCATCCAGTGCAGTTCCATATCGAAACTGAACCCGTTAGCAACTATTCTTTTGGGTAACAGACGGCAGGTTGGTTAAAGTAGCCATGTGGGAGTGTAGCATATTAACACAGTTTTCGAGATCACACAGTGTGGTTACTTTTCTCCCTATATCGCTTGGGTTAGTTTAAGTAACTTCAGCAAATAAGTCAGCAAATAAGTCTGCAAGGTAAACATTTCCAAGTGTTGATGCTGAACAAATAATGAGAATACTTTGTTATTAATATATATATATTTATCTCATATCTCACCTTCAGTTACGTTCAGTTTGATCTCTGTGCCTTCAATCTTCCTCCCATTAGTTTCACACCAGTACTTGCCAGTATCACTCTGTGTGAGGTTTCTCATTGACACCTTAAAGAAGTTTTTGTCAATGTTGTCATACAGTGAGTATCGCCCATTCTTTTGCCACGACCAGTGTACAGACACATTACTTCTGATTTGTTCATCACAGATTGAGTTTTCGCCTTCTCTGCAGAAATACTTTGGAGAATCTTTTGAATTAGGTGTGTACTTGCACTTGAGTGTAAAGGAACCACCTGCATATTCAGTCAGTTCAAATGCCAGGACGCCTCCTGCCAAATACACAAGGCATTAAGAGGCATTATTTAAGAGAAGATGTTTTCTCTTATACATAAGCAGCATAAAAGCCAAAAGTTGTTATTGACGACTGCATCTTAGCTTTATCTTGTGGCCTCTACCCCCTACCCAGAACTACACAGTGTTTATCCTGGTTGATCGATCGGAATAAAACTTGCATTTGTCTTTGGCTATCTCATTCAGAGTGATTTGGAGATGCTACCAGAGGACATTGTCTCATATAATAAAACCTTGGCAAATAGTCACATACATGTTGCTTTAACTTTATGTCCTCAAAAGTCATGTTTGTTTGTTTTTCCAACACAAGTCTAGAACAACATTATGCAGTGGCGCCTCCAGGCGTACGGCTGTACGCACTGTGCGTACCTTGGGAGAGAGAGAGAGAGAGAGAGAGAGAGAGAGAGAGAGAGAGAGAGAGAGAGAGAGAGAGACGCAAGCGAGAATAGGGCGGAGAGATTTGTCATTTGTAGAGATTTGTCAAGTTCTGAAGTAGCCTATTGAAATGTTTCAAATTTATTTTAGGAGGCTTGCATGGTCGTATCTATCGACGACATGATGCGATTTCGCTCTAGTGTTTTTGTGATTAATGTTTTCATGTAGGCTATTTGCCTATTTCCTTTTTGGCGAGTGCCCATGCCACGCCGATATCACCCTAGGCTATGCATTATAATTTTCTTACAATGGGCCATTTGCGAGTTGTGGGCGCCCTTCGTTTCGCGCACCAGTGGAAGGCAAAGGGGAGGGGGAGAGGCCCTGTCCCTCACCGGGCAGCTATAGTGCAAGAAGTTGGTGTGGTCTACACCACGCAGTAATTCCTTCGAAATAAGCATAGCCTACTTCATTCATAATATTGTTAAGCCAACCCGACAATATCACAAACAATTTCCTGGGTTGTGCGAAATCTTCGCTTGCCTACATTTCAAAACAACAGCAACAGCATCAAAGCGCTTAGACCTAATTGATGCATCATACATGCATGATGTCCTCTACCTTCAACAGGATAGGCTGCTCACAAACCCAAATTAACCCTCCGCGAATGTGAGAACCAGGAGTCTCCATTTGTCCAAGACACGTCCTTCCCATATAATGACAGAAAAAGTTGGTTCTCCCCCTAAAGTAACGCAGTGCCGCCCGCGCGCATGTGTGTGTGAATGCAACAAAAGTTCACTGTCGAGTTTATCGTACATAATCTATGTAGGCGAGTTAATGTTCATGTAGGTCAATTTTGAAATTCAAGTTCAAGTTCACGTTGTATTGAAGTTGATTTCTAAAGAAGAATGGCTGACGCACGCACACACTTTTTTTTTTTTTTTTTTTTTGCGCGGGGCATTTGTGCGTACCCTACAGTTCAATCCTGCAGGCGCCCCTGACATTATGGAACATACAAGTTAAAGGCCTACCTCTAAGCAGGACGATCATCACGATGTACAGGCTGTGCATCATCTTCTCCTGTAGGCCTATTCTGTCTTAGTTGGGTCCAATGCTTGCCTTTTAAAACTCTCTGGTCATTTCTTCCTCTAGATCATTCACACTTCAGTTTGACACTTTCTCTCTCTCTCTGATTACTATCTGGTTGGGTGTCAAACCGGCAGTGTTTTTTTTTTTTTTTTTTTTTTTGCCTTCCTCTTTTCGTTTTTTTTCCTTCCTTTTCTTTTTTTTTTGACAGTGTACCAGTATGTCTGTGTATTTGATAGCTCTGTCAAACTGTGCCATACTGGCTCTGTCATGCTGATCTATAAGGTCATTTGATTCCCACTGCTTCAGCTGGTCACACAGTGGAAATGAGAGAGAGAGAGAGAGAGAGAGAGAGAGAGAGAGAGAGAGAGAGAGAGAGAGAGAGAGAAAGACAGAGAGAGAGAGAGAGAGAGAGAGAGAGAGAGAGAGAGAGAGAGAGAGGACAGTAAGGCCAGGCAGATTGAGTAATTTTGGAAAAAAAGGGAAGGATTGAAAGAAATATAGAGGGAGGTGGTTATGTGGGAGGAGAGAACTGTAAAAAAAGAATTGTGTGCTAAAAACACTGTAGAATGATGGGTAGATATAAAACTTGTTGAACAACTACTAGCACAAGGTCCATTAATGGGTCACTGTGCAGTTTTTGCAGTAAAACTAATGAGGTGGCTACAAGGCATACAAACATTTTTTGCACTGCTAGAATATGCTAATGATGTCTGAAAGCAAAAAAGTTTGATGTCGATGTGATTCCCTATGCCTTAGCCAGTACAGTGCATAATATGGATGGCAGGTGGAAATAAAAATTGCATTTATTTACCTTTCATAAGACTATAATACCATCCAATTGAATTTGGAGATGCTATACCAAAACAAATTTTCTGATAAAACAAATGGTGACTAATTGTCCCTTTAAAAGTAAAGTCAGCTACTGTGTTGGGAAGAAATTGTGTTTATTTTGTGTATGCTTTTTAACGTCAATGAGAAACTATGTGTTTCTGTTTGTGTGTGACTCGTGCACAACAGATGTTCATCATCATGCAACTGTGTTGTAATGTGACATGTAACAATGTGGAAAAATGGCACACTCTGGTGGTCAAGCTTATTATCTGTCACTACAGCACCTCATGCACAGTCACAACAGTGTAGGCAGACAGTAGGCCTATTTGGAGTCTGAAAATGGCCACTATTAGGAAAAGGGCTTCCTGTTCTTGTTCCCCTATCATAGGGAACCACCAACAAGTCAAGGCAAGGAAGGCAAGCTTAGAACTGTTCTCCTATCCCTGGCGTTCAAAGCCCTGGGAGGTGATACAATTGCGGTTAACAATGTTTAACCCAGAAAGCATCAACAATGTGGGTAACTTACTGCTGATGTGCTTCTCTCATGATAAATTCAAGTAGGCTAAGGTATGATAACGTTAGCGATACTAACCATAGGCCAGGCAATGCTATTGGGCTCTGTCCAAAATCATACAGAGGCTCTTCATAGACGTTCCTTCATTCATCTCTTTTTATATTAATTTAATTTCTTTATTTGTTTATTTAATTTCGTTGAAACAGGATAGAAAGGGAAGGAAACAAACTTGAGAGGACTTCAAAAGACTTTGAGGCCATGGGTATCATGGATATCACCAAGATATAGTGGAATAATGGCTGCGGTATTACTGTAACTCCACAACGACACATGGCTTTTTTTTCTCCATACGTAAATGATTAGGGAACAAAATTGGGGTCAGACCTATGAACCTACAGCCTTATGTTTCCACATTTCTTAGGGTTAGTTATGGGGAATATGAGGCTTTGAGAATATAGACATGCTCACATTAAATCAAGAAACAAACAACAAAGAATATACGGGCAGTGTGTTTTCCTTATTTGTCATGCACACAGCTGGTGGTCTGGCAGATTTATTACTAAAATTTAGTCACAAAGAGAGAGAGAAGAAGAGAAGGAGACAGAGAGAGAGAGTCTCAGGGCCACAGAACTTATGAAACAACCTAGTGGCAGTATAGTATATGACAAAAAAGATCACACAGCATACCAATGCTAACACAGAGTTTCCAGTATGTACAAGTCGTCTCTCTCACACACAAACACACACACACACACACACACACACACACATACACACTCTCTCTCACTCTCTATTTGTTTGTCAGTGTGTTTGAGCCTTGGTCATTCTACTGTATTTGTCCATGTAACTATATGCTAACATTCAGACATGGGCTTGGTCTTCTTAACCAACTACACCTTGCAAAATAACACCTCAATCTCATTCTCACACCTACAGTGGCCAAACATAGCTGTAGACACCAAATGTTTGCATGCTTACAGTGGTCAACTTGCAGTGGTGGTCACAGTCAGTTTTCACACTCACGCCAAGTTCAGCTCAGTTGTCGCAAAGGTGTCATTTGTGGCACCATTTCTTAGTAGAAACACTCTTTTAAGAGCAGACAGTAACCACCCACCCTGAGACCAGGTTGACCCACCACACCTAATTCGTAATATTCCGATAGGCCAGTTTTTACGAGCTAGGAGGAACTGAAGCACCACAACAGACTTCATGTCAAAAGCCTCTGACCTTGCGCACCGGTTTGAACAACCTGGGTTATTCTAAAACAGACATCACCAAAGCACGGGACAGAGTTCTTAACAGTGAGCGTGCTACATTATTAAAGAAAAAGCACAAGTCGAGCAATAAATCATGTTTGTCCTTTTCCACCTGCTACACTCCAGCACCTGGAAAGATAAAAAATATAATTAACAAACATTGGCATATACTGAGAAGTGACCCAACACTTAAAGATTTTTGGGCTGAACCACCCAGATTTATATTTAGACGTGCCTGTAACATCAGGGACCGTTTGGTTCACTCGGACATGAATATTCCCTCGCCCACCACTTGGCTACCCAATCCACCCCAAGGTTTTTACAAGTGTGGCAACTGTGCGCAATGTTCCAACTCAACCAACGCTAAATTTTTTACATCCCCGCATCGGCCAAAATTTCCCAATTTCTTCATTCATCAATTGCAATAGCACCCATGTCATTTATATGTTGAAGTGTCCATGTGGCCTGGCCTATATAGGCCAAACAAAACGTCAGCTGAAGTTAAGGGTGGCAGAACATAAAACAGCGATTTGTACCGAAAACCTAACATACTCCATGGCAAGACACTATTAGCAGGCTAACCATGGCTACCCTGCGTCTTTAAGATTTTGGGGAATTGAAAAAATTGCACCTTCCTCTAGGGGTGGTGATATCATCAAAAACCTGTGCAGGGAATTTGGATACATGAACCTCAGGGTTTAAATGAGGAACTTAATTTATCTTGCTTTTTGTAACAAATACTGTTGAATACATATTTTAAGATGCATGTATTACTGTAACCAATGTATGTAAATATTGTATGTTATTTATTCACGTAAGATTTGCTAGTGGGCGTTGCCCTTTATTTTGACTGATGTATAGTGTGGCAACACCTTGGCTGGGATGGGTCTAGGTACCTCACGCCCCTTTTTACGCACACCTGTCTGCACTCCATTATCTAGGGCTTCACGGCCTTGTCTCACCAAGGACTCTGATGAAGATGTAACGCACATCGAAACGTTAGTCATTATGTTTTGCACCATTTAATAAAAGTAATAAGTTAAAAAGTCATTTGTGTTGCACCGACGCTCTCTCCTTCATAGTGATTCGTCCTGCTCTGGTGGCACCAGATTTGATCTGGCACTCAAGATGCATCGCCATGCTAATTATCTAACAAAAATAATCTGTAATGAACTTTTACCTACCCACATGTGTTGTAGACTTGCCAGGTCTAAATTATTGCCATGACAACTAACCACATCTGACCAACCCAAAAAACACCTACTATGACCTCATTTTCACACCTGCTGTACACAGCTGCAGAAGTGAAACTTAGAACGTCAACTTTTTTTTTTTTTTTAGACTACAACACTGGCCAAGTTGACAGCACTTTTTTTTCCTAGTGATTTTTTTTACCATCAGTACAACACCTCACAAGCAAATAAGCATAGCATTACATCAATACCAACTATTCCTACATCTTACACACATAGTAGGCTATGCATTGTAAGCAAGTTGTGAAAGAACAATATTACATTGGAGAGAAAAAGAGAGACAGAGCAAATGAAAACAAAGAGAAAGAAAAAAAAGGGGGGGGGGGGTCAATTGTGGTTGGAGCCTATCACCCTGCACAGGAAGCTAGTTTGTGGCTGCAGCTGCATATAGCGTGGCCACAGGTCATCCTTGGTGCACATCAGCTTACCCTTACTCTCTATAAACCTTGAGCTGCACTTGAAGCTGAGAACGACCATGAGCATCATACTCAAGATGATCTGGTTCCTTTCAGTAACATGGAGTCAAAAACTGCTTGTTTGGATTTGGATTTCACGACAAGGTAAGCGTATTTATTTCAATCTAACTGGATCTGTAAGAGATGACACTTAACCTAAAAGTATCTAACAGAACTGAACTGTCTCTCTGTTTCTCTGAACCTACTGTATGATGTGCTGTGGATATATATTACTTTAATGTAACATCTTACAACCAGTCACATTTATTTATTTATTTATTTATGTTAACTTCAATGCGCCAGCATGAAGTAGCGCAGAGTGGACAATAAAGTATTGTATAAGGATGACTTCCTGGCTTGTGCAATCTAATATTTGAATGTTGTTTTATATCAATGAAGTTATGTTGAGCCAGGGTTATTGTTTTATATCCATTATGTTGTGGTAAGGCAATTCACCTTTTTCACAACTGAACATTCCAACATTCCAAGGTGGTAAACTGAACATTCTATCATTGAAATGTATTGGATTTATGCCTCTTTCTAACCCACAAATTTGACTTGACTTGATTTGTTTTGACTGAGGTGCAAAACAGACAGACAAAGAGAGAGGGGGGAGAAAAAGAAAGCGATAGATAGATAGATAGATAGATAGATAGATAGATAGATAGATAGATACAATAACAGATGATGGACTGACAAGACAGACAGACAGCATTTTCCAATTGTGACCCTGGCCTATGCAAAGCATTAACGTCGAGCTAAGTGCTTGTCCACTTCCGTCATGTCCATTATTAGCCTTTGTTTTGAAAGAAGTTAACCTGTTGGAGTACAATTTTCATATGAAAGATGATCCACAAGGCTACTTATGGTTGTTATATTTACCATTTTATGAGCATTGATAAAACTTTTTTTTTTGTTACATCGACAAACTTCTCAGGTGTCCTGTTATCAAGAATTAACGGACACCCTGTTAGCCAATCAGAAAACTTTGTTCCATTCCACCGGGTGCTAAGCAACAATATATTGACAAATGGTCGTTGTCTCTTTGTCCTCTGTACATTCTTAGTAACTTTCGGCCAGTCATGGGGTGTCAAATATGACCTGCGGAACGTTTGTGCTCTCCAAGGAACCTCTGTCGTCTTGCCATGTGAGTTTACCCACCCCAAAGGCCTCCAGGTCACACAAGCCTACTGGGTCACTGGCTATACCTCTCACACTGACATATCTTCTATGGAGCGCTACCGCAGTCGAGTGAAATATCTGGGGGATAAGGTAAGCAACTGCAGTCTGAAATTGTCATCCTTGACCACAGCCGACACTGGAGATTACCGTTTGAGGATCATAACAAATGTTACAGGCCAGAGGTGGACAGGTGAACCTGGAGTTCGGGTGAATGTGGCAGGTATGTTTAGCTTTCTTTTTGAGTCCGTTCATTTTTCATTTTTGGCTACAACCTTGGCTACAACCTGCCACTCATTTTGTTGGTTCTACTTTATAAATGTAATTTTTCTTACACAACAAGAAATATTCTTCTCATGTGACAGAGGCAGTCACTGGTTTCTTTCTGTCCTATGCAAGTTAAAGTGTGATTTGTAATGATCTTCAATAAATGTTAGTTTGATGTTCAACATTTTGTTAAACATTATAAAATGGGGAAAAAAACGTAAACTAACTTAAATGCAGTCTCCGATGGCTGCTTAAGTCTCGTCTCCTTCATAATAATAATGATATGTCCTTTATATAGACAGTAATAGAGTTTTTATTTTACGCATCCAAAAGGAAATTGTTTTTTTCAATTGTCACTGCCCACCATCTTTTTAAAAACTGAGGCTTGACATAAGCTTCTTAAAAGTATCAGGTTTAAAAAAATTGACAAAAAATCCCTAAACAACCACCCCCATTACCACACAGGCCTTCAAGTTTCAGGCCCAAAAATGACCCTAGTTGGGGAACGAGCAGATTTTCAATGTTCAACCACCTGCAAACCACACGCTAGTACACCATACATCTGGACGAAGAATGGAGTAACACTGTCAGTTGTGTCAAACCAACTTATTCTGGGTCAGGTCGACATCAGAGACGAGGGAAAGTACGCTTGTGCTACTCAGGGCAGCGGATCCATCTCTTCACCTACTTTTGAATTCTTTGTAGAACGTGAGTGTTGAACAGAAAGCCCATGATAGCCTTTTCAAATGATCAAACTCACTTGCACTTTACCCATTGCATGCACAGTACTGTTACATGCAATCATGCAATTTTCACACTGTGCTCCAATAATTTTGAGTTTATTATTATTATTATTATTATTATTAGTAGTAGTAGTATTAGTATTGATGTTGTTCTTGTTGTTACTATTATAAATGAAATTAATTTAATATCAACTAATTCATTCATTCATGTTCTCAAATCAGATGCCCCGGTGAAAACTTCAGTGTTTTTGAGTCCATCTGGTGACATTCTTGAGGGTTTTAAAGTGAGTCTGACATGCAGTAGTGAAGGTCGCCCCCCTGTGGAGAACTATGTCTGGTACAAGAAGACCGCAGACACTGCATCACAGATAGGACTCGGGCAAAACTACACTCTACAGAAAGCAGCACCAAGAGACAGTGGACAGTATTTCTGTATGTCCACCAACAAACATGGCGGACAAAATTCAACAATTAGATCACTGTACATTCAATGTGAGTATTTTTCTTTTAGAAAGCCTTGAATGTAGTCTATATTTCAAAAGAGTATAACTATTGTCTCACCACTAAAAATGCAATAAAAAGACATTTTAATGAAAGTTGCCATTAGAAATATAAACACAAAACTAGCCTATTTAAAAAATTAGCATATTTAAAAACTAGCTTTCCATTGCTATCAGCACCGTTAAGCCCCATGTGCTGATTTTGTCTGTCGTCATATCTTATGGTGCGTTTCCACTACGGCCCGGGGCCGGCCCAAGGCTTTTCCCCGGGCTCAAACACCGGAGTTTAGCCCCAGTCTTGCGTTTCCATTAGCTAAAGCACCAGGGTTTTTCATCACAATGCTAAGAACTTTTAAACATTGCTTAGCGACAGTAGAACAAGCTAAACCATTTATGTTGCTAGGCAGATCTAAACAAATGCTACCTGAAAGTTTTTAAAATTCTTCAGTTTTATTATTACATCACGTTCCATTCCAAAAGCCCCAGTTTGGCCCCGGTTTGGCCCTGGTCAACTCTGGGGCCAGCCTGAGGCCATTTCAGCCCTGGCCCCGGTCTAGCCCTGACAGTGGAAACGGGCAAAGTCCGAGGCTTTACCCCAGACACCGGGGTTTTACCCCGTAGTGGAAACGCACCATTAGTTAGTTAGGCCTAGAGCTTTATTTGTCCCCGTGGGGCAATTGTACTTGCATTACACTCGCTGGCACAAGACATAAGCACATACAGTATGACACAGTGAGACATATAGGCAAACAAGCACATAAACATTAAACATAAAACACAGAGATTGGCATTCACACCAGCACACATTGGGTGGCTGCATGACTACTTGACCTCATTTAGTGCTTTTATCGCTTGGGGATATCTGTCTGTCATCATTATCTGTTGTCAGTCATAACATAAAGAAGCCTTGAGGGCAAAGGCCTCATTCTACCACATGTACCTGCCAGTGGCCAGACTCGGCCAATGAATTCTTTCTGAATTCGGGCCTGTCACTGTATACCTGGCACTGGTGGCTTGAATCGAAGACAGAGCAACATAAAATTGAAAATCATTAAATAAATTGTATTCATGCATACCGATTCATCCCTCAACAAATATTTCCACTAGCTGCTAAATGGCTGCCAAGCAGTTTGGCTACTGTAAATTTGTATGACACGGTAGTTATTCACCAAAGTATAATCAAGTTCCAGAACATTTTAAAATTATGACATATTATAACATTGTCTAAGTAGTTTATCCACAGTTTACGGGGTGGAACCTGGGGATTGATCCATAATTGCAAAAAAATATTTTTTGTCCTAAAATCCAATGTGCTCATTTCATTTGTAGACCCTCCAAAGAAAACGGCAGTTTCTGTGTCCCCAACTGGCGAGATCCTTGAGGGTCTAAATTTGACTCTGAGGTGCACCAGTGATGCTCGCCCTTTTGTGAAGAACTACACCTGGTACAGGAAGACCGGTCCCAACATAGTACAAATAGGAGTAGGACAAAACTTCTCTCTGAACAATGTCATCCCAAGTGATAGTGGACAGTATTTCTGTTTGTCAATCAACAAACATGGAAAACTGAATTCATCAACTAGATCTCTGTACATTCATTGTGAGTATAAGTTGATCTTTTTTTTTTTTTTAAAGAATTATAGTTGGGACAAATATAAGGAGACTTTTTCACCCACAGCACTTTAAAATGACTCTCCTCTGCGTAGAGAGACAACTTACTGTATCCTTTAATATGAAATATTGATGCATTGTACTGATTGATGCGTGTGTCTTGACCACTGTCTCAGCTCTGGTTATGTCTGGTGGTGGATGTGTTTGCTTATGTATGTGTACTGTATGTGTGCTTGTTGTATGTTTTTAACACTGCTTAAAGGAGAAATCCAGTGTAAATCAATTCATAGCCCTGTTCAAACTCACTAAGTGCTGTAGGTTGGAAAAAGAATAAGAAAATTTGATACAACATAGGCCGAACAGTGAACCAGCAACTAACACCAAGTGAATGGGGCATAAGACTTTACTTTCAGTTTTATTTCATAATGCCCCATTCAGTCTGCATTAGTAATCGATTTGTTATTCAGTCTATGCAGCATCAAATGTTCTCGTTATTTTTCTTAAAGACAGCATTCAGGTCCCTGAAACAACAGGGCTATTGACTGATTCACACCGGATTTCTTCTTTAAAGAAAGGAATTTTCCCTTTTGTATGATGTCTGTCTGTATATATCCATCCATCCATCCATCAGTACTTTTTTGAAAGTGGGAACTCCTGTATCCCTTTACAGAATTAGTAATCATGCTCAATGCCATTGTCATTAGAATGTATATTCTTTACATTTGCCTTCTGCTCCCCCACCACTATCATCGTCGTTGTCATCTTCATCGCTATCCTCACCTCATCAATACCATTTCTGTCGTCACTGGTAATTTTATTTCACTTTTAGACCCCCTACAGAAAATTACTGTATTTTTAAAAAGTAGCTAAAGTGAAACAAAAAATCACAAGAATATTTAGATATGTGTAAACAAGTATAGTGTAGTATGTTTAGTATTTGTAAAGTTCTCTGATATCCTTTTTTTTCTCCTTTTTTCTTTTAAATTGTATTTCACTTATAGACCCCCCAAAGAAAACTGCAGTCTCCATATCACCATCTGGTGACATTCTTGAGGGTTTTAATGTGAGTCTGACATGCAGCAGCGATGGGCGCCCCCCTGTGGAGAAATACACCTGGTACAGGACAACGGGAGCCTCAGTATCACAGATAGGACATGGATCAACTTACACCTTCAAGAATGTGACTACAAGTGACACTGGCCATTATTTCTGTAGGTCAGCCAATAAACATGGGGGACGGAATTCAACAGTTACCTTGTTGGATGTTCTCTGTGAGTGTTTGTCATCGTCGGCCCCAGAAATGTTGTCATATACAGTATAATTTTTATTTCCCCATGCATACGAAAGCAAAGACATTTAACATTCACTTTCAATTATTTAATTCCACAATGCAAAATATGAATAGGCTATATTAAATTTCCATGCAAAATATGAATATATTAAATGCCTTCAAGGTGCAAATATGAATATATTAAATTCCTTCATGCAAATATGAATATATTAATTGCCTTCATGCAAAATATAAATATATTAAATGCCTTCAAGGTGTTGTATTTTCTATACTATTTTTAATACTTTTACTCTCTATATATTTTAAAATCTATCTATCTGTCTATCTATCTATATTAATTTACTCATCAAAATGAAAGAAAAAAAGATGCAAAATATGAATATATTAAATGCCTTCAAGGTGCAAATATGAATATATTAAATTCCTTCATGCAAATATGAATATATTAATTGCCTTCATGCAAAATATAAATATATTAAATGCCTTCAAGGTGTTGTATTTTCTATACTATTTTTAATACTTTTACTCTCTATATATTTTAAAATCTATCTATCTGTCTATCTATCTATATTAATTTACTCATCAAAATGTGTATGTGTTTATTTTTTTCTGCAGACCCACCTCAACACACTTCAATTTTGGCTATCTCTGATCTTGAGGGAGGCTTTCTCTCTCTGAGGTGTACCAGTGATGGCAATCCAAAGGTGGAGAACTACACATGGTTCAAGGTGAATGTGGAGCCCCCTGTTGGCTGGGGTCAGAACTACAGCACAAAGGAGAGTGGAGGCTACTACTGCATGGCCTTGAATAGACTGGGGATGCAGAAGAGTGCTCCTCTGTACATTGATGGTAGAAGTGAGTATGATTTATTTGCTAAGAGTTTATTTAATTTCATTATTTCATCATGTGTGTCAAATAGTCCAGGTACTAAACTGTGTCTGCAAACGTCTGCAAGCTTGCCTTTTTCACATTTGTGAAATCCTGATGCCTCAAACATGGCTTTGTTTTGAAAAGGTTTCAATGTTTAGGACCCCCCCTGGGAAAACAGTGTTTGTTGTAAACCCATTTTTTCAATTTTGGGCAATAGTCCACTTGTCCATAGACATCTTATAACTGGCGAAGCTAACTTAACTCCTACATTGTCTTAGGATCATGTTGAAAGTTTGAAAAAATGAAAACGTACCCTTACTTCAGGACCTGAAATGACCATGTGGGGTGTTAGAAACCTACAAATTTGATGTGGTAGAGATAACTTATTACCCATACATATCCAAAAATCGGAATCGCAAAATTATCAATTTTTGAGAAAATGTACACTTTTTATTGTGATTTTGCCATACAGTAGATGGCATTTTGCTATTTTCAGGCAACTTTGACCATTGAATTTTCACCCTTTCATAGAAATATTTGAGATACTGACTAATAATTTGCACAACATATCGTTGAGAGGTGTGGGCACATAATATCTGAGAATCAGCCAATTAGGCGTCAAGTTGGAGCCATTTGGTCCATTGGTCCATTTGACACGGAATGACCCTTATGTTTTGTATGTCTATTGACTTGCTTTGCATATTTGCATCCTGAGAAGAATTGGTAATAGGCCTATTTCCTGCTCACTGGATCTAGAAGTTCCTCACTGAATGTCTGCTAATGCAGTTTCCCTTCTGTTTATTTATTATTTTTAATTATAATAATTATAATTAATTAATTATTGTAATTTTTGTAGGTTCTCTATGGATGCTGACTTTGATCATCGCAAGTGCATTCTGTCTGTGTATCACAGTGACTGTTGCCTTGGTTTGTGTGGTGAAAAGGTATAGTGACCCAATGCAAAGACAATGTACAAGTAGGCTACAATACGGCCCAATGCAAAGACAATGTACAAGTACACTACGGCGCAATGCAAAGACAATGCAAATTTTACTTTATCTGGTTTGTGAAGTGGGCCACTGTTCCATTACATTAGCAGCTTAACAAACCAGGATGAAGAGAGCTGTGGGTATCTGACCTCTTGCATATCATTTATTTATTTATTTATTTATTTATTTATTTATTTTTGGGAGGGGCATTCTTTGTATTATTTATTATTATCACTTTAACCAGAATTTGTTTCTGAATTATTTGCAAGAAAACCAGGCATTGCACAATAAAAAACGTTCTCCCTCGTTCTCCCTGCCTCTCTCTGTCTTTCTCTGTCCCAGGAGACGAATTGCTCAACAGACGGACCAACAGGTAATCAAACCAGAAACATGCTCATCTGCATTCAGAGCTAAAATAAAGGAATAGTTCACCTCTTTATGGAAATTAGTTATTCACCCCCTTTACCTGGAGTTACATATGTGGGTAAAAGCATGTTGGTCTCAGTGCTTTCCTTGTGCAGTGTTTTCCTAGTATGGCATCCCCAACTTTCCCCATTTTTTAGCTTTAGCTTAGCATAGGCTGGAATGTAATGTTGCCATATAGCAACTCTATGGCAACTTTACTTTCCAGCGCTTATGCTAAGCTAAAGGTAAAATTGGGGGTGCCAGACTAGGACAACGCATGTGCTGAGACCAAAATGCTTTTACCCACATATGTAACTCCAGGTAAGAAGGTGAATAACCAATTTTCATAAAGAGGTGAACTATTCCTTTAAAACGTTATTTTAAATCTTGTGCAGCTCACAGAGTGGTTAGTGGTGTCCATTGATGTTCGTTGATGTTAAAATACTTAGACCACTCTACATTCACATTCAGGACAAATGACTAATGATAAGGATTTGGCTGTTTGTTTGGAAATAATTTGCTAAGTTTTAATTTTGCTGTTTTAAAAATAGTCTGGTGAGAAAGATGCTGACATGTACATGACCCTCCATTTGAAAGCACAGAGCTCCGAATATGAAGTCAGTAGCCACAATTTCAGTTATTCTTATTGTGTGTGTGTGTGCGTGAGAGAGAGAGAGAAAGAGAGAGAGAGAGTGGAAGAGAAAGAGAGAGAATTTGTTTGTGTGTGTGTGTGTGTGTGTGTGTGTGTGTGTGTGCATGTGTGCGTGCGCTTAAAGATGTGTGTTTGCATGCTGTGCATGTGAACCTGAAGTTATTTTTTGCCCCCCACCCCCTTCAACAGACTCTCCCTAGAGCCAAAGAAAATACCTACACTGATCACGTTTGTGAACCAACGTATGAAAATTTTAGGTATGAGTCATTGCTTTTAATCCCTCAAACCCCCAGACATTTTTATTTTCATTTTATAATCAATTTATATGCACCAGAGTTGCTAAATGACTGACTAAATGCCTAACAGGTTTGCAGTGTGGCAGTAGCCTGTTAGCCTGTGTGTTTCTACATATAAATTAATGTATGACAGGCGAAAATATATATATTTATATTTGATGCATTTTAGCCTGCATCATGGATGAAAAACTAAACCCACCTAAAATTTATATTTTCTGCAAGTATATGTTATCTAGATGTGATATAAAATGGATTAAGACATGTCCCACCTTCCTACATACTATCAGGTATCAATATGTGTACATAGGTTTGTATTGTATAATATACTGTGTGCGTATAAAAGTTAAGAAAAACTAATGTCGCGCTGATACAGCGGAGATATGGCCGTCTCCTGCATGCAACAACAGTCTCCTGCCTGCAATAACGTTGTCCAGCATGCAACCCTGTTCTGCACGGCAGCAGCGCAACTGCGTGCGCGCTACACAGTCTCCTC
>JAODXP020000033.1:17420821-17569747 GCA_027497455.2 Sardinella longiceps | reverse complement strand
GAAATGAAATATATGCCATGTAATACTGTTTTCTTTAATGGCATACATAAGGGATGATGTATGACACCGCGTGCACATACAGTAGAAAAATAATGCATGTTCAATGTGCAGCAGTTATACATTTGCATTTTGCAGACGCTTTTATCCAAAGATTTTGTATATAGGCTAGAGCAACTTAGGGTTAAGTGCCTTGTTCAAGGGCACAACGGTGGCACCCGGGATTCAAACTCAGAACTTCCAGACTAATACCCCACCAGAGTCCCTAACCACTACCACAACCTTTAAAAGTTATAGTGTCAGTGTGTCAAAGTGTGTTTTTTTACATTAAAGGTGGGGTATGTGATCAGGAAAAAACTGGTTGAGAAGACTAGGCATTTGAAAAGAAACAATTCAGAGGTCCAATCCCCTGTTCAGATTTCCCCTGAAGCCACACCTCCTGAGTATAGGAACGAATGAGGAGGGTAGGGACAAATGGCAGTTGGGTTTCACAGACTTATCACCATCCAATCATTTTTGTCGCTTCCTTAAAATGATTGGATGTTGTTTTCATGTCCTGCTCGTTCCACAGGTGATCAACACATTTTATTTTTATGTTGAAGTATTTAATTAATTGTTGGAAATCAATGTTTGAATGTCATATTAAGCAATATAGTAAAAAGTGCTCCAGGAAAGCATCACATACCCCTTCTTTAAATATAAATTTACATCACAGGTACTTACACATGACATTCAGCTTCATTGATCTGGAAGGATGTCCCTCATAGGGTTTCATTAAACAGGAATACCAGCCCTCATCATTACGTGTGACATTACGGAGGGTGAGTTGATTCTTGTCTATTTGCTTGTCAGATGAACCTTTTCCATTCTTTCTCCAAATGATTTTGTCTGTTGATAAACAAGTGTTCATGCAGCTCAGTTTAACTGTAGTGCCCTCCATCACTGGCTCAGGAATACCAACAGAAAGCTCTGCAAATAAATAAACAATGATGAATATGTTTTCTTTATATGGATAGGTGTTTTCAATGTCTCAAGCTCATCATATCCTGAAATTGAAAAATATGTCAAAACTTACAAATGATCAGAGCTGTTGTACATTATAATATTAACTAAAATGTCATCTACTAGCGCATATTACCTTTCACAGATAAAATGAGTTTGGATTTGCTTGACCATGTCTGTCTGGGTTCACTGGTTTCAATCCGTGCATAGTACTGTCCACTGTCTGAGGTTGTCAGTTCATTCAGTTTTAAAGTGCAGATCTTGTTCTTATTCCAAATACACGATGCACGTGTATGGATCTTGTCTATGTCTGTAAGCCCTCCATTGTCTTTAGGACGGTAGCGCCAGTAGACTTTAGTGACTGTGAGACCATGTGGATGAGTGAAAGAGCAGGGCATGACCACTGATGAGCCAATCACAGCACAGATGGACATAGGGGAGATTTTTATATCCCATTGTGGCTGATTGGTGCCTGGGGATTGAAGGTGACAGTTGATTTAGTCAACCGATATGGATAATTTCATTGAAGCCATAGGCAACATTTAATTTCTGTATCTCTTGTTTATAATGATACTATCAGGGGTGGACTGGCAATATGGCACACAGGGCAAATGCCTGGTGGGCCGACACACTATTTGGGCCGACGGCCCTGACATTCTCACTGTAACTGTAATCATAGGCTTATTTTCTAATGGTCTGACCAGTATGGTGGGCTGGTCTTGTTCGAAATCCCAGGGCCGTTTTTTTGTCCCAGTCCGCCCCTGGATACTATATTAGTACAGTACTTCTATTACTGCTACAGTACACAAATAATAATTTACAGAACATCTACATGCAGAACATATTGTCTAAATAAAGTCTAAAATAAATAAAGTGCAAATAGAGGTGGCTTATAATTCTGCAGTAGGAGATTGAGTTACTGTCACTTAGTTTGGTCTTATAGTATTGTAGATCCACATTATTTTCTCACCTTTGCCAATGTAAAGACTTGGGAACAGGAACAGAACCAAAAACCCAATACAAGTGATTTGCATGATCCTGAACAAGAACAGCCGTAAGATATCAACAGAAGAGGACCAGTCCTAAGTTAGGCAATGTGCCGGGAGGGATCATCTTTTCCTATTCGCTTTGGAAGAAATATAAATGACCCAGAAAAGAAAATATATAAAACAATTAGCCTAGAAATCTAGACATACTCTAATAGATTTGTGTGCAGAAGTCATTTGAAAGATAACTGCCTTGTTCCGCCCACAAAGTTCGGCTCGGTGTAACGATTGCCAGTCTATACATTTTAATGTTACAAGATGGCTTGACAGGCTATTAAAAATTATAAAGTGATTAATAATTCATAAAGTTTTTTTTTTTGCCTGGTGAATTAATTAAGTTGCACTTAAATAGTTTTGAGTAATAGATCATTGCTATTTTCAGTGTGTGTAGAGGGAGGGAGGGAGAGAGAGGGAGGCAGACAGACAGACAGAGAGAGGAACTGAAAAATTGGTAGCATCTGAAAACTGAAATGTCAGCATAATAAGTGAACGGATTGCTGATTAAAAAGTAATAGCAGTTTAGTACAAGACTTTTCACCCACTAACACTGGCCTCAATGAGAGAGGCTGACATGGCTACACAAAGAAGAAAAGTAATCGCCCGTTACTTTCATGTTGAGTTCACAACTGAAAGATTGTATCTCAATGTAACGGGCGTTAGCTCAGCCCTATGCACCCACTCTGCGCTGTGTGTATGCAATGAAGACTCTACGCTGAACTCAGGAATCAGACTGGTTTATTCTCTCCAATCGACCTGATGAATATTGAAAACAGGAGAGCACACACACGATGACACACGATCACCCTCAAAGTCCTCTCTCAGTCAGATAGAACAGCAACTGACGAGAGGTCAAAAATCAACAAAGAAAACTTATCGGACGGCTGTCACAATAAAAGTCCAAAATGAAAATGCATGATAACACTACATAATTATACTCTGTTAAAGAGTTTTGGTGAGATTTCATTCACAAAGTAAAATGCAATTTTAACCTGGTTACATAAATTCACTAGCAAGGCTCTGACTGTGTTGTATGATAGCAACATTTATGCTTAAGTTGAAATGTAAGGTACATATAAAATTTGCCGTTACACAAAGAGACAACAGAAGTACAACTACAAGTAGCAAGATGTGCTGACCAGAACATTTTTCTGTGCTGTTTGGACAGTACAAGTCAAAATGGATAATTTAGATAATTTAATTTAGATAGTTTAGATGCTTACCAGTCTTGTGTACCATGTATTGTGCCGTTTCCTGTTGTTACCTGTACCAGCACTGTACAGAGTTGAGTGAAACACTGACACTCTATAAATAAGCTGGTATGTGGTAAAAAGTCATGCCATTAACAGGAAGTCAAATGTTTAGCTGTTAAGCACAGGCTGCTACTATTTATTTACTTCCTTTATGAACATCAGTAACAGATAACTCAACAGTACAGAGATACATTTATTGTCAAATAAAAGACAGACAATGTGTCACATTTTATTATGCTTGTTCAAGCAAGGAAAAAAGGGCCTATATTTTTAAAGATTACCATCAAAATGAAATGAAAGTGGGGCAATAGAAGCATTACTTATAACATTGCATTATAAACCATAGCTTAACATACAGAGCTGATAAAGAAAACACATCAAATGGATGGATAATTGGTTTGTGTGTGTGTGTGTGTGTGCATGTGTGTGTGTGTGTGTGTGTGTGTGTGTGTGTGTGTGTGTGTGTGTGTGTGTGTGTGTGTGTGTGTGTGAAGCAAGTTTGTGAGACCAACTTAGAGAGAGAGAGAGAGAGAGAGAGAGAGAGAGAGAGAGAGAGGGAGAGAGACTTTATCTGCATCCAAAAAATAAACAGATACTGTACATACACACTACAAACAGGCTATATGTGTAATACAAGTATGAAAAGACTACACAATTCAACAATAATAAGAATCCACTCTAGCCACTAAATCCTGAGACATGACAGTACACTGAAAGACCAATGTCAAATTCTGTATCTCTTATCAATCACATCCGGACGTGTGTGTGTTCAGTGGGCCTGGTGCCTGGGTTTGTTGACCATGCTGTAGATCACCGGGTCTTGGTCAGGTCTGCAGACAATAGCAAACATCAGTCAGATATTCTAACATTTCTTAATTATCATTATTATTATTATTATTATTATTATTATTATTTTATTTAGAAGACATGGTGCATGTTTGACATGCATGATCTAGATTTATAGTATACCGATAATTAATTACACAACCACAACAAATTCATATTTTTGGCTAATGCAAAGGCAACTAATTGGTAATGAGTAGATTCTTTATAGGCCTACTAAGTATCTGTGTTTTTTTTAAAGAGGATTGAATGTCCTCTACATAACGGTCGGTCGGCCAAAATAGAGAGTATGAGTAGATGAAGTGTGCACAATGTTGATTTTGCAATGTCACTTCCTACTCACTGGGTGGCAGCAGAGGGCCTGGAGAAATTGACGGCAGTGTACTCCAGCTCCCCCTGTGGTTGCTGCTGGTGCTGCTTCAGCCGTTGTCCTCTGGTGGTCCTGTGCTGAACACGGGAGTACTGGACGACATCTTGGTTTCCTGATCCCACATTATGGACGGGGTCAGAGGTCAAGGGCAGGGCTGGGATGTTGTCATAAACATTACTTGAGGCATCCTGTGGACAGGACAACTAAAGGGTCAAAGGTCAAACATATAGTTTCTATAATGGGCGGTGGTGGCATAGTGGCTAGTGCGCTAGTGGCCTGGAAATTGTGGTTTTGCCAGTGCTGTGTACTTAAACCGAAGTTAAGTACCCTAACTTAATCCACTTAACCCTAAGTTGCTCTAATAGAGACTGCACCTGTATGTAGTTGGTAATTGACAAAAATAAGTCACTTTAGGTAATAGCATCTGCTAAATGCATAAATGTAAATGTAGTAACGTCGCTTTGAGTACTGAATTGTACAAGGATAGCTAAATTCTTCCCCAACAATCTCTCTGCAAAGATGCAGGATCTTAGTTTTGAAGCATCAGTCGGCTACTACACTGCAATACAAATAGGTTTACTTGTGTGACGTGATCAGATCTTCTTGAATCATTACACAGGTTGGCCCTCCTCTTCCTGGATGAAGACAGACCATGAAATGAAATCAGTTTAGTACAGTAGGAAGCTCATTAATGAAATTGGTGTGTGACTAAATCACAAATAGCCTTCTTTACCTCCAGAACACAAAGCCTGCCAGCAGAAAAAGTATAGTCAGGAAAACCAAAGATGAAACCAGAGGGGCAGTCTGCCATCCAGAGCCTGAGATGATGAGGAAAGAACATTCCAGAATCAATCAAATTTGGAGTGGAAATTAAATCAATCAAATTTGGATTGGAAATTGATGAAATTGAGTACAGTTGAGAGAGCAGCTCTCAGACCAAATTACTAAAAAGAATAAATGGGCAAAATAAAATAAAATGTTATACATTTATTAAGTGAACTTACCCTTACTCCACCACTTCACTTCAATTGCAGTAGAGTTCTTAGAGCTAACAGTATTCTTAGCCACACAGTGGTAAAGTCCAGCAGTGGTAGGGGTCAGAGTGAAGGTGATGATCTCTCCTGTACCCACATTTACTGTTTCATTTTCAGTCCTCCTGTACCAGGTGTATTTCTCCACTGGTGGGTTGGCATCACTGCTGCAACTCAGAGTCACTGTGGCGCCCTCTAGTGTCTCACCAGCAGGACTGACAGAGATAGATGGTGTCCTTGGAGGAACTTGGAGAGGAAATAAAGCAAAATTCACACAATTGAAAAAATATAATAATAATTTTCTCAAATGACATGAATACATTGCCATCATTACTCATAGGGTTATATATATCATGTCAGATGTACTTACACATGATTTTAAGCTTCACTGATTTGGAGGGATGATTTTCATTTTTTTTCACTGCGCATGAATAGTCACCCTCTTGCTGAGTACTGACATTCTGGAGGATGAGTTTGTTATTGTGTGTTTGTTTGGCGGGGACGTTTTTTCCATTCTTCTTCCATATCACTGTGGGTTTTTCTTCTGAGCAAGTATTGTTGCAGCTCAGAATCACCTTACTGCCCTCCAGCACCAGTTCAGGAATACTAAGCTCTATAAGATGGAAATGATCAGAAATTATGGAAATCATCAAAATAAGACAGTAAAAGTAGACTATCATGGATGTACAAATGTACAAAAAATAATTCAAAAACAAAAAGTGTATAAACAAGTGTATTTACCAAGCTCTTGGACAGACAAAGTGACCTTAGAATCACTCCTCCATTTATCTTTATTTTTAGCTTTAATTCCTACATAATATTCTCCTTTGTCTGTCAACTGTAGCATTCTAAATTGCACTGAACAATTCCTATTGTTCTTCCCCCAAAAGTACTGCACACGACCCTGGTAATTAGGAAGCTCTTTAATGTCTTTATGCTTTTGTCGAATCAGCCAGTACACTTCCGAGATTTTCTCATTAGAGGGACGAATGATAGAACAGGGTATGAGCACCGATGACCCAACCAATGCACATATTTGACTTTGGGGGAGGTTCACCTTCCATTGCTGTGAACTGCCTCCTGCAGATCAACAATAAAACAACACATGAATCAAGTCAGGGATCATTCATAGTGAAAGGTACACTTTCTACAGTATATGTAGTTTACCAGTTTAAAAAAAAAATAGGTTAGTGTCATGATCAGTGTCCTGTCCCTGGCAATGCTTTGTTGTGTTTCCTATTATAGAACAAGTCTTATTTATTTATTAATATAATTATTAGAAATTATGCATTTTCCGTCTTACCGTGGCTTCTGTGAACGCATGAAAAGAGAAACAGAAACACAAAGATTGTGTGCTGTGTCATCCTTAATGTCAAAACTTGAGACTGGCGACATAAACAAAACAAAAAGTTAATTATGCATACACCCAACAAGAGTAAATTAGATGTTCACAGAATGATCGATAGGCTAAGGAATATCAGTGCACTTCAGGTGCTTGGATGGAGAGGTACTGTAGGATGATCCACATGCAGATTAAAGACTGGCCACCAACCAACTTTTCAACCCATATCTCATGGATGTACTAAAGGCACCAGCAAACATCATTACTCGCATGATATAAAAATGAGAATGAAATAAAAATGAGAAAATAATGTTAAAACAGGAAATGCCCTACTGAGACACAACACACACACACACACACACACACACACACACACACACACAAAAAAAAAAACAAGGAAGTAAAACTGTGACTTCAATCAACTAAAAAATGTGGTTGAAATTGAATAAAAAAATAAATGATTTCTGTCAAAGAGGAAAAGAGAGATGATTTATCTGAATTATACATAAACATCTGTACTCTGGCTAGGTATGCTGTAGTAACAGTGATGCTACCGTTATCACCCATTTCACAATAGTCTTTAGCGCTGGTTATCTCAACTTTACTCCACATTATGTAGTTTTATGTCTCTCGTGGTTCTATACCAACCCAGCATGAATGACTGTGCATCACTACTCTACAATTCTACAGGTTTTCTGTAATTGCAAGCGTAACACAATAGTGCGCTGTAACACTCTTGGCAACTCAGAGAGGCACTGGTACATATTTCACAGAAACCCAATGCACACACTCCCAGTGATATGCCAACCCACCCACATCTCTATTTGTGCAGTTGCATTAAGCTTTGAGACATTCTACAGACATTTAAAGTTATAGTACTAGTTATATTAAAGGTAGCAGTGATGGAATTTGGAATTCTTACCGTGTTCTGTTGTTTCTGTGGCTGCTTATTCCACTTTAGCAAGGTGCGGACAGGAGGGTCACACTGTTGCGCAGCGTTATATCAAGCAGACATGTGGTGCGCAAATCATGTCATTAACAGGAAGTAACAGAAGTGTAATGGTTAATACTGACCGCCATGTTTCTTTATTCACTTCATGAAGCCCCACAATGACTTATGACCTGCTTTTAAATGCATACTGTGTGTGTGTGTTACTTCAAGAAACTGGTCCTACTGTAGGTCTGAGTCCTAGGCTAGGCTATCCTGGTTTAGACACCTAAAAGCCCACCTTGCGTTCTCAGAGGCCATTTTAAGTATCAGAGAGAGAGAGAGAGAGAGAGAGAGAGAGAGAGAGAGAGAGAGAGAGAGAGAGAGAGAGAGAGGAAGAGACCTTTCTCAATCACCCATCAACCTCTCACCTTATAAAAAGCAGAATGTTGGAAAGACTGAAAGTAATAATGAACAAATTCTTTTTTGAGGAAGTCACAGAGTGAGTGAGATATTTTGGCAACACTGTACAGCACTAGTAGCCTACTATTGGTAGGCCTAATTCAGAAAAGTAGTGGTACAAATTCACAGAAATCCATATCAGGCACGTTCAATGATATCAAGATCTGCTTACTATGTGCAGTTACAGCCTTGAGATCATGCCAGAGATATTAAGCATTACGTTCCTTTAAAGGTAGCAATGAAGACATTAGACTTTTACCATGGTCTGTTGTTTCTGTGTCTGTCTGTTTCCCTCTAGCAGACGAGACACATCTATATCAAGCAGACATGCGGTAAGAATCATGTCTTCAACAGGAAGCAGCAGAGGTCCACTGGTTAACACCACTGCCATGTCCACAGGAGTGATAGGCTACTCTTGCGCAGTGTGACAGTATATCTATATTAGGCATGTGGTCAGAATCATGTCATTAACAGGAAGGAACAGAAGTTCGCCCATCAACCTCTCACCTTATAAAAAGCTGAATGTTAGAAAGACTGAAAATAATCATGATTAAAATATGTGGTGGTAGTGGTGGTTGTAATAAAAGCTGAATGTTAGAAAGACTGAAGATAATGATGATTAAACAATTTTTTCGAGTAACTCAAAGGACAACACAGGCTGAGTGGAACTTTTAAATGTACATTCAGATTGTGTTATGTTGCGTTAAAGGTAGCAATGATGACATTTGATTCTTACCAAATTTTTTAAATGGTCTGTTGTGTCTGTGTCCGGCTAGCAGACCAACGAGACCCATTTATATCAAGCAGGCATGTGGTAAGATCATGTCATCAACAGGAAGCAGCAGAGGTCCACTGGTTAACATTGACCGCCATGTATATTTATTCAACATGTGCAGTATGCTCCACAAAGAGTAACCCTTCAATGACTTCAACTACTTCTTTATGCCTATGCACACACGGAAGATCTGATATCACCAAGTAATTAAGAGTCCAGGATCAATGTCAAACTTGTTGCCCTGGATCAATGGGTTAGGTTTAGGGTTAGGAGTAAGGTTAGGGTTAGGGTTTGGCTTAGGGTTAGGGTTAGAGTATCCAGGGCAAACAAGTTTGACATTGATCCTGGACTCTTAATTACTTGGTGATATCAGATCTTGCTATGCACACTGTATGTGTGTGTGTGTGTGTGTGTGTGTGCGTGTGCGTGTGTGTGTGTGAGAGAGAGAGAGAGAGAGAGAGAGAGAGAGAGTGAGAGAGAGATAGAGAAATGTACCTACACAAATTTGCATTTATCCAATTTGTCAAGTCATCTCTCAATCTGTATTTGATATCAGACACATAAGCTGTGTTTATTTATTTATTTATTTATTTATTTATTATATGTACAGCTAAATGTGTGCTCTTTGTACAGATTTCTACTGATGCTCACATGGTGTGAAGGAGTGTTGAAGTGTCAGTATACAGTAGGTGTGAGCTCCTCCTGGTTTTGAAAAAATACACTCATTAGCTCCTAAGGCCCATAGTAACTTACTTTTTTAAAATGATAAAATCTTTGTGACATCCTGAAAAGCTTTTGCAATGTGCGCCTAAAAGATTTCTCCTTCTGTGTATCTTCAATTAGGGGGTTTAGTGTGGGGGGACACTGATGTAAAATGTATTAAAAGAAAAGTTACCTTGCTGAGGTGAAAAATAGATGGCCAGATAGTGATAGTGTTAATGCCATGTTACTGTGAACATTTTCCAACAAGTAATATTGTGTGTGCTTGGGTTCTTGTGGGACAGAAACATTTTCACCTTGCATGGTATGAGTGTCTGTACACACACACATAGACACACAAACACATATAGACACACACACACACACACACACACACACACACACACACACACACACACACACACACACACACACACACTCATGAGCTGTGAGCTCACTCACCAGGAGGCAGCACAAGCCCTGGAGGCTGAACAAAGAGCGCCCTCTTCTGCACATAAGCATAACCAAGTGTGTGTGTGTGTGTGTTGTGTGTGTTTGACAGTAGACTTTTGTAGACTTTGTGTGGACACAAATTTTTGTTAATAATTTAATAATTCAGTTTAAGGGCCTGGATGTCAATATCATGTGTATATTCAATTGTGAAGGGTTTACTGCCTTTTCTGTCTGGTTAAATAAAGTTAAGAACAAGGACAAGGACATCAAAAGACTTTTATCACCCGGTGGAATGGAATACTGTTTTCTGATTGGCTGTCAGGGTGTCCGTAATAAATACCAGTACAATATTGTAAAGAAAATGAAAACAAAACACTGTCCATATGCAATTATTTAAAGCAAACCTTTGCCTTTATAATACCTCTCACATGAAACTGTTCAAGAAAACTCTAAATTACAGTAAACAAACGTAATAATTACATTCCATATGCTTATTGAACTACATAGACAGAGGCGGGAAGAGGAACAATTTAGAAGCAAAACTTGAAAAAAAATGAAGGCCAATTGGTCCAAGGGCCTTTTTAGAAGGTGTTACTATTGAAACAACACTTTTTAAAAGCCTTATATTACATATATCTTTTAAGGCCCTAAAACATGATGATGTAATAAAAATACATGAAGGAGATTGCTCTTAGTTTTCAGGGGTTTGGCTCTGGCTAACTGGATTTACAGACTCTTGTCTTCAGCATCTCACTGGGCTGTGTTAGGATTAAGAAGCTGTTCAACTGCAAGGTTGGATGGTGTTGGGGTTCAGGCTTTGATAAACTGCTTCAGGTTGAATGGTCTTGGGGTTCAGGCTTTGATAAACTGCTTCAGGTTGAATGGTGTTGGGGATCAGGCTTTGATAAACTGCTTCAGGTTGGGTGGTGTTGGGGTTCAGGCTCTGGTAAACTGCATCAGGCTGGATGGTGTTGGGGTTCAGGCTCTGGTAAACTGCATCAGGTCGGGTGGTATTGGGGTTCAGGCTCTGGTAAACTGCATCAGGTTTGGTGGTGTTGGGGTCTACCACATCCTAAAATAAAAGTAAAAGATATATGATATTCACATGTACAAATTTGACAGACACCCCTCCCTTGTACAGTCAGATATGTTATTTATTCCAAATAATTAAATACTCAATTTCAAAAGAGAAATCTAAAATAAAGCTGATAGTCCATAATCTCTACAGTAATGAGGTACTTGATCAAGTTCCATAGTCCCCATAGTAATGGGTGGCCTAACAAGTAGGCTAGTACTTACTAGTTGGTTGATATCAGTGTCCCTGGAGTTGTTCCTCAACTTTTTCTTCTTCACACTAAATAAACAGACCAAGATTCATTATCAAAAGAAAAGGCTCAAGTAAATTAAATTGTCAGACAGTGTTTTCAGTTTTTGAGCTGAAGCCGCTACAGCTAATCATAAAACAAACTTATTCACCTCCAGATTACAAGGCCTATCAGCAGTGTGATAAGGAGCAGGAAACCTAGAGACAACAACAGTCCAGCTGTCTGCCAGTCAAAGTCTGGAATTGAAACAGGAAAAGTAAGGGTATATGAAAAAATATACCAAAATAGCACATTTCTAATGTCATGAATACTTCTACATTGGCAAAGCATGGCATTTTATTGTGTGACATCAAAAGGGAATTAAATGTTTTGGTTTTTCTTATTGTCGTGTTTAGTTGTGGAGTCAACCTACCAGACCAAAAAACATTAACTGCAGTAGAATTCAGAGCACCAACACTATTCTTAGCCTCACAGTGGTAAAGTCCAGCATTGACTGAGGTCAGATTGAAGGTGATGATCTCTCCTGTGTCCACATGTACTGTTTCATCTCCAGCCCTTCTGTACCAGGTGTAGCTCTCCACTGGTGGATTGGCATCACTGCTGCAACTCAGAGTCACTGTGGCACCCTCTAGTGTCCCACCAGAGGAACAGATGGATGCTGAGACATTTCTTGGAGCATCTGTAAAACATAGTGAAGCATTATTCACATATCTAAATGCTGTCTTCTACATTTGCACACATTTTACTCTATATAAGATTGCATATTAACGCATATAAATCTTTTAAAGAGCCAGGTGCTTACAATGGACATCCAGGTAAAGAGTGGAATTAGAGGATCCATATTTGTTCTTGGCCTCACAGCAGTAATTGCCAGTGTGTTCAGAGGTGATATTCCAAATGCTGTAATGCTTTCCAGTGTGTAACTTGGACACTATTAACCCTTTCTGGATAAACCATGTGTATTTCTTCACTGGTGGGTTGGCATCACTACTGCAGCTCAGAGTCACTGTGGCACCCTCTAGTGTCTGAACTGCAGGAATGACAGAGATAGATGGTGTCCTTGGGGGGACTTGGAGAGAAATGTGAAGATGTCAAGATAAGTAAATGTCATTTCGTTTTCTTAAACGACATACGTAAGGGTTGATGAATGACATGGCATGCACTGCACATATAGAAAAATAATGCATGTTCAAGGTGCAGCGGGCCTATAAGATTTTTTTTTTTTTTTTTTTTTAACTTTGAATATAAAGTTACATCCCAGGTACTTACACATGACATTCATCTTCACTGATCTGGAAGGATGTCCCTCATAGGGTTTCATTAAACAGGAATACGAACCCTCATCATTAGGTTTGACATCACGGAGGGTGAGTTGATTCTTGTCTGTTTGCTTGTCAGATAAATGTCTTCCATTCTTTCTCCATGTGACTTTGTCCGTCGATAAGCATGTGTTCTTGCAGATGAGTTTCACTGTGGTGCCCTCCATCACTGGCTCAGGAATACCAACAGAAAGCTCTGCAAATAATGATGATGATGAAAATGTTTTCTTTATTTGAATAGGTGTTTTCAATGTCTCCAGCTTACCATGTCCTAAATAGTTTAAATATGCCAACTCTTACAAATAACCAGTTGTGGTATTCCGGTAACATAACCAAATGCCATTTCACGAGGACCATATTACCTGTCACAGATAAAATGACTTTAGATTTGCTTGTCCATTTCTGTGTGGGGTTACTGGTTTCAATCCTTGCAAAATACTGTCCACTGTCGGAGATTGACAGTTTTTTCAATTCTAAAGTGCAGTTCTTGTCCCCGATCTTGTTCTTATTCCAAGCATACTGCACGCGTCCTTTGAATTTCTGGAGTTTGTCTATGTCTGTGTCTTCATGACGGTGGCGCCAGTAGACTTTAGTGACTGTGAGACCATGTGGATGAGTGAAAGAGCAGGGCATGACCACTGATGAGCCAATCACAGCACAGATGGACGTAGGGGAGATTTTTACATCCCATTTTGGCTGATTGGTGTCTGGGGATTGAAGGTGACAGTTGATGGATCATCTCATGGAAGCCATCTAGGCAACATTTCAGTTCTGTAGGAATTCTATTACTGCTACAAAAATAATAATGTACAGAACACTTGACTAAATAAAGTCACTTGGTAAAAGTGCAAATAGAGGTAAATCTGCAGTATACTAGACTGAGTTAGGGAGTGTTCACACAGCCGGGTTTCTGTGCAAAAAAACTGCAGCGATCAAGAGTTCATTCTAGAACACAAGTACGTTACAATCGTTAGGCTAGGCTTCAAACTTTAGCTTAGGCTACTGTATCAGTGTCAAACAGCACCTACTATAGTGTTAAGGATGCGAAAATGATCTCTTTTTAAATAGCAGGTGGTCTCCACGTGGTAGATATTAAGATATAACGTGTTGATGTTGTCATAGCTACTAGTTGCGACTTCATTACACCATACAGTATTGCAAAACATACACCCGCAATGAGAATTTCAGTGTGAACACGGCCTTACTGTCACTTTGGTCTTAGATTCCAGTGACTGTATATATAAGGGTAGATCCACATTATTTTCTCACCTTTGCCAATGTAAAGACTTGGGAACAGGAACAGAACCAGAAACCCAATACGAGTGCTTTGCATGATCCTGAACAAGAACAGCTGCAAGATATCAACAGAAGGGGACCAGTCCTAAGTTTAAGGCATTGGTGCAGGAATCTTCTTTTCCTATTTGCTTTGAAATACATATAAATGACCCAGAAAATACATAAAACAATATTGATTGATAATTTTAAAAGAAATATTTTTGTCAAGTGAATTGATTTAGATGTATTTAAATAGTTTTGAGTTATAGATTGTAGATTGTTGCTATAGATACTCGACACACTGTGTGTGTGTGTGTGTGTGTGGGGGGGGGGGGGGGGGGGGTTGCAGACAGACAGACACACATAGAGAGAGATAGATGAACTGAAAAATTGATAGCATCTGAAAACTGAAATGTCAGCATAATAAGTGCATGGAAAGCTGACTAAAAAGTAATGGCAGTTTTAGTAGACTTTTCACCTACTTGGGACATCTAACACTGGCCTCAATGAGAGAGCCTGACATGGCTACACAAAAAAGACAACCAAGTACACTTTAATAACATGTACATGTTGGGTTCCTAACTTACAATTGAAAGTATCTTCACTAGCAAGGCTCTGACTGTGTTGTAATGATGGCGTGACATTTATACCCCTTGCGCTTAAAGGTATAATCCGGCGTGAATCAACACCTAGTCCTGCTATTTTATACTGCTAAGCGCTACTGAAAGCTACCTCAATGATAACATTTTGTGCAACATAGACCGAGTTTGCGAAACGGCAGCTAACACTAACTGAATGAGGCATGTCAAAAACGAAAAATAATCGATTTGCTTTCGTTTTGAAATGCCCCATTCTGTTAACGTTAGCTGCCGTTTCGCTATCTCAGTCTGCCTTGCATGAAATCCAGTGATTGAGGTGGCTAACACTAGTGCTTGGTAAAGATGGCAAAGCAAGGCTTCATGAGTTAATGAGGCTTTCCAGCGCAAAGGCTCACCAAAAGGCTCATTACCCGAGAGCTCATGAGATCCTTCTCTCTAGTGTCACCTGCTGTCCAAAGGGAAATATAACAGCCTAAATTAGTCTATAGTAGATTTAGGCTCTGGTTTGTGTAAATGTGGTCACGCTTCACTAACCTTTTCTTGTTCAGCACTTTGGCTTGACTGCAGTTGTTTTTAGATGTTCTGTATAAATAAATGTATACTTAAACCAGTTGAAGCCTAAACCAATGAATGATTATAGAAGTGTGAGAGTGTGTGCATGTGTGTATCTGGAAATAATATTATTTTAGCCTAATACTTATCAATCAAATTAAATAAACGCAAGACTTCTTATGAAACTAGTGTAAGTGCATATGGAACAAACTGCAACAGACCAGTATACTAATATAATTTGTACTACTACTAGGCTACTACAATAATAATAATAGCCTAATAATAATAATAATAATAATAATAACAATAATAATAATATAATATCAGGGTAATTAATCAGAGAGCGTGTAGGCCTGCATTTGTGTATGTGTGTGGATATACGTTTTCTGTAAATAATAAATAACGAATGTTTAATACTGTGTTGCGAAATAATCTGGTCATAATAAACACTGTAAACCTATGAATCAATCAAATAGATACATCTGTATGTACATAATTAGTAAATAACTTAGCTCTACTTACACATACAACATTAACAATAGCGATAAATTGCTGTTCAAAGCATTAAATAACACTGAGAACCTTCTGTAATGCTCTGCTATTGAGACTAATGTGTAAAAAAAAAACAAACAAAAAAAAACACTGCTGTTACACAGCTTGGCCACAGGAGGGCGCTCTAAGACCACAAATGGGAACACTAAATAATCTCTGAAGCCTACAGAAACCAATGCCGCGAACAACACGGTAAATTGCACTTCAGAGTTCTCAATAGAAACTCGATTACGAGCATAAGATTTGGATCAAAGAACCCCTCCGGCAAAAAATACATTTTACTTTCCCTTTTTAACATATTTATTTTGTGTATACCATGTTTAATGAATTAAATAATGGGCTGAAAATACTGATAACACCATCTCTAGAAATATTTTGATTGAATTCTCGCAGCTCTGCCGTTTATGTCTCAAACATTCTATTCAGAGATTCCCGTAGGCTTTAGTTGTCATAAATACGGTCCACCAATCAATCTGACATTACATACAAAATGTGCAATCATTAGTATGAAATGTTGTCTAAGTATCTCTCATTTATTTGCTACGTTTGCAACATTTGCTGTAACAACCAGCATCACAAGCCAACGCACGCACAACCTGCCTCTCACAAACACCAAACGTCAACTCAATACGCATGCGAGAGATCTGACGCCTTTTCAGCGGGAGCAACACTCGAAATGAGCCACTGACGTGTACACAGAATGTGAGGTCTCATTAGTGCTTGGTAATGATGTGGCCTTTGACATCATTAGTGCTTGGTAATAAGCTCGTTCGTGTTCAGAGTCGGTACAGCTAGAGGCTGTAGCCAGAACCAGCGAGATCTACGGAAATACGTCGGTGGGAGTGGAAAAGCATGGGGGACAAGGTGGACAACACAGCTGCAGCTGGCTGAAGCCATACAACACGTGAACATGGACGTGATGTCGGGAGATATCGCGGAAGTTTGTTTGCACTGAAAACAGCTTGAATCCCCTCATTTCACCATTAAAATGAGCGTGATAACTGGCGAAATAAATCATATAATGTTGCTTAATAAATTATTGTTGCAATGCAAGAGGAACAGAGTTGTGTTTGAAGGTGTTTTGTTAAAAATAGTAATGTGGTATGAAATGCTTATTTGAGATGGCAAACCAAGCCATGCTGGAGAGCAATAAGGCTATTTCATTGGGCAAAACTTGCATACTGCTTAGCAGAAGCTCATTCAAATAAGCCCATTTTCAGTGAGTACAACGTGGTTGGTGTCATATTTGTCATGAGGAGTTTCAAACCAATCGGAATAATGAGTTACGTCATGGGGGTGGGATGCATCCTCTTGCAGCCGAGAAAAAGGAGATGCGGGTTTCGGCTGCAGCCGCCTTGTTACCGCGAGTTTTGAGTGACGTGCTGTGGGCGTATTTTGGTGACGCATTCACAAGCTTGGTGAAGTCAGCCGGAAGTCGGACACCGCGTCTAACCACAATGCATCGCTTGGCTGCAGCCGGCTGAAGGCGGCTGTAGGCGGCTTCACATCTCAAACACGCCTAATGATGTGGCCTTTGAAGCGAGGCTACGAACGAGATTCCGAGCAAAAAGGGGCGTTCCTCATGGAACCTCGTTCGAGGTCTGTTTTCTTTCCTTAAAAAGCACGTGACCAACCAAATGTGAGACCTCACATTCTGTGTACACGTCAGTGGCTCATTTCGAGTGTTGCTCCCGCTGAAAAGGCGTCAGATCTCCGCCTGCGTATTGAGTTGACGTTTGGTGTTTGTGAGAGGCAGGTTGTGCGTGCGTTGGCTTGTGATGCTGGTTGTTACAGCAAATGTTGCAAACGTAGCAAATAAATGAGAGATACTTAGACAACATTTCATACTAATGATTGCACATTTTGTATGTAATGTCAGATTGATTGGTGGACCGTATTTATGACAACTAAAGCCTACGGGAATCTCTGAATAGAATGTTTGAGACATAAACGGCAGAGCTGCGAGAATTCAATCAAAATATTTCTAGAGATGGTGTTATCAGTATTTTCAGCCCATTATTTAATTCATTAAACATGGTATACACAAAATAAATATGTTAAAAAGGGAAAGTAAAATGTATTTTTTGCCAGAGGGGTTCTTTGATCCAAATCTTATGCTCGTAATCGAGTTTCTATTGAGAACTCTGAAGTGCAATTTACCGTGTTGTTCGCGGCATTGGTTTCTGTAGGCTTCAGAGATTATTTAGTGTTCCCATTTGTGGTCTTAGAGCGCCCTCCTGTGGCCAAGCTGTGTAACAGCAGTGTTTTTTTTTGTTTGTTTTTTTTTACACATTAGTCTCAATAGCAGAGCATTACAGAAGGTTCTCAGTGTTATTTAGTGCTTTGAACAGCAATTTATCACTATTGTTAATGCTGTATGTGTAAGTAGGCTAAGTTATTTACTAATTATGTACATACAGATGTATCTATTTGATTGATTCATAGGTTTACAGTGTTTATTATGACCAGATTATTTCGCAACACAGTATTAAACATTCGTTATTTATTATTTACAGAAAACGTGTATCCACACACATACACACAATGCAGACTACACGCTCTCTGATTAATTACCTGATATTATATTATTATTATTGTTATTATTATTATTATTATTATTATTAGGCTATTATTATTATTGTAGTAGTAATAGAATAAGATTATATTAGTATACTGGTCTGTTGCAGTTTGTTCCATATGCACTTACACTAGTTTCATAAGAATGTCTATGCGTTCATTTAATTTGATTGATTAAGTATTAGGCTAAAATAATATTATTTCCAGATACACACATGCACACACTCTCACACTTCTATGATCATTCATTGGTTTAGGCTTCAATGGCTTAAGTATACATTTATTTATACAGAACATCTAAAACAACTGCAGTCAAGCCAAAGTGCTGAACTAGAGAAGGTTAGCAGAAGCGATCACATTTACACAAACCAAGAGCCTAAATCTACTATAGACTAATTTAGGCTGTTATATTTCCCTTTGGACAGCAGGTGACACTAGAGAGAAGGATCTCATGAGCTCTCGGGTAATGAGCCTTTTGGTGAGCCTTTGCGCTGGAAAGCCTCATTAACTCATGAAGCCTTGCTTTGCCATCTTTAGTGCTTGGCACTACAAAACAGTAGGACTACGTGTTGATTCACGCCGGCTTTCTCCTTTAAGTTGCAATGTAAGGTGAGACTACATACAGTATAAACCATTACACAGAGACAACAGAGGTGCAACTACGGAAGATCTGATATCACCAAGTAATTAAGAGTCCAGGATCAATGTCAAACTTGTTGCCCTGGATCAATGGGTTAGGTTTAGGGTTAGGAGTAAGGTTAGGGTTAGGGTTAGAGTACATTGATCCAGGACAAACAAGTTTGACATTGATCCTGGACTCTTAATTACTTGGTGATATCAGATCACGCTGCAACTACAAGCAAAAAGACATGCTGACCAGAACATTTTTTGTAGTTGTTTTTAGCGGTGCTTACCAGTCTTGTGTACCGTGTAGTGCGCTGCTTCCTGTTGTTACCTGTTCCTCAACAGCACTGTACAGAGTTGAGTAAAACACTGACACTCTATAAATAAGCTGGCATGTGGCTAAAATCAAGCCATTAACAGGAAGTGAAATGTTTAGCTGTTTAGCACCGGCTGCTACTATTTATTCACTTCCTTTATGAACATCAGTAACAGATAGCTCATCAATACAGAGATACCTACTACACTTTCATTGTCATCTATGCCTGCAACTGCATCATCTTTAATTATTGTAAGTGTAGGCACCTACAGGCTGTACAGATTTTTAAAAGACAGACTGATTACAAATTTGATTATACTTTTTCAAGCTTTATTATGTTTTTTTTTGCTTTGCCTCGACACACAAGGTTGAAAATAAAAAGATCCAGACTGTCTCTATGGGCCACAAAATACAGTTTTTTGTTGATTAGCTGAAAATGTAATCTCACAAAAGGTTTCATACATCAAATGAGTGTTAGAATTTGAATTGTAACTGAGAAATAGCTACACCTATGGGCATAAGTGGAAAATAACCAGGGGAAAAAAGGGCCTATATTTTTAAAGATTATTATCATCAAAATGAAATGAAAGTGGGGCAATAGAAGCATTATTTATAACATTGCATTATAAATCATAGCTAACATAGAGAGCTGATAAAGAAAACAAATCAAATAGATGGATAACTGGTGTGTGTGTGTGTGTTTGTGTGTGTGTGTGTGTGTGTGTGTGTGTGTGTGTGTGTGTGTGTGTGTGTGTGTGTATGTGTGTGTGTGTGCAAGCAGGTTTGTGAGACCAACTTAGAAAAGAGAGAGAGACAGAGAGAGAGAGAGAGAGACAGAGAGAGAGAGAGAGAGAGACTTTATCTGCATCCAAAAAATAAACAGATACATACACACTACAAACATATGCAGAAAAAAATATTTCTCTATACGTGTAATACAAGTATGAAAAGACTACACAATTCAACAATAATAAGAATCCACTCCAGCCACTAAATCCTGAGACATGACAGTAGCCTACACTGAAAGACCAACGTCAAATTCTGTATCTCTTATCAAACATCCGGACGTGTATGTTTCTGTGTGTGTGTGTGTGTGTGTGTGTGTGTGTGTGTGTATGCGTGTGTGTTTGAGTGTGTGTGTGTGTGTGTGTGTGTTCAGTGGGTCTGGTGCCTGGGTTTGTTGACCATGCTGTAGATCACCGGGTCTTGGTCAGGTCTGCAGAAAATAGCAAACATCAGTCAGACATTATAACATGTCTTTATTATTATTATTATTATTATTATTATTATTATTATTATTATTATCATTTTATTATTTTATAATGTAGAAGACATGGTGCATGTTTGACATGCAGGATCTAGATTTATAGTAGGCCTATACTGATAATTAATTACAATGTACACAACCACAACAAATTCATATATCTTTGGCTAATGCAAAGGCATCTAATAGGTAATGAGATTCTTTATACTTTAGTTTACTTTTACCAGCATAGAGTATCTGTGTTTTTTAATGTAGAGGATTGAATGTCCTCTACATAACGGTCGGCCAAACTAGAGAGTACACTGTATGAGTAGATGAAGTGTGCACAATGTTGGTTTTGCAATGTCACTTTCTACTCACTGGGTGGCGGCAGAGGGTCTGGAGAAATTGACGGCAGTGTACTCCAGCTCCCCCTGTGGTTGCTGCTGGTGCTGCTGTTTCTTCAGCCGTTGTCCTCTGGTGGTCCTGGGCTGAACACGGGAGTACTGGACATCCTCTGGGTTTCCATGTCCCACACTCTGAGCAGGGTCAGAGGTCAAGGGGAGGGCTGGGATGTTGTCATATACATTACTAAAGTCAACCTGTGGACAGGACAAATAAAGGGTCAAAGGTTAACATGTAATTTATGTAATTGGTGGTGGTGGCTATAGAGTGCTAGTAGACTGAAAATTGTGGGGTTGAATCCCAGTCGCTACTGTTGTGTCTTTGAGTAAGTCACTTAATGATAAGTTGCTTTAGGAGAGGCTGCCCTGATGTAGTTGATAATTGACAAGTCACTTTGGATAAAAGTATCTGCCAAATGGATACATGTAAATGAAAATGTAATATTGTCGCTTCGAGTACTGAATTGTACAAGGAAAGCTCAATTAATCCCCAACAATCTCTGCAAAGATACAAGATCTTAGTTTTGAAGCATCAGTCAGCTACTACACTGCAATACAAATAGGTTTACTTGTGTGACGTGATCAGATCTTCTTGAATCAGTACTCAGGTTGGCCCTTCTCTTCCTGGATGAAGACAGACCATGAAATGAAATCAGTTTAGTACAGTAGGAAGCTCATTAATGAAATTGGTGTGTGACTAAATCACAAATAGCCTTCTTTACCTCCAGAACACAAAGCCTGCCAGCAGAAAAAGTATAGTCAGGAAAACCAAAGATGAAACCAGAGGGGCAGTCTGCCAGCCAGAGCCTGAGATGATGAGGAAAGAACATTCCAGAATCAATCAAATTTTACACATTAATCTAATATTAGTCTTGTCTGTTGTGCAAGAAGTGCTTGTTACGGCATGAGTGGAAATTGATGAAATGGAGTACAGTTGAGAGAGCAACTTACCAGACCAAATTACTAAAAATAAAATATATTGGCAAAATAAAATAAAATGTTATACATTTATTACATGAACTTACCCTTACTCCACCACTTCACTTCAATTGCAGTAGAGTTCTTAGAGCTAACAGTATTCTGGGCCTCACAGTGGTACAGTCCAGTATTGTCTGAGGTCAGAGTAAAGTTGATGCTCTTTACTGTCCCCACATGTGCTGTTTCATTTCCAGTCCTTCTGTACCAGGTGTATTTCTTCACTGGTGGGTTGGCATCACTCATGCAACTCAGAGTCACTGAATCACCCTCAAGTAGAGCACCAGACTCACTGAGGAAAATCAAGATGTTTCTTGGAGCATCTGTAAGTCAGTTGTCATGCATTAATCTATAAACAATATACATTTATTACATTTGTAGGCAGAACATGAATGAATATAATTGAAATCACATCTTTTCAGCAATTCTGTAAAAGCCTGGTACTTACAGTGCACATCCAGGTAAACAGTTGCATTAGAGCTCCCATATTTGTTCTTGACCTCACAGGAATAATTGCCACTGTTGTCAGAATTGACATTTCCAATGCTGTAATTATTTAAAGGGTTTAACGTGGACACTAATAATCTTTTGCCCTTATACCAGGTGTATTTCTCCACTGGTGGGTTGGCATCACTGCTGCAACTCAGAGTCACTGTGGCGCCCTCTAGTGTCTCATCAACAGGACTGATAGAAATGGATGGGACCCTTGGAGGGACTTGGAAAAAATAAGATAAAAAGAATGAAGCCAAATTCACTTAATTGAAAAGAAAAAAAATCATCAATCAATTTTCTCAAATGGCATGAATACATTGCCATCATTGCACATATATGATTTCAGATATACTTACACATTACATTAAGCTTCACTGATTTGGAGGGATACTCTTCATATTGTTTTACTGCGCATGAATAGTCACCCTCTTGCTGAGTACTGACATTCTGGAGGATGAGTTTATTATCGCGTATTTCTGGGACAGGGACGTATTTTCCATTTTTTTGTAAATCCTCTCCATTCTTCTTCCATATCACTGTGGGTTTTTCTTCTGAGCAAATAATGTTGCAACTCAGAGTCACCTCACTGCCTTCCAGCACCAGTTCAGGAATACTAAGCTCTATAAGATGGAAATTATCAGATATTACGGAAATCATCAAAATAAGACATTGAAAGTTGAATATCATGAATATACGTACAAAAAATAACTCAAAAATAATAAGTGTATAAACAGAATTTACCAAGTTCTTGGACAGACAAAGTGACTTTAGAATCACTCCATTTATGTGTTTGTTTAGCTTTAATTCCTACATAATATTCTCCTTTGTCTGACAACTGTAGTGTCTTTAATTGTACTGAACAATTCCTGTTCCTTTTCTCCCAAAAGTACCGCACACGATCTTGATAATTAGGAAGCTTTTTAATTTCTGCATCCTTTTGCTGAATTCCCCAGTACACTTTTGAGATTTTGTCATTAGAGGGCTGAATGATAGAGCAGGGTATGAGCACCGATGACCCAACCAATGCACATATTTGTTTATGGGGGAGGTTCACCTCCCATTGCTGTGGACTGCCTCCTGCAGATCAACAATAAAACACATGAGTCAAGACAGGGATCATTCATGGTGAAAGGTACACCTCTACAGTACATGTAGTTTACTAGTTTAGAAACAAAATAGGTTAGTGTCATGATCAGTGTCCTGTCCATAAAAATGATAATCATGTTGTTTAACCCTATATTTGGATTACTTTTCTGGCATCAATGCTTTGTTGTGTTTCCTGATGTAAAAGTCTTATGTAGAGATATGTTTTAATATTAGTATTAGTAAAAGTAGTATGTAGTATTAATGATGTATTTTCCCTCTTACCATGGTGTGTGAAAACACTTGGAAAGAGAAACAGAAACACAAAGATTGTGTGCTGTGCCATCCTGTCGAATCTTGAGACTGGAGACAACAACAACAACAAAATTGGTAAATAGTAAATTCACAGGTGATATTTAGTCTGGAGACCCACCTATTGCTTTTTTCGCAGCGGAAGCGTTGTTTAAGATTGTCAAGAGCCGATTATTGGGCACTACGAATGTCTATCATAGCGTCTGTACATAGCTCAGAGCCAATACCAGAGCCACCATGTGACGTAAAATGCAGGGCCGTGCTAGTCCCTTTTTGTTCTGTGATTGGATACTGAAAGCAGGCAAGAAAATCGACCATGGTCATCATGCTGCTTTGTGGAGTGAAAAAAAATTGAGCGTGCAAAGGAGCATGGGAACTCCCAGGCTAACATTCAACAAGAGGAAATGTCCCTGCTGTTCTGTTAAGATCAATGCACTTCAGGTGTTGGCAGGGCCGGACTGGGACCAAAAAATGGCCCAGGCATTTTTGGACATGGCGGCCCACCATGATTTTATTCAATAATAATAACGTTGTGGCTAGCTAAAATAACACTTGAAGTTAGACATATTGCATGAGCATGAGAGATTTAATTAAACTGTTGTTCATTTTATATACAAACATGTTCCGTAGCAATAGAGCTGACAGATCAATTATTAAGTATGCAGATGACACAGTAATCCTAAGTCTGTTACATGGCAACGAGACAGGCCATGGCCCAATTGTGGAGGAATTCAAAGACTGGTGTGAAAAATCATTCCTACAGATGAACATTATGAAAACAAAGGATATGATTATTGACTCCAGGAGGAACCCCCAGACCCAGATACTCACAGAAATTAACGGCCAGAGTGTGGAGACTGGAAAAATATGAGCATCTTGGCACCACTATTGACAATAAGCTCACTTTTGAGGCAAATTGTGAAGCTGTTTTTAAAAAGGCCAATCAACGTCTTCACTGTCTAAGAAAACTGTCCTATTTTCACATTGACAGAACATTACTTACTCTCTTTTATCGCGCTTTTATTGAATCCATTTTATCTTTCTGCTTGGTGTGCTGGTTTAACAATCTGTCCCTGAAAAATAGAAACTCCCTTAACCAAATCGTAAAGAGGTCCAGCAGGCTTATTGGAGAGCCTCAACTTAACCCTGAAGCCCTCTACAATAGACAGCTGCAGAGGATAGCTGAGTCCATCTCACAAGATGTCTCCCATCCACTATATAAAGAGTTCCAGCCTCTGCCCTCTGGCCACAGATATAGCCAGCCTGCCTGCCGAACAAAACGTTTCAGAGGAAGCTTTGTCCCCTCTGCAATTAGAGAAATTAATAATATAGCGTCCAAACACAGGCTATGATTCTCTGTAGGCCTATCTGATCATGTTATTTATTGTTTTTACTGTTTCTATTGTTTTTAAATTCCTAGACAAGAGTCTTATTTTACTAGGTATTTATCAATCTAATTACTTCTTATCATGTATTTATATTCCTTTTACATATATTTATCAATCTACTCTTATTTAGTACCCTTGTCACTTCATGTGACACCATGTCTCTCTAATAGGATGCACTAGGTTACTTTTGGTATTGTCTATATGTTCATTGTGGGTTCCTTGTATGTTATGTGTGTCCTATATGTCCTGAATGTTTTGTATGAGCGAAGCTCACTCCACTGCAAATCAAATCTACCTTTGGGTACCAATAAAGTTATCTAATCTAATCTAATCTAAAATCATCACCTGCATTGCAGTGGTTCATTTAGTGAAATAAAAATGAAAATGTAACACAAATATGTTAAAATAATGTTAACACAGGAAATCATATATTTCGAGACATACAGTATCAGAGTAAAAAGGGTACAGTAAGGACATTCTGCACTACTCAGACATAATTACACACACATCCTTTCCTGCAGTGTGATGGGTCATTTTAGCGTCAGACACCTACAAACATACAAAAAATAAACAAAAAAACACGGAACTAAAACCATAACTTCAGCCAACTAGGAAATGTGGTTGAAATTGTTTAAGAGGGATGGTTTTGATCTCTTGCATTCTTTTTCAAGCTGCCTGAAAAATAAAGATTGCAAGAGATCGAAACGTTGTCTCTTTAATAAAAGTTGAGTCACTTTAAGGCAGTGTGCAAATCTTTTTTTTTTTTTTTCACAATGTTCTTTTGATAGCATCTGCTAAATCACTTTTTTCTGTGCGCACACAACTCACTTCGAAATTGATTTAACAGACAAAAAGAGAGATGATTTATAGGAATTATACATTAACATCTGTACCCTGACTGGGTATGCTGCAGTAACAGTGATGCTATGTTTCACAATAGCCTTTAGCTCTGGTTATACATTGTGTAGTTTTATGTCCTTTATGGTTCTATACCAACCCAGATCAATGACCTGTACGTCACTACTCTGACAACTCTACAGGTTTTGTAATTGCAAGACATTTGTGTAATAGTAGTACGTTCTCTTGGCAACTCAAAAAGACAGTGGTACAGATTTCACAGAAATCCACGATTCTTACCTTGTTCTGTTGTTTCTATGGCTGCTTATTCCACTTTAGCAGGGTGTGGACAGGAGGGTCACACAGTTGCGCAGCGTTATATCAAGCAGACATGTGGTGCGAGAATCATGTCATTAACAGGAAGTAACAGAAGTACAATGGTTAACACTGACCGCCATGTTTCTTTATTCACTTCATGAAGCCCCACAATGACTTATGACCTGCTTATTCATGTATAGTGTATGTGTGTGTGTCAGAGAGAGAGAGAGAGAGAGAGAGAGAGAGAGAGAGAGAGAGAGAGAGAGAGAGAGAGAAAGAGAGAGAGATAGAGGAAGAGGCCTTGCTTAATCACCCATCAACCTCTCGCCTTATAAAAAGCAGAATGTTGGAAAGACCGAAAGTAATAATGATTAAATTCATTTTTGAGTAAGTCACAGGAGTGAGTGAGATATTTTGGCGACACTGTACAGCACTAGCTTACTATTGTACTATTGTATTGCTTACTATGGTAATTAACAATAAATTCACAGAAATGCATATCAGGCACATTCAATGATATGCCACCCCACATCAAGATCTGCTTACTATGTGCAGTTACAGCCTTGAGATCATGCCAGAGATATTTAGCATTACGTTCCTTTAAAGGTAGCAATGAAGACATTAGACTTATACCATGGTCTGTTGTTTCTGTGTCTGTCCGTTTCCCTCTAGCAGACGAGACACATCTATATCAAGCAGACATGCGGTAAGAATCATGTCTTCAACAGGAAGCAGCAGAGGTCCACTGGTTAACACCACTGCCATGTCCACAGGAGTGATAGGCTACTCTTGCGCTGTGCGACAGATATTAATATCTATATGAGGCATGTGGTCAGAATCATGTCATTAACAGGAAGGAACAGAAGTTCGCCCATCAACCTCTCACCTTATAAAAAGCTGAATGTTAGAAAGAATGAAGATAATCATGATTAAAATACGTGGTGGATGGTGGTTATAATAAACGCTGAATGTTAGAAAGACTGAAGACAATGATGATTAAACAATTTTTTTGAGTAACTCAAAGGACAACACAGGCTGAACTTTTAAATGTACATTCAGATTGCGTTATGTTGCGTTAAAGGTAGCAATGATGACATTTGATTCTTACCAAATTTCTGGTCTGGTTTGTTGTTTTTGTGTCCGGCTAGCAGACTGACAAGACCCATTTATATCAAGCAGGCATGTGGTAAGAATCATGTCATCAACAGGAAGCAGCAGAGGTCCACTGGTTAACATTGACCGCCATGTCTACTTATTCAACATTTGCAGTATGCTCCACAAAGAGTAACCCTTCAATGACTTCAAATACTTTACCTCTGTGCACACTGTGTGTGTGTGTGTGTGTGTGTGTGTGTGTGTGTGTGTGTGTGTGTGTGTAGGGAGGGAGAGAGAGAGAGAGAGAGAGAGAGAGAGAGAGAGAGAGAGAGAGAGAGAGAGAGAGATTAATTTATACAAATTTGCATTTATCTGTCAATCTGGATTTGAGATCAGACACATCGCCTGTGTTTATTTATTTATTTACTATATGTACAGCTAAATGTGGTGTGCTCTTTGTACAGATTTCTACTGATGCTCACATGGTGTGAAGGAGTGTTGAAGTGTCAGTATACAGTAGGTGTGAGCTCCTCCTGGTTTTGAAAAAATACACTCATTAGCTCCTAAGGCCCATAGTCTCTTGCTTTTTTTAAATGATAAAATCTTTGACATCCTGAAAAGCTTTTGCAATGTGCGCCTAAAAGATTTCTCCTTCTGTGTATCTTCTATTAGAGGGCTTAGGGGGGAAAACAACACTGATGTAAAATGTATTAAAAGAAAATTCACCTTGCTGAGGTGAAACATAGATGGCCAGATAGTGTCATGTTACTGTGAACATTTTCCAACAAGTAAAACTGTGTGTGCTTGGGTTCTTGTGAGACACACATTTTCACCTTGCATGGTACGAGTGTCTGTACACACACAGTCACACACACACACACGCGCACACACACACACACACACACACACAACACACACACACACACACACACTATGAGCAGGCCTCATGAGCTGTGAGCTCACTCACCAGGAGGCAGCACAAGACGAGGGAGAATGAATAAAGAGCGCCCTCTACTGCACTTAAGCATAACCAATTAAGTGTGTGTGTGTGTGTGTGTGTGTGTGTGTGTGTGTGTGTGTGTGTGTTTGACAGTATTTTCTCTGTTTTAATAACAAGTGAGGACAGGAACTCATAATTTTGTTAATAATTCAGTGGGGTGTGGAGGTCAATATCATGTTATAATTGTGAAGGGTTTACTGCCTTTTCTGTCTGGTTGAAGAACAAGAACAAGGACATCAAAAGAGTTTGGGGGCATTACAGTAATGTAGATAGAATTGTGGATAGTGCCCCCACGATTGATAACTTTTGCTGACTATTTTATGCACTATCTACAATTACTGGTTTAATTAATAGGTCACAAATTGAATTAGAGATGCTTTTGTGGAATGGAAATAAATACCAGTACAATTCTGTAAAAAAAAAAAAAAATGAAATCAAAACAACAATTTGTCCATAATTATTTAAAGCAAATGTTTATTTTCACATTTTTGCCTTTACAATACCTCTCACATGAAACTGTTAAAGAAAACTCTAAATTACAGTAAACAAATGTAATAATTACATTCCATATGCTTATTAAACCACATATACATAAGACAGATGGGGGAAGGGGAACAATTTAGAAGCAAAAACTGAGGAAAATTGAAAGCCAATTGGACCAAGGCCCTTTTCAGAAGGTGTTACTATTGAAACAACACTTTTTAAAAGCCGTATATTACATATAGCCTATCTTTTAAGGCCCTAAAACGATGATATAATAAAAATACATGAGGGAGATTGCTCTTAGTTTTCAGGGTTCGGCCCTGGCTAACTGGATTTACTGACTCTTGTCTTCAGCATCTCACTGGGCTGTGTTAGGATTAAGAACCTGTTCAACTGCAAGGTTGGGTGGTGTTGGGGTTCAGGCTTTGATAAAGTGCTTCAGGTTGGGTGGTGTTGGGGTTCAGGCTTTGATAAACTGCTTCAGGTTGAATGGTCTTGGGGTTCAGGCTTTGATAAACTGCTTCAGGTTGGGTGGTGTTGGGGTTCAGGCTCTGGTAAACTGCATCAGGCTGGGTGGTGTTGGGGTTCAGGCTCTGGTAAACTACATCAGGTTTGGTGGTGTTGGGGTCTACCGCATCCTAAAATAAGAGGTAAAAAGATATATGATATTCACATGTACAAATTTGTACTCCCTTGTACAGTCAGATATGTTATTTATTCCAAATAATTAAATACTCAATTTCAAAAGAGAAATCTAAAATAAAGCTGATAGTCCATAATCTCTACAGTAATGAGGTACTTGATCAAGTTCCATAGTCCCCATAGTAATGGGTGGCCTAACAAGTAGGCTAGTACTTACTTGTTGGTTAATATCAGTGTTCCTGGAGTTGTTCCTTAACTTTTTCTTCTTCACACTAAATAAACAGACCAAGATTCATTATCAAAAGAAAAGGCTCAAGTAAATTAAATTGTCAGACAGTGTTTTCAGTTTTTGAGCTGAAGCCGCTACAGCTAATCATAAAACAAACTTATTCACCTCCAGATTACAAGGCCTATCAGCAGTGTGATAAGGAGCAGGAAACCTAGAGACAACAACAGTCCAGCTGTCTGCCAGTCAAAGTCTGAAATTGAAACAGAAAAAGTAAGGGTATATGAAAAAATATACCAAAATAGCACATTTCTAATGTCATGAATACTTCTATATTGGCAAAGCATGGCATTTTATTGTGTGACATCAAAAGGGAATTAAATGTTTTGGTTTTTCTTATTGTCGTGTTTAGTTGTGAAGTCAACCTACCAGACCAAAAAACATTAACTGCAGTAGAATTCAGAGCACCAACTCTATTGTGGGCCTCGCAGTGGTAAAGTCCAGCATTGACTGAGGTCAGATTGAAGGTGATGATCTCTCCTGTCCCCACATGTACTGTTTCATCTCCAGTCCTTCTGTACCAGGTGTAGTTCTCCACTGGTGGGTTGGCATCACTGCTGCAGGTCAGAGTCACTGTAGCGCCCTCTAGTGTCTCACTAGCAGGACTGACAGATATAGATGGAGGCCTTGGAGGGACTTGGGGAGAAAAGAGTTAAACAAAATACACGTAATTGAAAAATAATCAATCAATTTTCTCAAATGACATGAATACCTTCCCATCATTGCACATAGGGTTATATAATATATAACAAGTATAATATCATAATATCAGATGTGCTTACACATGACAGTAAGCTTCACTGATTTGGAGGGATGCTTTTCATATTGTTTTACAGCGCATGAATAGTCCCCCTCTTGCTGAGTACTGACATTCTGGAGGATGAGTTTATTATTGCGTGTTTGTGGGATGGGAATATTTTTCCCATTCTTCCTCCATATCACTGTTGGGGGGTTTTCTGAGCAAATATTGTTGCAACTCAGAGTCACTTCACTGCCCTCCAGCACTGGTTCATGAATTCTAAGATCTATATGGAAATGATCAGAAATTACGGAAATCATCAAAATAAGACAATGAATGTTGACTGTCATGAATGTATGAAAAAATAACTTAGAAATAAAAATATGACAAACAGAATTTACCAAGTTCTTGGACAGACAAAATGACCTTAGAATCTATCCTCCATTTATGTTTTCCTTTAGCTTCAATTCCTACGTAATATTCTCCTTCGTCTGTCAACTGTAGCATCTCAAATTGCACTGAACAATTCCTGTTGTACTGGTTCTTCCCCCAAAAGTACTGCACACGACCCTGGTAATTAGGAAGCTCTTTAATGTCTTTATCCTTTTGTCGAATCAGCCAGTACACTTTCTTGATTTTGTCACTGGGAAACTGGGTGATAGAGCAGGGTATGAGCACCGATGACCCAACCAATGCACATATGTGTTTATGGGGGAGGCTCACCTCCCATTGACGTGAACTGCCTCCTGCTGATCAATAATAAAACACTTGGGTCAAGACAGGTATAATTTATAGTGAAAGGTAGCCTGACATAGCCCGCCCATAATACTGAATACTCAGAATTGAATGCCCTCCCCCCGCCCTATAATCGCGTCAGGTTAAATAACCTCCAGACCATGAATACGGATGAACAGCAGTATTATGGGTGGGCAATGTCAGACTAAGTGAAAGGTACACCTCTATATGTAGTTTACCAGTTTAGAAACAAAATACAGTAGGTTAGTGTCATGATCAGGGTCCTGGATCATTTTTCTGGCATCAATGCTTTGTTTTGTTTCCTGTAAAAGTCTTATGTAGAGACATGTTTTAATATTAGTATTAGTAAAAGTAGTATTAATGTAGTATGATGTAGTATGATGATTTTTCCTCTTACCATGGTATGTGAAAACACTTGGAAAGAGAAACAGAAACACAAAGATTGTGTGCTGTGTCATCCTTAATGTTGAATCTTGAGACTGGAGACATCAACTACAAAAAAAAAAATGTACATTCAACTAGCCTGGCCAACGCCAAACTAAAATCACAAGTGATATTTAGTCTGGAGACCCACCTACTGCTTTTCTCGCAGCGGAAGCAATGTCACTGTTGCCCTGCCCTCAACAGGCTAACCTCATTGCCTAATAGGGTTTGATTGCCAATTACACTCCTTAGTTAGCCTGACACGTCAGACTATATCATAAGAATGTATAGTCTGAAGACCACTGATAGACTGTACCTCAATGGAGGGGCGGGTGATTGCGTTGTCTTTCAAACTGCCTCTCCACGTAATAGGCTAGCGTTCCGGCCAGTGGTACCAGCTGGTATATCAAACTTTTCCCGTAGACCGTCGGTAACACGGCAAAGACATCTTTTTCAGAACGAAAAACTTCAGTGCACTTTCTTGTTTCACTTTCAAAGAAAATGACAAGTGCAATTCGTCCAAAACTAAAGCCAAAGACGATTCTGCTCTGGTTTGAGCAGGGCTGTCGTCATCGTACAAAGCCCGCCTTACGATTTCCTGTACACATACCGCGCTGTGATTGGTTATCCGCCGCCAGAGGAAGAATACAATGGGTTTCTATCGGTGGCCTCTAGGCTACTCCTTAGTCACCTGTGTAGGCCATTTTGTACTTTTATACTGGCAGTGCTCTTTCACTTGTTTGATGCTTGACAAAGATCAAGAGATCGAAACGTTGCATATTTATTAAAAGTTGAGTCTGTTGAAGGCAGTGTGAAAATCCTTTTGTTTTTTCATTAGTTTCATTTGTAAATAAATTGAATCTTAGTCAAATTTGCCTCTACACGTCACACCACTTGGGTAGGCTACCCTACTGAAAAGTAAAGAATAAATACAGTGGAATTACCTAAATACTCCAAAACTACTTGTAATATTGGATGTGCAGGCCGTGAGATGAAGTGCGTCCAAGCTGATCCAACCCTGGCTTTCTGATACGCTTCTGCATCCAGGCTACCCCACACTTATTTTGTAATTATGCCAATATTACACATTAAGTTCTGTTTTGTTACGTTTTTCTTACTTGTACTTACCCAGTACTTCACGGGCTGTAAAATGAAGCATGAACTTGTGTTATTCCAGCAAACCTATGTTGTAAGTACTCAGTAATGTATCCCTTGATACTTTTTTGTTACACCATTCTTACCTAATACTTACCCAGTACTTCACAGGCTGTAAATTAAAGCGTTACCACAGTGTGATGGGTAATTTCAGTGTCAGACACCTACACACATACAAAAAAAAACAAAAAAAAAACAAAACAAAAACGGAACTAAAACCGTGTCTTCAGCCAATTTCTGTCAAAGACAAAAAGAGAGAGGATTTATATGAATTATATATTAACATCTATACTCTGACTGGGTATGCTGTAGTAACAGTGATGCTACCGTTATCACCCATTGTTTCACAATAGTCTTTAGCTCTGGTTATCTAAACTTTACTCTACATTATGTAGTTTTATGACTTTTGTGGTTACCCAGCATGTTACACAGATCAATGACCTGTACGTCACTACTCTGACAATTCTACAGGTTTTGTAATTGCAAGACATTTGTGTAACACAGTAGTACGCTGTAGCACTCTTGGCAACTCAGAAAGGCAGTGGTACAAATTTCCATGATTTCCACGATTCTTACCTTGTTCTGTTCTTTCTGTGGCTGTTTGTTCCACTTTAGCAGGGTGCGGACAGCAGGGTCACACAGTTGTGCAGTGCTATATCAAACAGACATGTGGTGTGAGAATCATGTCAGGAAGTAACAGAAGTGCAATGGTTAATATTGACCGCCATGTTTATTTATTCACTTCATGAAGCCCCACAATGACTTATGACCTGCTTTTTAAATGCATTCTGTGCCTTGCTCAATCACCCATCAACCTCTCACCTTATAAAAAAAGCAGAATGTTAGAAAGACTGAAAAATATGATTAAATTCATTTTTGAGTAATTAACAGTTAGAGGACAGACTGTGCTGAGTGATACTCTTATACATTCAGATTATAATCCCTAACATGGAATAAAAATATATCTACTCTAAATTCACCAATCAGCTATTGATATATGAATAAGTAAGAAGACATTTATGTAACACTGTACAGCACTGTAGTACTATTACTAATTCAGAAGTGGTACAAATTTCACAGAAATCCAATTCATACACATTCAATAATATGCCACCCCACATCAACATGTGTTTACTGTGCAGTTCAGTTACAGATCATTCCAGAGACATTTATCATAACATTTTACCATGTTCTGTTGTTTCTGTGGCCGCCTGTTTCACTCTAGCAGACCGACGAGACCCATTTATATCAAGCAGGCATGCGGTAAGAATCATGTCATCAACAGGAAGCAGCAGAGGTCATTGAGGTCATAACATTGATCGCCATGCAGAATGCTCCACAAAGAGAAACTTATTTTTTATTTTTACAGTACATTTATGCACACTGTGTTTGTATTTGTGTGTGTGTGTGTGTGTGTGTGTATGTGTGTGTGTGTGAGAGTGTGTGTATGCATATGTGTGTGTGTGTGTGAGAGAGAGAGAGAGAGAGAGAGAGAGAGAGAGAGAGAGAGAGAGAGAGAGAGAGAGAGAGAGAGAGAATCAAATGAACACAAAATTGCATCCTATTTGTCATCCAATTTGTCAATTCATTCATTTGTCAATCTAGATTTTAAAAGAAATGAAGGTCAGACACATGTCCAGTGTAAGGTTTTTTTTTTTTTTTTTTTTTTGGTCTCATCATGGACGGGGTTGCATGTTGTGTACTCTTTGTACAGATTTTTACTGATGCTCACATGGTGAGTGGTGAAGACGTGTCAGTGTTCCTCGTGAGTTCCTCGTGGTCTTGGAATGTACTCATAAGGTCAGAGAAGATAAAGGCCCATAGTCTCTTCCTTTTTAAAATGATAAAATGATCTTCTTTGTGACATCCTGAAAAGCATTCGCAAAGTCTTGCAAAAATAATAGAAAAAAAAAGACTTTTCCTTCTACTGTTTATCTTCTAGATGGCTTACTGAAAAAAACACTGATGTAAAATTTAAACAAAGTTCTTCACCTAGCTGAGGTGAAACAGAGATGGCCAAATGCGAAGTTTTAATTCACTCTAAGGCAGCACAAGACACAAAGGCTGAAGGAAGAACAACAGTCTTTCGATTTTTTTTTTTTTTTTAATTTAATTTGGTGTCAATAAAAAAAATAAAGTCTAAAAAATCATTGAAAAGAGATCATGTTTTACATGTTTGCAGATTAGGCAAGACTACTGTAACAGAGTTTGAGCAATGCATTCTACACAACTTTAGCGGATACTGCATTGAGATGTATGACAGCTGTATTCTATGCAGTGAACACAATTGTATCTGTGTTTGGTCAATAAGCAGAGTGAAAAAATAATTTCGAAGTTTGTACAATTTGTGGGTGATGTCATGTGTCATTACACCCACTAAATGAGCCTGAAGCATCAGGTGACTTGTAGACAAAAGGACTTTTGCCTTGCAGGCTGCTTACTTGTGAAATAGATTAAACATTAGCGCCCCCTACAGTATGTATAAAGGTTGACAAATATCAAATGATGCATGGTAGTGTACAGTAGAGCTGGAAATATTTGCCCGAACCCGACGGGGCCCAACAGGACCTGCCGGGTTCGGGCCGGTTCGAGGGTCTAATTTGCGAATCAAATATGCGATCACATGATACGCCTAACGTTCGATCTACAGGCATGCGTTAGTAGATGCAAAATGGATGTAGAAGAAGTTAAACGGAGATTAGCCCTTGGCGAATTCATGTTGGTCGAGCCAGTAAATGCGAGGTCGGAGGTGTGGAAACATTTTGAGCACGTTCACAATGAGAAAAACGAGGCAGTGGGGTATGTCAAATCAAGAAGTGCGACATGATGTTAAAGTATGACAGCAAGACAACTGGTTATTTTTCTTTATTTAACTTTGGGCAGATCATTTATTTTAGCCTTGAAGTTCTTGAACTTCAGACATCTGTAGGCTAACTAATCTGAATAAAACACGTAGAAATGTTCAGCAAAAATGACTCATTGTTGACTGCTTTGATATGCGCACAATTGAAAAATGTCGGGTTGCAAACGGGTTTCGGGCTCTATGAAGCTGTCAATTATACGGGCCGGGGCGGGCTCGGGTGGAGTTCTCTCGGGCTGGGGCCGGTTCGGGTCTTAGTTTTAAGGCCCGTTTCAAGCTCTAGTGTACAGCAATGTTCACTGCCAAGTAATGTCTCATTTCACTCACTAGGTGGCAGCAGTGTGTTTGAGGAAGTTGACTGCTGCATACTCCACCGCCTCCTCTTGTGGTTTGAAGGATCTGTGCTTCTGAGCAGTGGAGTGTGAGGAGGACACCTGCTGTCCTCTGGAGCTCTTGAGCTGAACACTGGCATACTGGACATCACATGGGTCTCCTGAGTCCACTCTCTGGGCAAGGTCTGAGGTCAAGGGGATGGCATTGTCATGGACGTTACCATGGATACCCTATGAGAGCGGAAGAGGCAGGTGTTACAGTTCCAATCTTGATATATGTAGTTATGAATACAAGGTCGTATCTCTAGCAACAAGGGCTTACAGTTTAATTATTTTGTATTTCTTACTTGTGTGTTAGTGTCAGAGCTCCTGGAGTCATTACATAGCTTTGCCCTCTTCCTCCTGACCATAAAAAGAACAAATCTTCACAAGAATATTCACTAAAATTATAATGTTAAGTGCATTGATCTCCACAGAAATATAATGACAACAATGCTGACCTTCTCCAGAACACAAGGCCTAGCAGCAGTATGAGGATCATCAGGAAAATGAATGACAACAATCGAGTAGTCCTCTTCCGGCCAAATCCTAAGACAATCATAATAGAAAAAACAAAATAGCTTACAAATCTAAAAAGGCTAGGATGTCATACATCTCTGCTGCTGAAAATTATTGTTCTAAGGGAAAATGAAAACTGCAGACATTAACTTACCCGGCCAAATGACTTCAACTGTAGTAGAATTTAGTGCACCAACACTATTCTTAGCCTCACAGTGGTAAAGTCCAGCATTGTCTGAGGTCAGACTGAAGGTGATGATCTCTCCTGTCCCCACATGTACTGTTTCATTTCCAGACCTTCTGTACCAGGTGTAGTTCTCCACTGGTGGGTTGGCATCACTGCTGCAGCTCAGAGTCACTGTAGCGCCCTCTAGTGTCTCAGCAGACTAGTTGTGGGAAGCAGAGATGTTTCTTGGATAATCTGTTACAAAAAACAGAAAGTTATTGTTTGTATACTTATTACTTAATGTTATTGTATGTAGTCGTTCAATCTGGGCTTGATGGAGTATGAGTGGAGCATAGAATTGCATTCAATGATCTATTAAAATACCGTAAAGTCGTAAAACACAAATAGGGCCAACTCACAGTGGACATCCAGAAACACATGTGTAGAAAGAGAGGCTCCATATTTGTTCTTGGCCTCACAGTAATAGCCGGTGTTCTCAGAGTTCACTTCACTAATGGTGAAAATCTGCTTTGTCTCTAACACTAAGGATGCCTTTTTACTCCTCTTATACCAGGTGTAGTTCTCCACTGGTGGGTTGGCATCACTGCTGCAGGTCAGAGTCACTGAACTATTTCACCCGAGGAACTGAGGGACGCTGAGACATTTCTTGCAGCATCTGTTGAAAAGCGCAAATCCTATTACAGTAAATATATTTTTAAATATAAAGTAAGCAGGGGCTAAAGTATAAAGTAAAGGGGTGGGTGGGTGGGGGGGGGGGGGGGTGAAGAAACAATTTCTAAATACTGGAAGGTGAATCGTAAAAAAATAGATAAATACAAAAATACTCACAGTGAATATTCAGGTAAACATCAGTAGAATTAGAGCCCCCATATTTGTTCTTTGCCTCACAATAGTAATAACCAGTGTGGCTGGAGCTGACTTGAGTAATGGTCGAAATCTGTGTTGTCTGTAATACTGAGGATGACCTGATAGCCCTTCTATACCAGGTGTAGCTCTGAACTGGTGGGTTGGCATCACTGCTGCAGGACAGAGTCACTGAAGAACCCTCAACTATTTCACTAGAGGGACTCACTGATGCTAACATGTTTCTTGGAGCATCTGTTAAAAATTATATATTTTTCAAATTGAATAACTTTTTGCACAGTAACTAATGTATATATTGTCACATCTGTATGGCCGGTTTTGATGCCATGAAAATGATGCGGAATACTCAGAAAAACAGACTTCCAAGCATGTTTTGAGAAAAGGTGCACATGTACCAATGTGAATTTTCAACTGTGGGGTGTAAAATACAAAACTGGAAGGGGAGCAGTTGGAAAGTGAATCTAATTTGCTGAAAATAAAACAAAAATACTCACAGTGAATATCCATGTATACTTCAGTAGAATTAGATGATCCATATTTGTTCTTGGCCTCACAGTAGTAATAGCCGGTGTGATCAGAGTTGGCTTTACTAATTTTGGTAATCTCTAATACTGAGAAAGTTGTTCCATTCCTCTTATACCAGGTGTAGTTCTCCACTGGTGGGTTGGCATCACTGCTGCAAGTCAGAGTCACTGAAGAACCCTCAAGTATCTCACCAGGTGGACTGATAGAGTTTGAGGGGGTCCTAGGAGGGTCTAACAACAAGAGATAAATGTAAAGAATGTATATATATTTGCATACTCATTACTATATCACATGTGGTACTTACACATGATGTCGAGCTTCACTTGTTTGGATGGCTGGCCAGTTTGTAATGCACAGGAATAGTGGCCATTATCATCTACATTGACATTCTTGAGGACAAGTTTGCCATTTTCATTGAGTTTTGAAGATAGAATTTCCCCATTCTTTCTCCATACGATCTCAGGGTTGTTTGTAGTTGAGCAGATGTTGTTGCAACTTAGCAACACCTTATGCCCCTCAATCACTGGTTTAGGAATCCCGACAGAAAGTTCTGCAACAATATCACAAACAATGATTATAATAGTGACCTAATAGGGGTTAGAAAATATATATTTTCCCATACCAAATTTCCCACGGCTCTACTTATATTTTCTTACATCCACCCATCCATTGATAACATGCAAGTGCAGAATAACCAGTATAGAGTATTATTCATTCTCAAAAAAAAAAAAATGTGTGGGGAAAGTAAGCATGTAAAAGTTATGTTGTATAAGTCACTTTTTTACAGTTTGGTAGGTCATAACACACTGGAATGCAATTATATTATTGGATGAACACTGTGGGCAAAATCTACTACATAATTTGATATAAAGATACAGGGTTGTCTCGAGGCCTACCTTTGACAGATAAAGTAACAGATGTGCTATCCCAATTCTGGGTAAGATAATTGGTTTCAGCTCTTGCATGATACTCTCCGTTGTCTGACATCATTAGACCATTCAGTTGTAGTGTACAATTCTTGGTTCTGCTGTTCCAAAAGTACTGCACACGTCCGTTGTACTTAGGAAGTGTGGATATGTCTTGAAAATGGTTGTTCACCCGGTAGCGCCAGTGAAAGTTAGTGATACGAACATAACTTTGATGAGTGAATGAGCAGGGTATGACCACTGACAATCCAGTCCTACCACAGACATGGTTAGATTTGATCTCCCATGACGGAGAAGAGATACCTGAGAATCAACGACAGCAGACAAACCAGCCAAGATACAGAGAAATTCATCTTCGTCTTTGCACCAATAATCTCAAGAACATTAAAATTTTACATAGCATTCATGACAGAAACTATCATTAATCATTGTGTTTTACCTGGATCCTAAATTTATATCGGAGAGTATGGAATCAATAGGAATGTGTAAAAATTACATATAATTTGGACATTCTCAGGACCAATGTATAAGGCAATACATTATGAAGAAGTGCAATCAGAGGGCATTTCAACAATAGTAATCTGATATAATGTGTGTGCATATAGCACTGTCCCAATGTAATAATAGAAACATGAATATAGTTCATTCTTACCTTTAGAAGCATAAAGAAGAAAGAGAACAAGAAACACAAATGGTTCCATGGCCCTTAACGTGGGCATGTGGAAGATGGAATGACTAGAAAAGAGACACATCTTTCACGTAAAAAAGTCTACCTCTAAAAATCTACCTCTTTTCATATTGCTAATTGAAATGGGGTCACAAAACATTACGTTTTCACAACGAGAAATGGCATACAATTCAAATCAGTTAAATTGTTTAACTCATCTTCAAAAGACAAGAGTAAAGTTCAAAGAGTAGGCTAATACATAAAGTAAATGATACCCTTTCCTTTATATCCTAAGGCCTTTAGAAGACAACAATGCTGTCCTCAGATAAGTTGAAAAACAGATAGCCGTTACTGTGTTTGTCTTAGGACCAAGATAATAAAAAGTTTCATGAAAAACAAAACGACTAAAGTCTGAATGCATATTGCATTACCTGTAGAACATGTTTAAAATAGGTAATTCCTCAGACACTCACCTTGCTCTGTTGTTTTATTTATTTATTAACCTGTTCAAACGCATCCGAGAGATTGTGAGACTGTGTGAGACTCTACAACACTGTGTCTTTACAGGAAACTGCAGTTGACCACAAATGATCAACATCAGACAGAGTGGAGTATGTGAGTATTACTTTTCTCATTGTCAAGAAAACAAATGACCCTCCACACACATCAATAGGCCACTGAACACACATCAATATGCCACTGAAGAATATATTTAAAACATTCTTGTTAACCAAAAGCAACTTTATGATAGCTTTTTATCAGACAGGTCTTTTGTTTTAAGAAGTATTCCATCGCCAGAAAGCTCTTCGGACATCATCTTATGTTGTTTCTTGTGATTTATTCTTTAGTGATTGTTCTGGTGTGTTTTTTGTACTTTTGGTGAGTTATTTGTTGAACTGTGTGGTGTTTACTCTATGTTGGGTTGCTTTGTGCATTTGTGTGGTTAAAAATAAATGCTCAGATGTCTAGATGTCTCTCTCTCTCTCTCTGTCTCTCCATGCATACAACCACAACCACAATCTCACACATACACACACACACACACACACACACACACACACACACACACACACACACACTCAAAATGTGTCAGAGAAGGTGTGAGATGGTCCTCTCTCAAGATCTGATAACCTTGCAAAGGACATCTGACATTGTTTTATTTGTAAGTCTACATACAATAAAGAGGAAAATATTGCAGTTTATGTACAAGTTTACAAGTGTCCTATTTTCAGATATGAAAACTACTAGATAATAACAGTTCTAGATTGCTGAATATCTGTGCTGACCATTGGACACATAAAGCAGAGTTGCATAAATAAAGACCATAGAGTAACCAGAGAGTGTTCTCTCTTACTGTAATATGCTACCAAAGACGTCTCACAACATTGTAAAGGACATTTGACATTTTTTATTTGTAAGCCAACATACACAAAAGAGGAAATATCACAGTTTATATAAGTTTACAAGTTTACATATAAGTTTACAAGTCTATTTGCAGATATATGAAACCTAATAGTTCCAGATTGTTGAGACTCTGCTATGACCACTGGACACATTACTGTAACCAGAGCTGCATAAATGAAGACAAAAGAGAAACCAACAGCCAGAATGGGAGTGCCCCCTGCAGGGTAAACTTCAAACCTTTTTCAACATGTAGATTTACTGTGTTCTTCTGTTGATGTTATTTTCTCAAATCCGCTGGCCTTTTGCTAACAACGTACAGGAGTCATCAGTAGGGTGAAAACAATGGCCCATCATAACATTAGGCCTATAAGTTGTGTGTAGGTTTAGGGTTCTAAACAGAAAAGACTGTACTACTGTAATACTACTAGTAATGTCACTAGTAGACAAAAACACTGTATTGTGTACAGCACATACACACATTGCCCTCAAAAAAGTGTAACATAGCCTACTGACTTATTGATCACGAAATAAAAGAGTGCAAATGTGCAAAAAAACAAGTAGTACACAACATGTGTTCTCCAGACAGACAGGCAGGCTGACAGACAGACAGACAGATAGCCCTTCCACTCTAATTCACCCACAATATACCGGATTTTGGCTGCAGTTCACCTAGGGGGTGATCACGGCTGAGTCCAAGATACCTGGGGCCCTAAGGAGCTACAATATATGGCTAAATATATTGTTTCTACCCATTAGACAACAGAAACTGACAGATTTTAATTTGTTTTTTGCAAGTTGGGCATAGAAGTGAATTAAACAACAACTCATACCCTCTCAGTGTTTTTTAGCCTGTTTTGCCTGTGCCTCGCTAGTATTATGCTAACTGGCCTGAGAATGAGAAAGGAATATGAGACTGCATATCATCTCGATGTAACAGCGAACAAAAGCACTTAAAAATTTTGTTCCTGAATCGTTAATAGAATCTTTGTTCCCTGTATTGTAAACATCACTGCAATTTTGAGACAAAAAAATATATATGGGCAATTCCACGAAAAAGTAAACCTCACCTTAAAACTTTAAGTCTCACCTACATGGACATACAAATTCTTTCAGAAAACTTCCAATACAAAAAAGTATTGTCTCGATGTAAATATTCAACTGAGCAAGTTTCGAAAGGATATCTGTTTGTTAAAATTTTTACCCTATTCAGCTATAATGTAAGTCTATGGAGGGGCTTATAATGGGCATAAGTGGGTGATAACACACACAAAGCTGCAATGCTATCAGTTATTTTTCATTGTTATATTACTATTTCTCTTGTTACAGGTTAAAATCCACCGTTCACAATTGTTTTGTATCGTTTTGGAGGGTTTTTCCAGACGTCACGTCCATAACGTCACATCCATAACGGCTTGTCTCCCAATGAAAACCAACTTTTTTTACATTTACATTTGAAATTAAGTCTTTCTCTGTCTTTACTGAGGTGTCCTGTTTGGTATGAATGTAGTAATATTTACATTTCTCTAGAAATTTCACACACTTCACAGCAAAAACTACGCTCTCTCAAAAGTTTGTCCGTTTTTCGTCACGTCCATAACGCAAATTGAAAGGCTCATATTCTTATGATGCAAATCATGATATTAATTTTTTCTGTTTGCCTGTATTCAGCCATGGAGTTTGCAGAAGAATATGAAAAAAAATTGTGAAATACTGCTAGGTTTGCGGAGGTTATCTGGCCTTTTGTTCATCAATAATGCACGAAAATGTCACGTCCATAACGCTGGAATTGCCCATATATATAAAAAAATGTAGGAATTTGTGGTACCGCTCCATTGAAAGCAAACTATTCTGGACTCCCTGTGAGTGCCCCCACATGCAGTACCTCAACAGAAGTGCTCTGAGAGTGAAAAGTCTCCCCCTATTAAAATTTCTCTGGTTTGAGCTTCTGTACAGTGGAGTAAAGGGCCTCCTCCTCTCTTCTGGAACTCTTGATCCGAACGTTGCCATAATGGACGTCGTCAGGGTCACCGGAGGTCACACAATGGGCAGGGTCGAAGGTCAAGTTGGTGACATCACCAGGGACTGCCTGTGGGAAAGGGAATGAGTTCAACATGCCAATACCTCCTGTTTATGAAGGTTTATAACCTGGTTAGAAAGACAGCATTCTTAATCTACATTGTGGTGCAGTCATAGTTAGTTCTTACTTGTGTGTTATCATTACAGCTCGTAGAATTGTCACTTGGTTTTGTCTTCTTGAACCTGTGAACAGGACCAGGCACCATAAACAGTGTGAAAAAGACGAGCCTTCAATGGCAACTGTACTTCAATATACACAAAATGTACACTTGTCAACTGACAGATATTTCATATCCTATTCCAATATGTTTGTTGCAACATGTTGTATTGCAATCACCAGTTCTACTCACTTGGTGGCAGCAGTGAGTCTGGATATATTGACAGCTGCATACTCCACTTCATCCTCCTTCTGCTGTTTGGGTTTGGATGGTCTGTGCTTCTGAGCAGTGGAGTGTGGGGCCGCTCTGGAACTCTTGAACTGAACACTGGCATACTGGACATTTGAGTCTCCTGAATCCTCTCTCTGGGCAGGATCAGAGGTCAAGATTGTGACATCAACATCCTGTGAGAGTGGAAAGTGTCAAATTCTCGAAATTTTATATAACATAGTCATGAAGATCAGATGCTCAATGGTATTTTTTTCCCCTTAATGTTGCCTTCCAGGTAGCATTGCCTACAAGGCCCTACCTTACGGTCTTTGGTATTTTTTGCCCTCAACGGTAACTTCCAGGCATCGCTGCCTTCAAGGCACTGCTCCACTCAGTTTAGGGTTAGGAATAGGGTAAAGGTAGTGCATTTTAGGCTGTACTGCCTGGAAGGTGCCATTGGGGGCAAAAAACACCACTGGACCCTACCACCTCCTATACCTTACCCTACCTTACCCTATACCCTGAACCCTCAGTCCTCAGCCTAACCCTGCCCGGCAAAAAAAAAAAAAAAAAAAAAAAAACGAGGACCACGAACAAGCTTCAAAATATTGCACTACGAAGGCACATTAAAGGAGACATCTGGTTTGATTTAATCAGCCTGTTGTTTGACGTTGCCAAGTGCTGTCTGTAGGTACCAGAATGAAGTAATTTGAGGAAATTACACCAAATAGTGGCTAATGAAAATGGGGGCAGAGGAAAACAAAACAGAAACAATGTTCCTTGTGTCCCCATCAATTAGTAGTACCGTAGATTATGTTTTCCAAAATGTGGTCTCAATTGCCATCTCTTCTCAATTGAATACCTGCTAAGAACTATCAGCAATGTAAAACCAAAGGATTCCCACCATGTATTTCTCTTCTAACAAAGAGTTCTTACATGCACGTTGTTCCCGGTACTTCTAGTGAGCTTACTCTGCTTTGCCTTCTTCCTCCTAGATGAACAAGGACCATGAAAAAAAGTTCAGTAGGAATCACACTTGTATAACTTTAGTGTGTGATGATGTCTGAAAGAAATTACTACACACAAGAGATAATGACAATGATGTTGTTTTACCTCCAGTAAAAAAGGCCCATAAGCAGTGTGAGGAGAGTCAGGAAACCTAAAGACAGGAACAGGGGGGTCTGCCAGCCAAAGTCTGAAAAAAAAAATTATAATAATAAAAAAAAATCAGCATCACAAAATCATCAAAACAGCAAGCAATAGCAATTCTAACTTCTTTTTTCCAAAATAAGCACATTTGCAATGGGTTGCATGCAGTCGTGGAAGCAACTTACCAACCAAAAGAACCTCAACTGCAGTTGAACTCTTAGACCCAATACTATTCTGTGCCTCACAGTGGTAAAGTCCAGCAGTGTTGGAGGTCAGAGTGAAGGTGATGGTCTCTCCTGAGTCCACATGTACTGTTTCATCGCCAGTCTTTCTGTACCAGGTGTAGTTCTCCACTGGTGGGTTGGCATCACTTCTGCAGCTCAGAGTCACTAAAGTACTCTTGTTCTCTCTGGTAGAGGAGAATAATGACACTGAAATGTTTCTTGGAGCATCTGCAAAAAGTAAAATAAGACAATAAATTCAGTAATAATGCTAATAAATACTAAATCCAAATAAAACATTTATTTCCATTGAAAATAATACTCACAGCGAACATTCAGGTAAAAATCATTGATGGAATTAGAAACCCCAAACTTGTTCTTTGCCTCACAGCAGTAATTTCCAGTGTGTTCAGAGGTGATATTCCAAATGCTGTAATACCATCCAGTGTGTAACTTGGACACTATTAACCCTTTCTGGATAAACCAGATGTAGTTCTCCACTGGTGGGTTGGCATTACTGCTACAGATCAGAGTCACTGTGGCGCCCTCTAGTGTCTCACCAGCAGGACTGACAGAGATAGTCGGTGTCCTTGGGGGGACTTGGTAAGAAACAAAGATTATCAAACGTATTGCACCGTATTATCAGGATTTTCAACTGGCATATTTACATTCTTGCACATGTACTTACACAAGACATTCAGCTTGACTGATCTGGAAGGATGTTCCTCATAACGTTTCATTGCACAGGAATAATTCCCTGTATCATTAGCACTGACCCTGTGGAGGATGAGTTCATTGTTGTTTATTTTTTTTTTTAAATCTTTTCCATTCTTTCTCCATATGATTTTGTCTATCGATGAGCATGTGTTCATACAGCTCAGTTTCACTGTGGTGCCCTCCATCACTGACTCAGATGGCTCAGACAACCCAACAGAAAGCTCTGCAACAATGTAGTAAACATTGGTTAATGATCATAATTTGTTCTGTGCAACACAATTGTACCTATCTGGTCCAAGACTCCACTCATGACCGAAGAATAGAAATGAGATTGACCTCTTTCCTACCTTTGACAGACAAGGTGACCTTGGATGTACTTGTCCACCTCTGTTTTTCAACATTGGTTTCAATCCTTGTGTAATACTCTCCACTGTCTGAGATTAGCAGTTTGCTTAGATTTAGAGCGCAGTCATTGTTTTTATTCCAAAAGTACTGCACACGCCCCTGGTAGGTGGAAAGCTCCTTTATGTCTGTGGACTGAATCATCCAGTAGACTCTGGTTATGGTGAGACCAGGTGGATAAATAAAAGTGCAGGCCATGACCACTGATGATCCAACCACAGCACAGATTTGGGTATGAGTGAAACCCACTCCCCATTGCTGTGCATTGATACCTGAAAATCAACAAAAAATGCAAGTTAGTCAGATGAGTAAGGGACAATTGCTGCTATTTACAACACACACAGCGATCAGATCTACTTCAACTAGTGCGTGTTAACAGTAGGGATGGGAATTTGGGGTAAAAACACTATTCGAAAATCGATGACAAGTATTCGAATATTATTCGAAAATCGACCCCCCCCCCCCCAACCGCCCCCCCCCCCCCCCCCCCCCACCGCATGCACACACACGAGATAATAGAGAAAATGAAGAGGCATCGTAAACATTCAAAGTATCTACTTTATCAAACACGTTGGTTAACGTAGGCTACATAAGCGCTTACAAAAAGGTTTTTAGCCTTATGAGCATAGTATGCCTACTTTTTAATTAGACTTTGACTTTCTGTACAACATATTTCTATCTTAAATCAAAGTTCAGAAAATAAACGGCTTCCTTCTTTGCGCAACTGAAACGGCCTGAATGAACTGCCTGGACGGCTACAATATTTACCAGTAGCCTAATAGGCTGGAATTATAATGACAACAATTGAACAGCAAATTTTTGTTTAAAAAAAATAACATGTCCACATGCTCAGGATGGAGGCGGCCGCCAGGTGAATAACGCGAATCCAGCTGCGGAGAATAGGCTACTCGCTCCGATGGCACTGACGTCGCAGGCACACTCAAGCAAGCTCTCGCTAACTTTGCCAAACGGGGGTATTTCTGTTCCTTGGCCGCCTGTTATTGTATAGGACTGCTACTACCGCTGTAGGCTATTGTTAGCGGCACCTTCAGGCTAAATTGCGCGTTGCATGAAACATTGGTTAGGAAACGTCTTTTTCAAAACGGTTTTTGTTATTTTTATGATGATATGGCTGAAACAGTATTCGATTTAACTATTCGATATTCGAACGCACTGTCGATTTTCGAATATTCGAAAATCATGTCCCAACCCTAGTTAACAGACCCTGCCAGCCAATCAGACAACATTATTCAATTTCTCTGTTTGATACACATGTGTGATATGCCACCGAAGATACTGAATTAACAGTAGGTTAACTTATGAATTAATGAATTAACAATAGGTTTGATCAACCGTCTCTGATACTACTTAGTGATACAACAGTGATATACTGAGGCTACTCAGGTCTTTATTGTCATGATTTTCATAGTAATAATGATTCCAGTGTTGTCTTACCTGTATTACCTTCACAGGCATGAATGATGTGCAAGAGAACCAAAATTGCAAACGATGTATACATCACGAAATTCACGATTCTTGTACCTGTAAACATACAAGTCACAAATATTATCAAATTATAAAAGTAAACATATCAGCAAAAGTAAATGTGAATGAATACATATTTTTTGGAAACATTTTGTGGACAAATTTCACATGTAATAGCCTATAATACCAACATTTATCTTAGACACTGGGCAGCTGGACATGGGTTTCTCGCCTCCAGTGTGTTGCTATGGTGACACAAAGAATGCAAACATGTGACAGTTTCCCTTTACTCTCATTAACCACAAGACAAGTGCTGGAGGGTGTGAACTTTCTTTCAGTGCAGGGGCGTCACTAGAGATGAAGCTTTACTGGGGCACAGGCCTCCACCCTCAACAACAACTGCCATGAGTTTGACCTGTCACCGTTGACGGAGGCAAATAAGAGGCTAGTGCTGTGGCCTGGTGCGCTTAAATGTAACCACAGAAACGCATGCAAGATGTTTCCCTCTGTAAATGTTATTTCAGTATCAGAGGCCGACTGCATTGAACTGAGCTACAGTTTGTGAGTAAAGTTTGCTATGCGTGAGGAGGTGCGCTGTAGCTCTTGATTTCGGGCATTTCAGTTAATGAATAAAAATTATAAAAGACCACCGGAGCACTTCGTGTGTGACTTCACCAAAAGTAGCCTACATCGCCGTTTGGGACAACAAGCCAGATGTGCATGCATGACTGTGGCAAGAGTTTCTCAGACCAGAGATCAGATATTCAGACGTGTAACACATTACAAACCCATTCTCTTTCACTCAATCTCAATTCGCATATGTAATGCGCACACAAAAAACGGGTTGTTATTAAATAAAATCATATACTTTTTTCTCTCGTTTTTTTTTTTTTTTTACTAGGGCACAGCTGATTTTTACTTGGGCACGTGCCCTAGTAGAAAAGGCCTACTGACGCCCCTGGCACTAGGCCTTACTCAAAAGCAAAATGAGTGCTCTGAACATTAAAAAAAACATCCAAATGTTTCACAAAACTGATACTGAACTCACAGTCATCAAGTTCACACAATGTTGTGGTTTCTCAAGCAACAAAGACTCAAGTTATTCCTTAGCATTCATAAAACAGCTATTACACCTTCAGACCCTCCTAGAATTATTTACATTATTTGCATTGTGTCAAATGAGGGAAAATAGTTGATGGAATTAGTTTGCCCCGGAATAATTTTTCATTCTAATCTGAGTCTTACCTTCAACTTCAGCGACTCTGTTCTCTGTTCCACCCTTGCATGCTACGGAAATAAATGAGTATGCGTGTGTTTGAGTGGTTAAAAAGGTGTCATTAACAGGAAATTACAGGGGTTGTCCTCTGGTCAACTTCAGCGATCTGTGTGTCTGTGTGTCAACTTCAGCCATCTGTCCCCCTACCCACCTCAGACGTCTCATCATGATAAAAATCACCCTGCTCTTTCGTTCAAAATAGATAGATAAATACTTGTAGCTAACTAGCTAGCTAGCTAGCTAGATAGCTTGCATGTCTTTTTAAAGACACAATGAGGTAGATAGATAGATTGCATGTCTTTTTAGAGACACAATGAGGTAGATAGATAGATTGCATGTCTTTTTAGAGACACAATGAGGCAGCAGGCATTAGCCTACCTGAAACTAGGATGAGTTACTGTAGCATCAGCCGTCCTAAAACAAGCACAGTGGAACTATTGTATGTAGGTCAGCAATTAAGGTTAAATCAAGGAGTTTTATTTGTCACATGCATATGATTACGAGTGATGATGCAGTGAAATTTTATCTGTTGTGCAACGTACAGAAGTGTTGGAAAGTAATAGATAGGAGGGTTGGTGGTTGTGCTGAAAGAAGCTGTAATTTTAATGGGAAAATTATGTTGGGAGAGAAAGTGGCTGTCTGTTAATGTAAACATCTGTAAAAAATACTACACTAGGACTGATGCAGCACTAAATTCCTCCTTGCTACCCCTGCCTCTGCCACTTGTTCCAGCTGTTTCTCTGCTTTCCTGAAAATGTGAGATTCAGTCAATATTGTACATACAGCGCCTAATGCCTTCCATACAAGGAAGTAATCACATAGAGAGGTGTGTGTCTGTGTGTGCGTGCATGAACTTTGGCTACATTGACAAATTTTGAAACAATCCTTAAGAGAGGAATCGCATAGAGGTGTGTGTGTGTGCGTGCGTGAACTGAGCTTTGCTATATTGACAAATTTTGATACAGTGTGATACATTGCTCCAGTCAGTAATTTATGTACAGCAAAACATAATTATATACTGTGCTGTGAGGTCAGCCACAAAACCTGTAAGCTACTGTATATGCAGAACGCCCTCTATTGGAGAAAGTATAATCGCACAAACAAAGGCTCATTTCTCTTGTGTCTCTGTGCTCAACTCATGTCTACTCCATAGCTGGCCTTGCTAAGTGGACAGAAGGCTTTCTTTCCTTTTTTTAACCACACATTTAAACTTTTCAACTATGATTTTTGAGGACATGGTCATTCACAACCTATGTTGCCTTTGTTATGCTCTGATGAATGATTGCTTTCTGGATGAGTTTAACATTTTAAAAATATTTGATCAGCCCTTGCCTGTAGTATTTTTTCACTACAGTTGAGCAGAATTGCAGAGGAAGGCATGACCAGGCTACTCCATATCCACACAGGGGTGAAAGTGGGATTTGGTAGGACGGGGAAATCTCAAATTTGGTGTTTTTGCTGATATCTCACCATCTGAAGCATGCCAGAAAAATGTAAAAATCATGATAGTGGTTTACACTGACACAGTATGTACAGCAGTGACAAAATACTTTACTAATTTTCATATTTTATTGCACAAAGAGGAAGCACTTTAACCCCTACATATACAACTAATTTACCAATCCATATATTGGTATCTAATTCCAAGTTGGATAAATTTTTTTATCTAATTCCAATCTTCAACAAGTTGAAGTTTCCTCTTGAAATTGGCTCTCTGGAAGGTTTGGATGCCTATATGAATTCACAGTCTGATAAATGGTCAGCATCTCACTGTAAGGGCTTTGGGTTCAGACTCTGGTAAACTGCATCAGGTTGGGTGGTGTTGGGGTTCAGGCTCTGGTAAACTGCATCAGGTTTGGTGGTGTTGGGGTTCAGGCTCTGGTAAACTGCTTCAGGTTTGGTGGTGTTGGGGTTCAGGCTCTGGTAAACCTCATCAGGTTGGGTGGTGTTGGGGTCTACCTCATCCTAAAATTAAGAAGTAAAAAAAAATATGATATTCACTTGAACGAATTTGACAGACACCCCTTGCACTGGCAGTCAGACATATAAAATATCAATAATTGCTATAATCTCAAATAATTAAATACTTAATCCAAAACTTGATCGGTGTTCCACAGTCCCCACAGTAATGGGTGATAAGTAGTCTAGTACTTACCAGAGGTGAAAGTAAGCCTATACGCACCTATACTAAGTACAGGTATAAGATTGACAGGTGGTACGTAGTAGTGGTAAGAGAAGAGGGTTTCTGCCAACCAAAACCCAAAAGTCACATGTATTGATTAAGTGAAAACACAAATACCAGCATTATCGCATTAGAAATGAGGAAGGAACAGGTTTGGATGTCTGGGAATGCTCCATACAGTACATCCATATAGGCCTAACATACATAACACATAGTCCCACTAAAAAGCCCCCCGCCCGAAAGTGTGTCGATAAAGGAACGATAAATGCAACGCGACTAGTCGCATTGCTACGCGACTTTTTAGTCGCTCTGTCCGTTTCTATTTCAGTCGCGTTGCTCCGCCAGATTGAATAGAAAATCTAATCAAATAGAACGTCATATTTAACGCATCCTATGTAGACAGTGAAAGTCAATGCTACACGACAAGTCGACAGTTGCTTTCAGTTAGGACACGGTGTTATTCACCTCCAGATTACAAGGCCTATCAGCAGTGTGAAAATGAGCAGGAAACCTAGAGACAACAACAGTCCAGCTGTCTGCCAGTCAAAGTCTGGAATGGAAACAGAAAAAGTAAGGGTATATGAAAAAATATACCAAAATAGCACATTTCTAATGTCATGAATATTTCTATATTGGCAAAGCATGGCATTTTATTGTGTGACATCAAAAGGGAAGTCAACCTACCAGACCAAAAAACATTAACTGCAGTAGAATTCAGAGCACCAACTCTATTGTGGGCCTCGCAGTGGTAAAGTCCAGCATTGACTGAGGTCAGATTGAAGGTGATGATCTCTCCTGTCCCCACATGTACTGTTTCATCTCCAGTCCTTCTGTACCAGGTGTAGTTCTCCACTGGTGGGTTGGCATCACTGCTGCAGCTCAGAGTCACTAAAGTACTGTTGTTCTCTCGGATAGAGGACAATAATGACACTGAAATGTTTCTTGGAGCATCTGCAAAAAGTACAATATGACAATAATTTCAGTAATAAATACTAAATCCAAATAAGATATTTACTTTGTATATCCATTGAAAAGAACACTCACAGTGAACATTCAGGTAAAAATTGGAATAAGAAACCCCATACTTATTCTTGGCCTCACAGTAATAATATCCAGTGTGTTCAGAGGTGACTTTTTCAATGCTGTAATACTTTCCAGTGTTTAACACTGTTGGTCTACTGTTTTTGGACCAGGACTCCGTTTCCCGACGGATGCTAGCTAACCACCGTTGTCCGACGCAGTTACTAACGATAAAGATGGCAAACAACGACCAATTCCCAACGCGCTTGAAGTTCTGTCGTAACATGTTAGTCCTGACGACATTGGTTACAACTTACATTGTTCCAACTACATCGTTCCCAGATGTTTCGGCAGCGTTCGGGGAGAATTCGGAAGCACTCGTTGCAAAAAGCATGTCAAAATAGCATGGCTAAAGTTGTAGCATCACTAAGCTCATAAAATCGCTAGTGTTGATAAATAAACTACACAATGATAAACTTAGTGGTAGTGGTAGATAATATTCCCCGACATGACAGTGTTTCAATTTGTATGGGTTATTTGATGATAACCACGTTATTTAATGAGTCTTCATACAAAACAAAAAAAAAAAAGTTAAAAACGTACTTCTTTTGATAGTCAAGTACGAGTTGTGCCTCATCTTGATTAGCAGGAACGGCAGTGATGAGGGTTGAGGCCTAGTACACCTGTGGCAGTAGATTGATATTTTGTCAAATCTCCGGTTGGAATCCAGGCAGGAACGAAGTCGTCTTTTTTTATATATATTTATATATTTGACATGCTGTAGCCTACTCGTGATGGTTGGTGACGTGTTGTAAGTTATCTTTGTTTGTTCTTTGAAACTTCTATGGATAACTGGATCATTTGTGTTTCAAACAGTTGCATCTTACCACATGGTGAAGTTGAAGTGGGAATTAGTTAATCCTGTAGGTGGGGGTAATGCATCAAATGATGCTCAATTAGACAGTTTTAAGACCCAAACAGACGAGGAAGAGGCTTAACGACAGCTATACATCTGTCGCTGCAACTACAGTCCCACATCCGATGGTAAGGTCATCCGACGCCGTTGGGGAACGACTCTAAACACTAACGACAGTGAAACTACTGTGGTTGTAACGACTAAGTTCCAGCGACTGTAGTTGTAAAGACTGTAGTCTTAGCGACAGCTTTGGGTAACACAAATGCCGGACAACCGTCGTTCCAACCACGGAAGTTGCTACGTTAGTTTGCAACGACGCTGTTGGGAAACTGACTCCAGGTGTAGTTCTCCACTGGTGGGTTGGCATCACTGCTGCAGGTCAGAGTCACTGTGGCGCCCTCTAGTGTCTCACCAGCAGGACTGATAGAAATAGATGGAGGTCTTGGAGGGACTTGGAGAGAAACAAATTATATAAAATGTGCAGCACTGAATTGTATTGGCTACATTAACATTAATGTACAGGTACTTACACATGACATTCAGCATGACTGATCTGGAAGGATGTTCCTCATAACGTTTCATTGCACAGGAATAATTCCCTGTATCATTAACACTGACCCTGTGGAGGATGAGTTCCTTTTGGTCTGTTTGTAAATATTGTCCATTCCTTTTCCATATGACTTCGTCTGTTGATGAGCATGTGTTCATACAGCTCAGTTTCACTGTGGTGCCCTCATTCACTGGCTCAGGAATCACAACAAAAAGCTCTGCAAGAATGTAGAAATGGTTAAAGGAGAAGTTTTGGTGTGATAAGGACCCAAAGTATGTTTCAACGTCATACAAAGTTGGAACGTTTGCCGGAGAACAGAATTTTGACAAGTTTGTGCAGGCAAGAAAAAAAAAAACTCTTGCTAGTTGTAGCTTCTGGGGGCACCCAGCTTGGGGGTAAGTAGCTATCTGTACAGTTACTAATTATCTTTTCAATGCCAGATTTTAAGTGTTGGAACTGTCATTATATTATAAATGAAGTGTGGGGCAATTTGGAGTCTTTCTATGGTTTAAAACTGCAATTTGGCCACTTACACCTAGCTGGGTGCTCCTGGCAAGCCTTCCCACTTTTTATGATGTTGCAATAGGCCTATACCTGGAGCCCTTATCACAACAGTCTTCTCTTTTAATGATCATAATTTCTTCTGCCAGAAGTTTGCATGACATTTGTACCCATCTGGTCTAAGACTGCTCATGACCAAAGAATGGAACTGAGAAAGATTTGCTACCTTTGACAGACAAGGTGACCTTGGATGTACTTATCCATCTCTGATTTTTCTCATTGGTTATAATCCTTGTGTAATACCCTCCACTGTCTGAGATCATTAGTTTCCTCAGATTTATAGTGCAGTCATTGTTTTTATTCCAAGAGTACTGCACACGTCCCTGGTAGTGAGGAAGCTCCTTTATGTCTGTGGATTTTGTGTTATTTTGAAGTTGAATCATCCAGTAGACTCTGGTGACTGTGAGAGCAGGTGGATAAACAAAAGTGCAGGACATGACCACTGATGATCCAGTCATAGCACAGATTTCGGTACGCGGGAAATACACTCCCCATGGCTGTTTTTTGCTACCTGAAAATTAATAACAAACTTTTTTTTTTTGTTTGTTTGTTTTTGATGCTTGCAAGTTCAACCACCATTTTATATTCCTTTTTTAAATAACCTCTCAAAAGAACTTTAATAATAGGCCTATAGAACGGTGATCAAACTCGTTCACTAGATCTGCTTCGTAAGTGTGAGTTAACTCACATCCTGTCAGCCGATCAGAATATTTTTCTGCGTGTTACAGGTATGCATGAACATACAACTGATACCAAATGCATGAGGCTTTTCAGGTAGTAATATCAGAGAGGATTCAAGCGGAGCGAGAGGTGTCAACGCTGGTTCAGTTCCTGGTTCTATTTTTGCAAGGGGGAGGAGGGAAAAATCCCCCTTTATGCAGACTTAAAGAATGTTTTCTTATTGTGATGTAATGATTTATGCAGACTTAAAGAATCTTTCTTATTGTGATGTAATGCATTTATGCAGACAGGAAGTATTCAAGTTTGCTCCCATTGAAATGTATTATGATGCCTTATCTTGCTCACTATTCCATGATCTTTGGTAATATTGTAGATAATGATCCCAGTGTTGTCTTACCTGTATCACCTTCACAAGCAGGAACATTTTGAAGAAAAACCAAAATGACAAAGGATGTGTAATACATCATTCTTGCAACTGTAGACCTGAAAAATAACCTGCCATTAAGGGTGCTGTAAGGCAGTACTTTTATTTCCGTCAGCTGGTAATTGTAGTAAGTGAAGGATACTGAAATTTGAAATTCAAATTTATACATAACTCAATAAAAGCCATCTCCAAGATAGCGGCCGAGTGAAGGGACTTGCTTTAAAGGACTTTGCCTTCTCTCAGGAAGCACTAATCACCCCATTTTACAAACGTAAAAAGGCCAAATGGCTTAAGGGGTGTGACAAGGGTTACTCACAGCAGAAAGGCTCACTAAATAATGCAGATTCCATTTAACAAAAGACATGACAAAAGAAATATTGCATCCTAACTGCATTGACACTAAGAGCTACTAAAGCTAATGCCACTCACAAAGCATTGTTTGCTAAAAATACCTGTTCACGCTTCCTGTAGTAGCTCATGACATTTCCATTGCTATTAATAAGTTGCTGTTGAAGTGCACATAGCTCATTTGAGTTGAACAGTTTTTAATTTTTTGTAGCCTACAGGTTTATCAGATCCTGGTGCGAAAGATAGCAAATTGTCTCACACTAAATCGGCACAAAGAGCCCCAAACAATCCTGCCTATACACACATGCTTTTGAACAGGCCACTGTAGAAAAATGTCAAACAGTAGACTTTCAACTTCAAACCTTAAAATTAAAGGCCTTACTCTACTCAAATGTTGCCCTTTCTGCAACAAATTGTCATTTTGACCAAAACTGAAAAATATTTTATCTCTGATTACAATTCTGGACAACTACACATGTATGGACTTCAAAGAAAGTAATCCAAGAGAGTAATATTCTACAAAGTATTTTGTATATTCAGTTTATGTTCAATGGTAACTCTAAGAGTATTTTGATGAATCATTATGAATACTTACCAAAAGCTTTTGTTCTTCAGCCACTCTTTTCCAACACAGCATGCTACAGAAGTGAGTGATCACACTAGCAAGCATGTGGTTAAAAACAACAGTAACAGGAAATTACAGTGGTCGTCCACCTTAACCTTAGGTCTACATTGGCCAACTATTGTCTACTTATAGTTCACCACGACAGAAGCCGTACCTCGCCACCATCATCACAAACGTCACCCTTCTTTGTGTGTGTGTGATAGAGTGTGTGTCTGTGTGTGTTTTTGTGAGTTGAGTGTGTCTGTGTGTGTTTTTGTGAGTTGCGTGTGTTTAGTCATTTTAAGCACATGAATTCAAAGACGAGAGCATACCTGGGCAAACTAAGGCCCGGGGGCCACAAGTAGCCGATTAAGTGCCGGTTCGTGGAGCCTTCCCATAATAGAATAATTTGTCATTTAGCCAAGGTGACTTAGGTTATAGGCCTGAATTATTAATTTGTTCTATTCATGAAATACAAATTCCTCCCTTTTAACGCTGCATGTTAACATGTCCTCTGAAGAAAGTGGGACTATTTGTTTGAGACTTGCCAATTTACCGGCATCATTCCGTTGACCATTAACACCCGGCCCATTTGTCAAAATAAAACAGTCTTACATCCTGGTTAAAGAGTCGTACAATACAAAACTGTGAGCTCATTCATCACTTAGATGAGACACATGAGAAGTGCCATCTGCTGGACAGAAGTGTAATAACAAGGACCAATTTTCTCAGATGCCTCTTTTTCCAACATTTAGTCCCTCATGCTAATTGCCTAAGCACAGAAGCCCACAACACATACACCTTCTGCTGATTTAGTGGCGCATAAAAGAATGTGATATATCACAAAATCAAAGAATACTTAACACAAGATTTTATAATTGTCAATAATACAGTAGCCTATTTTAGGACATGTCTCTCCTAGAGAAATTTAGGTTTAAGTGCCTTGCCTTACTCAAGGGCACAACTGGCAGCTGAGATTCAAACCCGTCAACTTTTCCCGGCCAGTAGTATGCTTGGCAGGGTCCTTAACGCTATGTGATTTGTCTTCAGTCTTTGGTAAACTTTATCTGTATGTTCAGAGCGCAAGTGATTCAGGCGACACGGGCGATGGAAGTAATTGACTTTGTATGGAGACGGGCGACTTTGGTGAAGAAAGTGGCAGGTGTGGTGGGCGATGAAACTTGGGCGATAAAAGAAAGTTAAACTTCGATTTAACTTTAGGGTCATTTCATGTCAATTCACCCAAATTCTGGAAAATTCCCCGCTTGACCATCTCAGAATTTACTGAAAAAAATCTACTAAAAAGATACCATTTTTAATAGTAATAATCCAAAATATTAGGTTCATAACCTCAATAGTTTTTTAATAAGAAATATTTCATTTGGAATGCATTTCGGGCATTTTTTGGCATCATAATCTAAAGGCTGTTTTTAAACAGCAATACAGTGGAATCCGCTTATAGTGGTCACGTTGGGCCGGGCCAATTTGAACACTATAAGCGGTTGATTACTAAAACCGAATTTACCTTTATTTCACTTATTTTTATGCAGAATTCAATGAGAACAATGAAATGAAACAGATACAGTAGCTTCCACATTTATGGAATTTTATTACAGTAGGCCTACCGTATCATTCAAATTTAATACATGTAACAGTCCATACTGCGCTGTGCGCAGACATAACTCTGGTACGTAACTTATAGGCTATGTGCCGTGTGTCGGCTCTGCAGCCAGTGCTTTTTTTTTAACAAGACTGTTTCATCAGCGTTCCAGATGCTCTCCTCACTGTAGGCTACTCCTCTCTCATTCTGACCCACTGTTGCTCGAGCCACTCGTCGCGTGACACAGTGTCAGCCTCAGCAGCCTCCCCGTGCAGCTTCTTAAACACAATGTTCTCCCTCTTTTTAAATCGCTCAAACCAGCCGCTAGAAACTTTGAAACTCTCGTCTCCGAGGCTTGTTGCTAATGCTGCAGCCTTCTCCCTGACCAAGGGTCCGCTCAACGGAGCGTTGCGAGACCGGGCATGATCAATCCAATAACTACACGTAATTTTAAAATTATTTTTGCACATGTTTACATTCATAAAATGGCCAAAAATGAACATTATAAGCGGATTTCTTGATTACTATAAGCAAATTATTTAAACAGCATTTGTATAGAAATGATTCCGTCCCAAGCCTTTTGATCTATATAAGCGGCTGATTACTATATCCGTGACCACTATAAGCGGATTCCACTGTATCTGGAAAACTATCTCACCTATAGCCTTCAGATTTTTTACTGTCAATATATGGTAGTTATTAGCCTGACATAGCCCGACCATAATACTGCTGTTCATCCGTATTCATGGTCTGGAGGTTCTTTAACCTGGCGCGATTATACTGCGGGGGGGAGGGCATTCACTTTTGGTTTGAAACAATTGGACAGCTCGGCTAATCAGCGTCGCTTATTGGCCGGTAGACTCTCTACCGATATAAACACGCCCAAGAGGACCGTTCCCAGACCATGGATACGTATGAACATTCGTATTATGGGTGGGCTATGTCAGGCTAGGTAGTTATAGCCTCCAGACATGGAATATCAGGATTGTAGCTCAAGCATAACTTAGGACACAGGCGCTCAAACTTCTACCAAAGTATGGCTTGGCAAAATGAGATGGTAACTTTGAAGAGTTGTCAAGGCCCCAGTTTTGGACATAGAAGACTTATATTTTACAGAAAGTATATCTGGCAACAGGTCAAACACTCTACAAAACATGGTCACTCTAAGATGAATGGATCCACAAGTATTATGCCTCAAATATGGGGAAAAACACATTTGTGCCCAAATTCAGAGCCATATTCCAAAAACTGAGTTAATGGATCAGGTCCATTTTTTTGTTTTTGAAAGATCAAATTGTTATTAAACTTATATAAAAAAATTGGGAGGGTGTTTTGCCCCATTTTGTCAAAATTAATGGTAACCCTTTCTTTTACAGTCCCCCAATTACCAGGTATTTACCTGGTAACAACATGGTAATTTCAAATAATTACATGGTAAGTACCATGGGTAAAAGGATGGTAATTACATAGAAATTATGTATTAATTACATAGAAATACCTTAATTATTACCATGAAACTATTTGGTATTAATTGGTAATTATTACTGGAAATATGGTAGTAACAAAAACCCTAATTACCAGGTATTTACCTGGTAACAATATGGTAATTGCAAAGTATTACATGGTAACTAACACAGGTAAAAGGATGGTAAATACAGAGAAAGTATATGGTAATTACATGGAAATACCCTAATTATTACCATGAAACTATTTTGCATTAATGGGTAATTACTACTGCAATTATAGTGGTAACTACAAAAATATAACCCAATAACCATGTAAAAACAGAGAAATTATGACCTAATTACCTAGTAGTTTTATCCTATTTACCATGTAATTATGCTGTTTTGGCTGGTAATAACTGTTCTGAAAATATGGTAATTACATGGAAATACCCTAATTATTACCATGAAACTATTTTGCATTATTGGGTAATTACTACTGCAATTATAGTGGTAACTACAAAAATATAACCCAATAACCATGTAAAAACAGAGAAATTATGACCTAATTACCTAGTAGTTTCATCCTATTTACCATGTAATTATGCTGTTTTGGCTGGTAATAACTGTTCTGAAAATAGTGTTTTCCAGGAAAGAACACAGTTGTTCCTAAGAAACTATGTCCTGTAAGCACTATACCCATTTATCAGGCATGGGTTTATTCAGTACTTACCCGGTAACAACAACTGCAGAAGTAACTCCATCAGGGTCTCTCTTCTTTATTAGTGGGTAATTGCATATATTGATTGAAATTTACTTGGCAAATACATGGTAAAAAAATGTGTTCATCAAACAATTGATATTGTCACTATGCATTTTCTGCCATTTTACCAAGTAAAACTGGACTATTTTCCAGGTAAATATGATGGAACTGGACTGTAAAAGAAAGTCTACATTGTTTCCATGGTATTAACAACCTCTTACCAAGTAACTACACAAACACTGATCTCTTTTGCCATAAAAAAATCACTGAAATCATCGTCACCTATTTTCTGCAATATTACCAGGTAATACTAGTCTTTTTTTCCTGGTAAGTACGATGAAACTGGACTGTAAAGGAAAGTCTGAATTGTTCCCATTGTATTAACAACTTCTTACCAAGTAATTACACAAATATCAATCCTTTTTTTCATTACAAGCCACTGCAAACATTGTCACATATTTTCTACATTATTACCATGCAAAGCTGGGCTATTTTCCAGGTAATTATGATGGAACTGGACTGTAAAAGAAAGTCTGAATTGTTCCAATGATATTAACAACTTCTTATCAAGTAATTACACAAATATCAATCTTTTTATTAAGAGCCACTGAAAACATTGTCACATATTTTTTCAGTATTACCAGGTAATACTGGGGTATTTTCCTGGTAAATATGATGAAACTGGACTGTAAAAGAAAGTCTGAATTCTTCCCATTGTGTTAACAACTTCTTACCAAGTAATTACACAAATATCAATCTTTTTTCTATTACAAGCCACTGCAAGCATTGTCACATATTTTCTACATTATTACCATCTAAAGCTGGGCTATTTTCCAGGTAATTATGATGAAACTGGACTGTAAAAGAAAGTCTGAATTGTTCCCATGGTATTAACAACTTCTTACCAAGTAATTACACAAATATCAATCTCTTTTTCTATTAAAAAAACACTACAAACATTGTCACTGTATTGTCGCTGTATTTTCTGTATTATTACCAGGTAAAAACAAACTATTTTCCAGGTAAATATGATAAAACTGGACTGTCAAAGGATTTATCAGTTGTTCCCATGGTATTAACAACGTCTTACCAAGTAGTTACACAAAGATTGATTTCTTCTTAATTCCAACCATTCTAAATCACCATGTGCTGTATTTATGGCAACATTACCAGGTAAAATGGGACTATTTTCCAGGTAAGTAAGATGAACCATACAGGAAAGTCATGGTATTTACTTCTGTTATAGTAATTGTGAAAAACTGTAATTGACTCTCATTTCTACAGCGGTCTTCTTAAATGCAATAACGAGACAAAGATGTGCAAAAATGAGAAAACATAAAGTAAAAGTGCATTAAAGTGAATGTTCAAGTACATGAATGTGCATGAATGGAATGTCCATATTTGTATGGGCAACTGTTGGGAACATGTGGAAAAAGAAACAAAAACAGTTCACTGTGTGAACAGAATAATAAATGCACACAGTAGGATAACTCAGTGAAACTAGCCCTTTAAAGTGTGTGTATAAAAAAGTCCTTTTTGTGTGAAAGAACAAGCTTATCTTTTATCCACATGCAAAGTTTGAATGTTAAGGTAGATGCTGACGACACCAATTGGCAGCTGGCCAGGCCATCATAGTCACTGGAGAGGTTTCGTAGGACAGCTTTGGACCATCTTGCATATCTATTAAAAGAAATTTACGTGAGGCACATAACATGTTAAGGCATTAGAAAAGTTATAATATGAAGCCTAGCATTTTGGTTTTTGTGCATGTGCTTTTCCTAGTCTTGCAACCCCAATTGTATCTTTGGCTTAGCAAAGGCACTGGGATGTAAAGTAGCCAGACAGCAACTCTTTGGCCACTTTACTTTCCAGTGTCTATGCTAAGCTAAAGCTAAAATTGGGTTTGCTTGACAAGTAAAAAACATGAACTGAGAACAAAATGTAACTCCAGCTAAGAGGATGAATAACCTATTTTCACAAAAAGGTGGAATATCCCTTTAAAGATGAACTATGCAAGACCGATTTTTACTTTCGGTTTGAGCTAGGTTTAGGCTCACATTTTTCACCACAGAGCTCCTTCTTGCAGGCGTCCTTTCCCCAAATGCTTCAGAAAAGCATTGCTAACCAGTTAAAAACATGTTGTTTTCAATACAATGGCACAATACCAACCAATTTAGCATATATGCGATTGGGGAAAAGACCCATTCATTTAGATAGGGGCTTACACTACTGTAAGTCAAAATAACTCGCCGGGTGTATCCAACATGGCTGCAGATTGAAAGGACTTGCCTTAAAAGGACTTTGGCTTCATGTTTTAAAAGTATAAAAACCTTGAAGTGTGACCTTCACACATGGGCGCTACTAGGAATTTTGGGCCCTATGACAAAAAAGAAATTGGGCCTGTGAAATATTGATTTTAATATTAAAATTTTCTCTGGGCCCTCCTGTCAGTGCCCTTAGAATCATCCTAACCCCCCGGGCGGCTCCCCTGCCTTCACAACACAGTTCGAAAACTGTTTGAGTTTCTAGTTAGGCTTTTACAGTTGAATTAGTGTGTTGAACAATAATAATAAGAAATCAAAGAACAATATACTGTAATTTTCATGCACTCTAATAAAGTCAATTCAGATGTTTCAAGTGTTACTTGGCTACCATTTTTTTAAGTCAGAAAAAAGGGACAAATTCAATGCTAAAATAATGTTAATGATAAAATGTTAGTTTGTTGGAGTGTTAATGTGTGAAATAGGTCTATAGCAGGGGTAGGGAACCTATGGCTCGGGAGCCAGATGTTGCTCTTTTGATGGTTGGGTCTGGCTCGCAGACAAATCTTTAATAAAAAGAATGATAACTTTAAAAATAAAACATTCTCATGTAGGCCTATTTCAATCCATTCATCTATCTATTTCAGTCTTGAATAGCACTTGAATAGCAATTGTGAGAAATGGAAAGCCATTCACAGATGAGGAGTATGCCAAAACACTCTTCTTGTGTACTTTTTGATTACTTTTCGAATGAAGACAAGATAAATTAATGAATAAAAGACATGCCTGTATATTGTATGGCTCTCATGGAAATTAATTGTAAAATATGTGCCATTCATGGCTCTCTCAGCCAAAAAGGTTCCCGACCCCTGGTCTATAGGATAGTTTAATAACAACAAAAATGCCAGCTTGAAATGAATATGGAGCCGGTTTGCAAAGAGAGGCAGAGCTTCACTGCACTGCCAATGCATGATTGGGATAGAGAGCTCACACTGTTGGTGGTGAAATCCTAATGTTGTAAAGTTTACTGTCTAGCAGATTAAACTCACTCTGCATCAGCTCCCCTCGCAAATAAAGGCAAACCAGATCATTTACAGCACATAGTTTCTGTAAATACCTTTAGTTTATATTGTAAAACACAATGAATCATCATGGATACGTCAGTAAACTCACCAAAACTCTCCCTCTTAGAAAACAACGAAAATGTCCTCTGTCGATAGAACAGCAATTGAAGTGAAGACGAGATGTCAGAATTTTCATCTTATGTATTGCCTTTTATCAAAGAAGAAAAATATAACTCTAAGTTGCCAAAAACAGTTTCCCTCGAGTAAGATGCCTTTCCAAGTTGAAGCTAGTCTTACGGGTCTCACCAGCAGCAGAGAAATTTCAAACGAGCTCTTCCGGTAAATCAAAAGATGCGCGCGAGTGCGTGCAAGCGCCCAGCTCATGCGCAGATTTCTTATCGACCAAGAACTTGACAGAATGTCCTGCAGGCAAAACTACGAGCTCAATTTCGACCTATTACGATATTATTGCCAAGTGTAATATTCAATTTCTTCAAGAGAGAGGTGAGTTTAAAGTAAAAAAGTTTTCTAGGTTAACTTTTCGATTAGGCATAGAGGCTATGCTTGGAGGCTATGTTATGATGAAGTGAAAAGCATATAATAATCTGTTGAGGCGAATATTCATTACTTGACACGTGTATTTCTTAAGTGTAAGTGGCATTTTCATGTTTTCTCTAATTACTTTGATGTAACTTCGAAAGTAGGCTACTACAGTTGAATACAGCAGTTAGCTAATCTGAGCTCAAGTTTGAATAGGCTATAGTTATCTTTCCATTAGGACAATAACACTGTGTGATCATTAATCAATATTGTTTGGTATAATGTATGTTTTATGTATTTTATGTTATCAACTACAAGTGTATTATAGAAACTCAGCTATAAACTTTTTGGCTTCATTAGGCACCGGAACTGATGCAGTTCAATGTGCGGCATATTCAGTAGGCTACCAAAATTGTAGGCTAGCTTGGTGAGCAACAAGAACCTGCAAACAACCATAGGTAGAAAATAATTTCACAAAGGCAGTTTTCATTAGGCAACAGGACTTAATTTAAAGGACTATTCCATTGAAAGGATTTAAAGGGATATTGCACCTTTGATGAAAGCTGGTTATTCGCCCACTTACCTAGTAACACATGTGGGTAAAAGCATTTTGGTCTTAGTGCATGCATTATTGTAATCTGACAACACCAAGTTTAGCATTATTTTTAGTTTTAGATTAGCATAGGCACTGGATTGTGACGTAGCCAGATAGCAACACTTTGTACTGGTACACTACATTACATTTCAGCATCTATGCCAAGCTTAAGATAAAATTTGGGTTGCCAGATTAGGAAAGTGCATGCACTGAGACCAAAATATTTTTACCCCACACAGGCAATAGGATGAATGACCAATTAGAATGCATGAAAATGCATTCTACAGTTCTTTGCATTCTTCTTTTTCTAATCTATATTATTATTCTACCAGAAACTTCTGCGCTTAATACCGTAATTCAGCTTAAACTATTTGACTTAGAAACTGTATTAAAACTGCGTAGCTCTCACTTAGGCCTAGTTCTCTGGTGCTATGTAATTTTCATCTTTCTAACTTTTATACTTTTGAAACTATGACTTACAAACTATTTAAAATATGCCCATGGACTTAACATTGAGCTGAGCTAGAATGTGTTACAGTGGGTGACATCACACTAGGGCCTTAGCCAATCATCTTGGGATCCGCAAATGTTCACCAGGTGATAGCTAATCAGTGATCAGATGATTTGGCCAGCTGTTCCAACTCACTTAATTAGCTCCCTAAATCAGCTCCCTTTCCTCTGCTTACAACTGTCCTCACTATTGACTGTTTAAAACTACTTTCCAATTTTGCTATTTAAGCTATTCAACTATTTAACTTTTTAACCATTCCAGCTGTCAGTTGTCATCAACTTTGTCCCCTGCCTCTGTCAACAACTGTTTCAAAATAAAAGTCCCCACTATAATAATCCACTGTTATATAATTTAACTACTAAAGTATAAAAAAAAAAAAAAAATCAACAGCTGTTTCCTCTGTCAACAACTGCAAAATAAGTCATCACTGTAATAATTCAATGCCAAAAAATAATTTGGAGGTTGGTGGCCATCAACTATTATCCCCCCCCCCCACACACACACACACAGAACCACTGCACCAACCCTAGCAACAACCTAGCAACTACCTTACCAACGGCCTAGCAACCACTTCCACAGTTGCAACCTAGCAACCACCATACCTACCCTAGCAACAACCTAGCAACCACCTCAAGTCGGCCCAGCAACCAATTCGACAGTTGCCACCCTAAGCAACCAACATACCTACCCTAGCAACAACCTCAACTAGCCTCACCTCACCTCAACCAACGTACCTACCCTAGCAACGAACCACTTCCACAGTTGCAACCTAGCAACCAACATAGCAACCGACATGCTTAACTTAGCAACCACCAGCAACCAACTAGTTAGCATAGTATGCTAATTAACATATACGTAGCCCTGCTGTTTTAGCCCTGTAGCCCTACTGTTTTATAAGCGCTATTTACTGACCAAGAGCCCGTATAACAACGTAACTGCTTGCTCTAATATCTTATTTATTATTTATTATACATAATTATTATAAATTTTATATAATTGCTGCACATGGAGATAGTCTCAATATACATTTCACTGCTCTTTGTAACTACAAATATGCATGTGACATACAATTCTTGAATCTTGAATCTTGAAAGATAAGTGGCCAAGGGTTGCTGTCTGACTACTTTGCATTACAAGGTTAAGATAGGGTTAGAATTTAAAATTGGGATTGCCTGATTAGGAAAACACATGCATGCACTGAAACCAAAATCTTCATATCAAACTTTTCTAACGCCTTAACATGTTATGTGTCTCATGTGTATTTATTTGAATAAAAATACAGGCCATAGGAGGATTTGCAATCTGCAAGATGGTGCAAAGCTGTACTACGAAACCTCAGTGACTATGGCGGCCTTGCCAACTGCCATTTGGTGTCTTCAGCATCTACCTCAACATCCAAACATTGCATGTGGATAAAAGATAAGCTTGTTCTTTCACACAGAAAAGGACTTTTTTATACACACACTTTATTCTGTTCACACAGTAAACTGTTTTTGTTTCTTTTTCCACATGTTCCCAACAGTTGCCCATACAAATATGGACATTCCATTCATGCACATTCATGTACTTGAACATTCACTTTAATGCACTTTTACTTTATGTTTTCTCATTCTTGCACATCTTTGTCTTGTTATTGCATTTAAGAAGACCGCTGTAGAAATGAGAGTCAATTACAGTTTTTCACAATTACTATAACAGAAGTAAATACCATGACTTTCCTGTATGGTTCATCTTACTTACCTGGAAAATAGTCCCGTTTTACCTGGTAATGTTGCCATAAATACAGCACATGGTGATTTAGAATGGTTGGAATTAAGAAGAAATCAATCTTTGTGTAACTACTTGGTAAGACGTTGTTAATACCATGGGAACAACTGATAAATCCTTTGACAGTCCAGTTTTATCATATTTACCTGGAAAATAGTTTGTTTTTACCTGGTAATAATACAGAAAATACAGTGACAATGTTTGTAGTGTTTTTTTAATAATGATATTTGTGTAATTACTTGGTAAGAAGTTGTTAATGCCATGGGAACAATGCAGACTTTCTTTTACAGTCCAGTTTCATCATATGTACCTGGAAAATAGTCCGCTTTTACCAGGTAATGATGTAGAAAATATGTGACAATGTTTTCAGTGGTTTGTAAGGAAGAAGAGATCAATGTTTGTGCAATTACTTGGTAAGAAGTTGTTAATACCATGGGAACAATTCAGACTTTCTTTTACAGTCCAGTTTCATCATAATTACCTGGAAAATAGCCCAGCTTTAGATGGTAAAAATGTAGAAAATATGTGACAATGCTTGCAGTGGCTTGTAATAGAAAAAAGATTGATATTTGTGTAATTACTTGGTAAGAAGTTGTTATTACAATGGGAAGAATTCAGACTTTCTTTTACAGTCCAGTTTCATCATATTTACCAGGAAAGTACCCCAGTATTACCTGGTAATACTGTAAAAATATGTGACAATGTTTTCAGTGGCTCTTAATAAAAAGATTGATATTTGTGTAATTACTTGATAAGAAGTTGTTAATATCATTGGAACAATTCAGACTTTCTTTTACAGTCCAGTTCCATCATAATTACCTGGTAAATAGCCCAGCTTTGCATGGTAATAATGTAGAAAATATGTGACAATGTTTGCAGTGGCTTATAATGAAAAAAAGGATTGATATTTGTGTAATTACTTGGTAAGAAGTTGTTAATACAATGGGAACAATTCAGACTTTCCTTTACAGTCCAGTTTCATTGTACTTACCAGGAAAAAAAGACTAGTATTACCTGGTAATATTGCAGAAAATAGGTGACGGTGATTTCAGTGATTTTTTATGGCAAAAGAGATCAGTGTTTGTGTAGTTACTTGGTAAGAGGATGTTAATACCATGGAAACAATGTAGACTTTCTTTTACAGTCCAGTTCCAATCATATTTACCTGGAAAATAGTCCAGTTTTACTTGGTAAAATGGCAGAAAATGCATAGTGACAATATCAATTGTTTGATGAACACATTTATTTTTACCATGTATTTGCCAAGTAAATTTCAATCAACATATGCAATTACCCACTAATAAAGAAGAGAGACCCTGATGGAGTTACTTCTGCAGTTGTTGTTACCGGGTAAGTACTGAATGAACCCATGCCTGATAAATGGGTATAGTGCTTACAGGACATAGTTTCTTAGGAACAACTGTGTTCTTTCCTGGAAAACACTATTTTCAGAACAGTTATTACCAGCCAAAACAGCATAATTACATGGTAAATAGGATGAAACTACTAGGTAATAAGGTCATAATTTCTCTGTTTTTACATGGTTATTGGGTTATATTTTTGTAGTTACCACTATAATTGCAGTAGTAATTACCCATTAATGCAAAATAGTTTCATGGTAATAATTAGGGTATTTCCATGTAATTACCATATACTTTCTCTGTATTTACCATCCTTTTACCTGTGTTAGTTACCATGTAATACTTTGCAATTACCATATTGTTACCAGGTAAATACCTGGTAATTAGGGTTTTTGTTACTACCATAATTCCAGTAATAATTACCAATTAATACCAAATAGTTTCATGGTAATAATTAAGGTATTTCTATGTAATTAATACATAATTTCTATGTAATTACCATCCTTTTACCCATGGTAGTTACCATGTAATTATTTGAAATTACCATGTTGTTACTAGGTAAATACCTGGTAATTGGGGGACTGTAAAAGAAAGGGTTACCAAATTAATTTTCAAACATGGGCTATATGTGGGTGGGTGATTGTTTTTTCCTCTTGATTCAGAGGGGTGCGTCCACCCAATTTTAGAGCCATATTCCAAGAAACTGAATTAATGGATCAGGTGCAATTGCTTGTTTTTGAAAGATAAAATTATTGTTAAACTTATATAAAAACAATTGGGAGGGTGTTTTGCCCCATTTCGTCACAATTCATTTTCAAACATGGGCTATATGTGGTTGGGCGATTGTTTTTTTTCCTCTTGATTCCGAGGGGTGTGTTTACCTATGACTATGTTTACATAGCCATGTGTTTTGGAGACTGCTGTATTTGTATCCAACCATTTACTAAATATGTGAATTGATCTGATAAAAGATTCACCTCTCCCTTGTTGAGTTCTTTATAGTCATGTTTTGACCTTTTTATTCTCCATTGAAGAACATACAAATTCATGTTTTTACCTTAATTTCGTGTAATAAAAGTGCTTGGTGTTTGATCAACATTTTCAGAGTCAACAGTAGATTTTATGCTCATTGTAGTTGCATTGCATTAATGAAAACAATGACTAAAATCTCTCTTGATTACTGACTCTTCATGATTTGAAGTGAAATACATATTTTTTTGGAAAAAATAGAATGAATTTAACCTTAAAATTACATTTAACTTCAAGAATGTTTTAGGAGATTAACAATCACCATGCTAATCTGCTTTTCTATATTTCTTCACTTTACACAAATCAATGCCATTCTTTGGCATAGGGACGATCATTATTCATTTTCTGCAATGTTAACAGCACTGCAGTGTGAATATGATCCTTCCTTAAAAGTTCAATGTTGACCAAGAACAAATTCAAACTTGGATGAGATTCAAAAGCCATTTGTATGATCTTCCATGTTGTCTACATGAGGGTGGCTCTAGTGTTTTTCCAATATGCTACCAAAAAATAAAATCAATAAAATCACAGGACGACTACACCTTCACTCTTTTTGCTTGTAGAGCTTCAAAAGGCTAATTGCTAGCACAAACATGAAAATAAAACTTTAAAAATCATAAATGTAAGTCGACTGGTTATGGTGGTGGGGTATGGGTAATCACGGTTTGATTGCGCACATGCTGTATCTGTGGGTGTGTCTGTCAACCACCATGATGTAGAAGCCATGTCTGTTTGGTTGGGCTGGATGAATTTAATAATGCCATGTCTGAAATCTTTTCTGTCCAAACCAGGCAGGCAAATGTTTAAGATAACTAAGTCTTACATTTGAATCTGGAAAGTAAAAAAAAACGTAGTTGTGAAAAGTAGTACTGTATTGCTGCTGCATTTGATTGAGTTTACTTCTTTCAGATGCAGCATGCAGATATTACTTCACATAGAAGCATCTGTATTTGAAATGATAACAGAAACATGTAGGGAAGGGCGGAAGATCCAAGGTAAAAGCAAAGGAAGAGTATCCAAAACATGTCTCAAATAAAGTTGATTGACTTTGACATGGCAATGTAAATATAGTCACATGTGGTAAAGGTAAACATTGTCATAAGACAAAAGTCAATGTTTCCAATATGGCTCTGGAGTTGGGTGGACACACCCCTAGGGATCAAGAGGAAAACCCCAACATATACCCCATGTTTGAAAATTAATTGTGACAAAATGGGGCATAACACCCTCTCAAATGTTTTATGTAAGTTTAACAACAGTTTGATCTTTCAAAGTAAAAAAAAAAATGGACCTGGTCCATTAACTGGCTCTGAAATAGGGTGGACACACCCCTAGGAATCAAGAGGAAAAAACAATCACCCACCCACATATAGCCCACGTTTGAAAATTAATTGTGATGAAATGGGGCAAAACACCCTCCCAATTTTTTCATATAAGTTTAACAATAATTTGATCTTTCAAAAATAAAAAAATGGACCTGATCCATTAACTCAGTTTTTTGGAATATGGCTCTGGAGTTGGGCAAGAATGTGTTTTTCCCCATATTTTAGGCCTAATACCTGTGGATCTATTCATCTTAGAGTGACCATTTTTTGTAGATTGTTTAACCCGTCACGTGAGATACTTCCTGTAAAATATGGGTCTTCTATCTCCAAAACTTGGGTCTTGACAACTCTTCAAAGTTGCCATTTCATATTGCCAAGCCATACTTTGGTAGAAGTTTGAGTGCCTATATCATGAGCTACAATCCTGATATTCCATGTATGAAGGCTATAACTACCACATATTGACAGGAGAAAATTTGAAGGCTATAGGTGAGATGGTTTTCCAGATATTGCTGTTTAAAAATGGCCTTAGATTATGGTGACCAAAAAGCATGTCAATTGAAATATTTTTTTTAAAAAAAAACTATTGACCGTATGAAGCTAATATTTTGGATTCTTACTATTAAAAATGCTATCTTTTTACTAGAATTTTTTCAGGATATTTTGAGATGGTCAAGCAGGAGGCATTGGGTGAAATGACATGAAATGACCCTTTATGTAATGAGCTATGATGCAGTTTGGTGACTACCAATCAGAACTGACGATTTACCGGTGTGCTTCCTGTAGAGAAGCAGGATTGAACATTCGAATGCTACAGTAACGTCATGGGCAACTTTGCCGTTTTAGTTGCTGTGCTCAAGTGATGTTTCTTGTGAGTCTTCAGCAACTCTTGGTAATTTATCACTTGCGGTCTGAACGTACAGGATGTATTTGAAAAAGCTGGAATACAAGAACAGCTTTTTTATTACTATTAAACAGCATCAGTTTGGTTCAGTCTGTGGTAGTTTTCTTCGGATAGCATGGTGTTTGGGTCCAGGCTCTGGTAGTCATGATCTGATTGGATGCTGTTGCGTCTTGGGTGGCCTGAACTCAACTCAGTAGGGGCTGGGTCTCTTTTGTCGTCGTTCTCATAGACCACCTCACTCTGGACCAGAGACAGAGCAAAACATTAAAAAAATAATACATAAAACAATCATGCACTCAATAACAAGTTGTATGTCATATTCACAAAAACGTGATTATTCAGTATAAGTTTGTAGCGGTTGATGAATTGATTTATAGTTAGCTATTTTACTTTTAGATTTGAAACACTTTTTTTGTTTTCTTTACAAATATCAATATCTGGAGAATTCAGCACCTTTTCCCTGATCACCTGCATGCCTTCTGCAGCTGCATCTTCTTCCTCTTTGTTTCTATCATGGCATCTGTGCAGAGAAATGGTGACAAAGCCAGAGTAAATATAATTATTTTTGTTTGTTTGTTTGTTTGTTTAAAAAGAAGCACTACAGGCACCTTTTTTGCATTGTTGGTGCATTATGCTTACCTCACTCACGTCAGATCATGCGCTACGTAACTTTCGCACAACGATCTGATGTTGAAGCCCATCAGAGAGATTTCAAGCCATTATTCTCTAACCGGACCAATCAGGGCCGCTAGCTGCTGTAGAGGGTGTGACGTAGCGAATAAGCAACTGTTTTGAATCCAACCAATCCAACAAACGTAACCAGCGTCATCGGTTTGTTTCGATGTGGTTGGCAGTGTACGTCGATTAAATTGATGGACAAGCCGTTTGCCCAGTTAGATTCAAGGATTTCTGGCTCCTGAAATATCTCGTCTATCGCTGAATATCAGATGAACGCGCGTAGCGCTACATCTGACGTGAGTGAGGTAAGCATTATGCAGCAATAGACTATTACTATTACTATGTAGTATAAGGGAAGCAGAGGTGCCATCACATGTTTTAAAGTAGTATTGCCAATTTTTCTCTGCATTTAGCCTAAAATGTGTTAGACGTAGGTTTATTATAAATGCTGGTCACTGGTGGATGAGGAATTGGGCTTTTCATGGGCATCATATTGCTAATGTCACAGAATATGTCTACCTAGCAGTTATGAACCAAAGATGTTATATTATTTGATAAGTAGAGTAGACTTAGCCTACCGGGGGTCTGGGGGTACCCACCCAGGAAATTTTGGAATAGTTAGATGTTTTTTTTTTCCTGCATACTGGTGCATTTCAACAGGTTACTTAATATTTTTTTTTTTTTAAATATCCTAATACTTTAGCACTTCATGTGAAATTTGAAGCTTGATGTTGCACTAAAAAGTACAAGTAGTATTGCCAGGCAATACCAAATTGAAAAGTAATACTGTCGATACTGGGGATGGCAGCCCTGAAGGGAAGCTCCTTAAAGAAAGATAAGACCTCAATACTTGTTTGTATGACCATGAAAAGACTGAACGTGGGGCGCGTTTGAGTCTGCCCCGAGGTCATTTCCCAATCCTTACCCATCTCTCTTTCCCACACATTTGCCAGACAACGACAACGCTGCATATGGTCCCTTTAAATAATGTGACTTAGAGAGGGCCTTCTCACCTCCACCAGTACATCAGGGCAGCCAGAATGAAGAAGACCGCAACAGCAAGTGCTGCCACCACAGACACAGTGGGAACTATGTTGTTTATGTTTACAGATGGTTTGTTTGTTCCTATGGGAGAAAGAAAGGGGAAAAACATCAAATAAGCAAACAGTCAAATGACCTGTGAGGCTACAACATTTAGCTTGCTGTTTTGTTTATGTGTGTGTGTGTGTGTGTGTGTGTGTGTGTGTGTGTGTGTGTGTACTGTATGTGTGTGTGTCATCATCAACAGCCATTCTTTATTCAGGGGAACTTAACTAAGCTCTAGGCTCTTTTACATCAATCCCCTGACAGAAATAAAAAAAATCTTAAGACAAATGAATAAAATAACAATTCATGAAATAGACAGATTACTCAAAGTAAATAAATACATACATACATGGAGAATGGAGAAGACAACTACAACAAATGTGTGAAAAAGTGTGTGTGTGTGTGTGTGTGTGTGTGTGTTTGTTATCTTACCTCTCACATAGACCCTCACCTCCGCGTTGCCAGTCCCCTGTGTGTTGTGGGCCTCACAGTAGAAGGTGGTGTTGACAGACTCATCCACCTGCAGGACCTTCAGCTTGTTCTGGGTGATCTCAACTGTGTCAGGCATCTCACCTGACTTCCTGTAGAAAGACAACAGGACAGCCTTCAGACATCCCCTGTGTGTATGTATGCCTCTGTGTGTATGCGTGTATGTGTAAGAAGTTGCCATCCACTGTCACATTCTCCAAGTGACATTGGATGGCATGGGGTTGCCTTGAGTTAGGCAGGTGAACTCCACATCAGTGTGTGTGTGTGACTCACATTGTCCATGTGACAGTGGAGGGCATGGGATTGCCTTGGGCGAGGCAGGTGAGCTCCACATCAGTGCGTCCCTCATACCAGTCATGGTCATAGCCTTGGATGGACACCACCGGGGGATCTGAGGGAGTACATAGGCTTCATTTCACTCAGGATGTGCGTGTGTGTGTGTGTGTCTGTGTGTGTGTGCCTCATGTACACAAACCATTTTGATGATATACATAGTGAACATATATACACATCTCCCTCCCTAGCATGCACTCACACATGCACAAACAAACACACACACATTCTCCACGTGCATACACACTTTTATACTTGATGCTCAATATCATGTCTCTTTCTCACATATAAAAGTGTGTGTGTGTGTGTGTGTGTGTGTTTATGTGCGCATAAACAAAAACAGGTCTCAGCCACACACGCACACTGTTGGGGAGGACGCGCACACACACACACACACACACACACACACACACACACACACTCTTACACTGTATGTTGAACTTCATGGGTAAACTGACAGGCTCGGCCCGAGTGGGGTGTGTTATCACACAGGTGATGGTTTTCCCATTATCAGCGACGGTTGGCGTGGCGAAGCACCGACTGAGCACCGTCACTGTTCCGTCCTCCTCCTGCGATGCCTTTGAAGAGCAGACACAATCGGATTTCGCCAAGGGCGATGTCATCTCCCACTGGATTTGCGCTGCGGGGCGACCGTGAGCCGCTTCACAGAATGCCACTAACTCTGGCTTGTTGCCGGCGGTAACCCATACTGTGGCGACTCTGTTTCTAGGGCTGGCTGGAAGAGGGTTAGGAGATAAGATTAGACGACACAGTATCTGTTCATTTTGTATAGAAACCATGCCCTAACAAGGCAGTAAGTAACCTATGAGTTAATGTCATTCTGGGGTACTTGCGACCTCTTTTATCATGTGAATAAGTATCGAGTCAATAAGATTGTTTTGACAAGAAATTACAAACATATTTTTTATCACTGTTCCATAACCATAGCCTGTTAGCTTGTAGCTTTCCAGCAATTATGGAATTGGATGTTGCTAGCAAAAACGGGGTCTGTTTATTTTGTATAACAACACTGCTCCAAGGCAGTAACCTTTGGTCAAATATGAGTACGAAGGAATTATCTGGAGGGAAATGGCTGAATTTTGTTTCGCCAGTTTGGTCTGCGTTGCACAAATTTCAGTCATTCTCATAGCTATCGAAAGCACTTAGCAATGACAACACCGCCTGTCTCACTCCAAGACATATTTGAGGACACAGTGAGAAAGCAAGGCCTCAAAATAGTCGGTGATGTGAATCACATCCTGCATGAGGAGTATGCATTGATGCCCTCAGGTAGAAGATACAGGGTCTTAAACTGCAAAACAAACAGATATAAATGTTCTACTGTTCCCTTATCTATTAAACTGCTTAACAGTAGGTAAGGGTGAGTTGGGTAGATTCTTTTATGAGGAACAATCAGGCTGGGTAGGAGTGAGGATGTGTGTGTGTGTGAGTGGGTGTGTGTGTGTGGATGGAGGGATGTGCAATATTAGATGTGTTTGTGTGTGTGGGTGTGTGTGTGTATGTGTGGCGAGGAGGATGGTCTTGTGAAATGTGAAGTGAATGTGTATGGATGATTAGGAGGGTTATGTGCAATATTAAGGGTTGTGTGCAATATATGAGAATAAGTGCAATTTTAAGGGCTGTGTGCAATGAATGAGAGAGTATGTGCAATCTTTTAAGGGACTGTGTGCAATACTATGTTGGTGCAATATCATGGGTCAGCGTGCAATATAAGTGTATGTTGAAGATATGCAATGCATTTCTGTACTGGCCAACTTGGGGGCCTGGTTGACGGCAACTGTGTGACTGTGTGTGGGCATTGGCCCATAAGTGTTATATGTATATATGTTACTGTGTGTGTAACCCCTACCTCTCGACTGCCCAAGACGAATTTCTCTTCTGAGACAATAAAGGCTAATCTATCAATCTATCTATGTGAAACAACAGGGCTACAGTTAGATTCACTCCGGATAATTGCTTTAATGTTACTTTGGGGGTACTTGAGACCTCTTTATCATGTGTACAGTATGTTGTGAGTCAATAAGATTGTTTTGACAAGAATTACACAATTTTAATCACTGTTCCATGATAGTGGCCTGTTAGCTTTTAGCTTCCCAAACAACAATGGAATTGGCTGTTACTAGCAATAACTAAAGCTGATTTGAATGATAAGAAAACAGTACAGCAACTGAAAATGTTTATTAGAGCTGCGAGAAGCACTTTAGCTTTCTTTCTCCTATTGCTTCACTCTCACTTCCTATTTCAGAAAACATGTGAATGCATACACTCAAGACCCCCCCCCCCCCACCACACACACACACACACACACACAAACACATATCCATCAACACAGACACACGCACACACATCCATCAACACACAGACACACACATCCATCAACACACGCACAAGCATGGATTGACCATAGGGCATAGGCTACAGAGCAATGATATTAGGCTAATCCAATAACAATTTCTTATGCCATGTTTCCAACTTGCAGTGTTTTTATTTTTAGCTTGCCAACGAGTTATTGTTGAATAATAAGTCAAAAATGCCTGGATCACTTTTTGGTCCCATGCAGCCCAGGCATGCACACACAAACAAACACACACACACACACACACACACACACACACACACACACACACACAGTGTCACTGACCCAGAACAACAAGGTTGATGATGGTGTTATCACTTTCCGGGTAAGTTAGATACTCGCAAACATAGCGGCCCTCGTCGCTCACTCTGGTCTGGACGATCTGGATGGTGGCAGAGTACAAACCAGGGTTGACAAAGTAAACACGGCCATTTAAAGGGCCGTCGTCTACGGGCACGACCCCCAGCCTAGGCTGGTAGGAGGCGATCTTGATTCGATTCCCATCTGCTGTTTTCAGCATCCAATTCACCTACATGTAATAAAAATTAGATGACATGAGTGTGATGGCTTGTGCATGCATATGTTTATTTTTAAGTTGCCACTCCCACTATTTTGGAAGAATACGCACACCAGTGCCACTTGGCCTGATGCAGTCAAATGCTTTTTGAATGAATGAATAAATAAATACATAAATAAATAAATAAATAAACTATCATTGCATGCCGCTTCAGTCATGGTATTTGAGTCCCTCCACAAGAACTCCAGTGGACCTGTGTCAATTTGGCCACCCCTCAAACCCAAAATGCTGACAAACACTGCAGTTTGTTTGTGCTGGTTTGTGCTGTAATTTTTTCCGTTTGTGCTATTAAAGCTTTTGAGTAAGTTAGAAACACATTTTCAATACAAGCGAATAGTGTTATTTCAGCATTTTGGGTTTGAGGAGGGTGGGCTGCTTCGGGATGGGAATTTTTTGTACAAAATACTATTCGAAAATCGATGACAAGTAGTCTCAACACAGGTCGAATATTCGAATATTTGAAAAACGTGTCCCACCCCTACTTTGTATAGACTCACACTAATGCCTGTGGGGAAACAATGCACTATCTGAATCAAATAGCTAGGTATGAAAGTTACTGTTTTTCTCTTGTTGTGGCCCCACACATACAGTACTCACCATGAACAATGGGACTCTGTGCTCACAAGGCAAGTTGACTGGTTGGCCTAGATAGGATGCCACCTGGAGGATATTGCAGGACACCTCTGCAGTGTTAGAGGAAAGAGGACATGAGAGGAGAGAAGTCTGAAAAGTGGTAGTCATATTATGCCTTTTTGGATGACTTCTAGATAACGAGGGGGTGCACCAGGTGACTAGATACCTGCAGCCAACACATTGAGGATATTGGTGCTACTGTTAAGTTGAAACTCGAATTATTATTGTCAAATGCCACAAACATACAGCATTATTCTGGAGAACTTGCATTTTTGAGGAAGTTTACCACTCTTTTCACTTGCATTGTCCTTTCCGTTAAAAAAATATGACAAATGGTAAGCGTCCTAAATTCAAACATATCTGATATTGGATCACGACTGCACTGTATAAATGATGAGAGAAAGACAAATGGAGATGCTTTGATTTACCTTGTGTGAAGAGAATCAATACAGCAGAAGGGATCACCCACTGCATAATCATCCTCAAATCCTACAACATTCACCGTATTTCAAATAAGCACAACACTCTCTTAATAATAATCATAATATTCACCATTATTTCATGCAAATTACTGGAAGCAATGGAGCATTATGCACTGCAGCTCCATAATATATCTACATTATGGAGCGCTCACCTTTTTGTTCTTCTGCAGGATGCAAGAGAGATATCTTGCCAGCAAGTGAAACTGGTTGACTGAGAACTGACCTTATAATCTGTCCCTCACAAGCCCAGCAGAGTGGGAAGTGTGACCACGTCTGACAGCCTTTAGACTTCCTCATTTGGTCACACTTCCTAAGCCTGTCTTGTCAAAGGAGCAAACGAATCAGAGGGGCACAGGGTGAACAATATCAGGGGCACTGCTAGAAATGTTGGGCCCTATAAAATATTTTTGGGCCCCTCAAACATTGATTATAAATTTTCTCTGGGCCCCCCTGTCAGTAGCTTGGGCGAAAAGCCGACTGTTGACTATGTCATACAGTCTGGCCCAATGCAATTGAAATAGGTTTCCGTTTAGGTAATGACCTATTCTTTCACCTGGCTCTCACGCCTACAACTTTCACTTTCAGTAATAACAGATCTCTGGCAAGTTCTGATCTATTTTGACATCGTAGTGGCAATAAATCCTAAAGATCATGTATACTAATGTCATGTACCAATCTTGTGAATGTAATTCGAAAGTGGGGGAGAATTACAAATGCGTTCCTATCCCATAGGACTACAAAATTTTGAGACATCGCTCTAAACTGTGTGCTGATTGGCAAAACCGTAGAGCAACCGCGAGAAACGGAAGTAGGGGGGTTTGGACCAGACTACGTATGGAGATAACTGTTTAGCGATGTTACGTAGGATGGCATTGCCATGTTACCCTGTCAGTGCCAGGACCGTAGAATCATCTTAACCCTAGCAGCGCCCCTGTCCGGTATGAATGAATCCAGGACAGGGGGTTGAACTAGTAGGAAAGCATTACAATTTGAATATTAAAGTCCCCACTTGCTAGCCTGGTGACGCCACCCTATGTACTATGTCCGCCCAAAGATTTTGGCTCGTGCAGTAGTCTGGCGCAAGCCGCCTAGCTCGGTTCGTGTACGGTTTAGCCAAACAGCACACAGTTTAGAGCAATGTCTCAAAACTTGCCTGTATTTCAGCAGCCTGAAGTGCAACAGCTTAGGAACGTTATTCTCCCCCACTTTCAAATTAACTTTACAAAATTGGTACATGACATTAACATCCATGATATTGAGGACTTATTGCCACTACAATGTCAAAATAGATCGGAACTAGTCAGCGAATGGAGGTGTGAGAGCCAGGTGAGAGCAGTGCACAGAATACGTCATATCCAAATGGAAACATACTTCAATTGCATTGTACCAGACTGTATGACGGAGTCAACAGTATGACGGAGTCAACAGTCACCTTAAAGGCCAGACTACCCACTTGCAACATTTGGGTAAAATTTCAACATCTTCTTTTCATTGTACCTTCATATGCATTGAATAGAACACATTGGGATTGATAAATGACATGATCCGGAGTAATATGAGCCCATTCATGAACTTGTCCATGCCTCCTAGGCCTTGTTCAGATTGGCATCTCAAATCCGATTTTTTGCATATCCAGATTGTATCTAAAATTGATTTTGGGTGGTCTGAACAGCAGAAAACCACATGAATTCAGATTTTGACGAATTTGTTACACCCTACATACCCATGTGGTGTCAATTGTGATTCATATCGGATATGCTGCGATCTGAACAGCTAAACCACATGGATAAGACTTCACTGTGTCACTTGCGTCATTAGTCACGTGACACAAACCTCAACAAGCGAGCTAGGTCACGTGACTTAGCTGGTGCATACTATTTGATTTACAACAAGATTTGTGCCTTCTCAGCCCATTCAACTGTTGATACATTTACTTAGTTACATTTAGCTTTCTCCATCAACTTCGCAATTCCACATGAAGGATAATCGGAGTGAATCAATATGTATACGCGTTATTGATAGCCACCTCAATGATCGAATTTCGTGCCACTAGACAGAGTTTGCGAAACAGCAGCTAAGACTAACAGAACGAGGCAGTCAAAACGAAACCTAATCGATTTGGTATGGTTTTGACATGCCCCATTATGTTACCAATTAGCTGCCGTTTCGCTATCTCAGTCTTCATTGCAGGAAATTCAGTCACTGAGGTGGCTACCAGTAGTGCTTGTCACTATAAAACAACAGGGTGTTGATCCACTCCGAATAATTCCTTTAATAACGGCTTTGTTGAGTTCTTAGCTTACTGGATGACGACTTGCATAGGATCTCTTTAACAATATCAAAACTAGAGAAGCACTGATAGAGTGCAGACTTCCGCTGAGGCTATGTGGTCACTAGGGCTGTATCGATATACCCAACACAAAATTTGGTTCGTATCACAATCTTGACCTACGGTTCGATACACTCCACGATTTTTAAAATATATCTTTTTGATAATCGTTTATGGCTAGCATAGGTTACAAGAGGCTACTATTTTTCTTTCTTCTTTTTTCTTCTATTTTTTCTTTTTTTTTTGTTTAAAAATAATGATATTGATTTGCTGCTTGAAAGCACCATCGTATCATATTGTGGTTGTTTTCTGGACTGAAGGGTTACAGAACTTTGAAAGGGTGTATCATGATTGCATCATGATACAATATCGTTACAGCCCTAAAATAAATTCCAGATGGTGTTCTGGATCACTAAATGCCACCAAAATCGAATTCTATACAACAACAAAATACATGTTGTCCAAAATTTTAATTACAATCCGTGCAATACTTATGTTGCACACTGACAGACATACAAACAGACACGTGCCATTGAAAACATAACCTCCTTGTTGAAGGTAATAATCAATGTTGGCCTAAAGTTTTTAGCAACACCTGGCTGTTGTTATGAACCAGATGAATACAATTTCGATCGAATAATGAACAGGCAGAGGACAATAAGGGTTGGGATTTACTTGTTGGAGCATTCAGTAATACTTTCACTTTATGGACAGGATTGTCCAAGATTATTATTATGCAATGCTAGCACAATGCTAATTGGTGAAGCTAACCAGACAAATCCTGACCCACTTTTGTTATTTTTATCCGTTATGTCGAATGTTCTCTTTTTCCATTTATTATAATCCTTACATTATTTTAAAAATAAAACCCCTAAAACACAAGCTTCGACTTTTTAATCTTTTACATTGTGGTCAGCATAGCTGGACCCTGGATGAACTTCGGTGTTCTCCTTGCATTCTTGTCGGGAAGTCAGACGTAACTGCACAGACTACAGGCATGTTAATGCGATCGCCAAGCCTAATTTACTATCCACTTCCCTGACGTGATGATTGCTTTGACCATGTGGGTAAGCTTGATTTGCTTAAGGAATACTAGAAAATCCCACTTACCAGCAGAGCTGAGGAAATATCTGCATTTGCTACGCCTGATGATTTTCTGTCATGTTTGACCACAGGTAGAACAGTGCACTTTTTATTCTTTTTTGTTTGAAGAAGAAACCTTGTTTAGTTTTTTTTTTTTTTTTTCTTAGTACACTGATAATGAACTGCTAAGAAATTGCTGAACCTTCGTCTTTTTTTGTATACACGCACACATGCACCTACATTTTACACGCACAAACATTAAATAAGCTTGCTTGATTGAAGGTCTTTTTCGACCTGATTTTAATCATGTTACAATATTGCGTCATGGGTTTTCGAATGCACAATGCCCCTGCTATATTTCAGAGATTAATAAACACTGTTCTGTATGGTTTAGATGACATGGTTTTATATAGTGCTTCGTGGCAGTCACACCTTAAACAGATTTCTGAGCTGCCAAACTCACTATCAATTTGGCTAAATGTGAGTTTGGAAAGGCGACTGTCACATACCTTGGCCGAGTGTAGGAGGGTGACTGGTGCATCCATTGGATGCAAAAGTTACTGGCATCTGCAATTTTCCTGCCCCTGCTTATCGACGCGAGCTGCACAGATTCTTGGGTTTGGCGGGCTACTACCGCAGGTTTTGTAAGAACTTTTCCACGGTGGTTGCTTCACTTACTAACTTGCTTAGTCCGTACTTTCTTGTGTCAACAACCCTTTGAGAACATCAAAGCCTTGTTAATCTCAGCTCCTATGTTGGCTGCGCCTGATTTTTTTGCAGGTTGTGTCACATCTCTATATGATACGGCCAGAAGAGCCGCCCATTGCTTTCAACCTCCACCCAGCCTCAAATCCTGGGCAGACTAGGAGTGAATGATGGTGGTGAAAGTACTTTGCAGTTGTAGTACACATCTTTCCCAACCTAAAATTACTGTAAAGAAAAACTAAATAATATCTATTTTCAGTTTTCTTTTTATCAGATTGGGGGGCGGGGGGGGGAGGGGTGTCTATGTTCCCATAGCTCTATGTTCCCACAGCCCTATATTCTCACATTCGAGTTTTTTTTTTTTCTTCTTCAAAGTCAGGTACTACAGTCCCACATTGCTCCCCTGCCTGGTAGACCCCCTATGTAAGTTCAAGCAATATTCGATCTTTGGTATTATTTGCCCTCAATGGTGCCTTCCAGGTAGTGGGGTTTCGTTTTGCATCCACATTCCACAACAATTTTATATTCATCCACCTCAACGATCATTTTTGAAATCAACCTCAGCAATCATATTTGGAATCAGTTTCAGAATCCTCCATTCTAAAGTGAAAGGAAGGGCTAATTGGATAAATATTACCTGTGTTGGTGTAAACATGCCCTTATCGGAACATATTGCTGTGGGGAAATAGTGTCTAATTTTTTAAAAATATTTGTAATGTGAGAGCATGAGGGGCTGTGGGAACATAGGGGCCAATTTCCCAAATTTCCTAAGAAATGTGGGAACAGTATCACTGATTGGCTTTTATGAAAAATTTCACTTAATTGCCTCCACCTGTCACCCATTGCTTACCATCATCGAAAATGAATGGGAACTAGTGTCAGGTGTGGTGGGCGAAGTACTTTGGCGAGAAAATAAAGTTGAATGAAAGTTTGAATTTATTTAATGATGTGATTCGGTGACTACCAACCACCAATTACTACCACTCGATTTTGCTGGTGTGACTCCTATAGAGAAGCAGGATCGAACAGTAGAATTTAATTGGCAACTTTGTCTGTGCTCAAGCAATGTTTCTTGGGAGTTTTCGGCAACTCTTGGCAATTTATCACTTGCGGTCTGAATGTGCAGGAAGGATAGTACAACAGTAGTTTTTTTTTTTTTTTGCCTCATCACTTATTAACAATTTTGCTTTCTCATCTACTGTGGAGATATAGGATGATCTCTTCCCTAATTTATGCAAATGTTAATTGCATAGTAGGCTGCAAGTGGGGTTAATTTTGTTAATTGAGCTACGCCCACTTCTGTTCACTTAAGCTTTATTTAGATTGCAGTCGAAAGCCCATTTTTTTTGGTGCAAATACGATCACGCTTATAACTTATTTAAAGTGCACAGAAATGTCAAACAAACTGTGGAGGGCTAAATCTAGGTTTGTTTCTCACTCAGATTGTTAGGTGCGGATGGAGCACAATGAACACAATTAATGAGAAGTCTAGAGGAATAGAAGTCATCCCATTATGTTTGGTACTTTGAATCAACCAAGAATTTCCAGATGGACCAGGTCAATATACTGATTTTAGACCTGAGTTACAGAATCGAAGAATCATAGTACAACAAGTTTGACCAAATGTAGATTGATGGTTATACTGCAATAGCAAGATGCAATGCAATAGCAAGATGTGACAAAGTGGAGGGACTGCTGGTTGACTGAAGTGAGATATATGCTGTGGGAACATAGAGCTGACCCCATGCCAGCAATGGAATCATTTTGTGGGGAGAGAATTAAATTGTGGAACCCTCAATGCAAGATGGTGGTGAATTACACTTTGACAAATCTTTGGTCAGCTGTTTGTTTACTTGTCTTTGGCAGGTCTACGTAATTCCGAGATTTAGGCAAAAAAAAAAAAAAATCATACAACTCGTTGGCCCCCTCAAAGACCTCTCAAATCCCTCCCTCGCTGCAGCACGTTGTCGGCGGCCATTTTAGTAATGGCATACTGCCATGCTACATGTGCTACATACTGCTTGTGCCCCAGCGCACAGTGCAACACACACTAGGCCTACTGCTTCCCATAATTAATTAATTGGCTGCAGGTGCTTTATCTGACTGTCATGATATGGAGGCAGCAGGAAAGGCCTGACCACATGACCAGAACCTCATTGAATAATTGACTGCAGGTGCTCTACCTGACTGAAGGATAATTGAGCGCGATATTACTCTTGTGATATTGGTAATGGACTACATGCTACACACTGCTTGCTGCAGAGATAAGTATACGAGTAGTACGTAGCAGTCAAGTAGTAGGGATTTTTGGAAACGGCGAGCGGCTTGCTCACAGAGTGATCGACAGGCAGTTATCCCAATTATCTGTGGTTATCCCTCCCTCCATACCTGATTGGTGGAAAGCTACAGGGAACTCTGGATGTTCACTATAAAAAGACGATTGCAACGACGATTACAGGGTTTAGATGGAGCTGGTACTACTTCCTAAACAACATGAGGATTGCACAAAATTTGACAAGAAAAGAGTTGCCGAATATAGCTTCAAATACCACTGCTGCATGTGCACACACACACACGGCAGCAAACACTGAGGGAGTTTTACTCTGCCTCAGGCAAGTTAGGGGAATAGTCTGTTTTACTACACAGGGATGGTATGGCTTTAGTCAGCATGAGCATGTCCATGCACAGCCTACAAGCCAAAGAAAGACTCGTGTTTGTCTGTTGCTTAACAATGGCGTCTGGCATTTTACTGTATGTTGTTGATGTGATTTGGTATGTATACGCTAGACTTGGTTGCAAACTGATGTCCATTTAGCCACAGCTTCAGGACCAGATGATGATGAAGCAACAGACCAGTAGAGATGGTTGACAATACTCTGTAGCCATTTCTCCCCAAAGTTCAAGATTCAAGACATTTATTGTCATTGGCCAGTTAACTGAGCAACAAAATTTAGTTGCGCTCTTTCGCCATCGACACTAGCTTTCTGGAAACTCCTAACTAAAGAACATGACCGTTATGATATTGCAGCGGTTCCAGGTCCCAGCCTTCTTCTCCCGATAGCGGAAGAAGGTCCGCAGCTTCTGACGGCTTCCTCGAATTGCATCGCCATCAACTTTAACCCCTCTCCTAGTTCATGCACTTCTCCAGGGCCTGGGATTTGGAGGGGGTAGCCACTGGTACATCTCCCTCAGAGGTGTAAATTCAGTCACTTCTGACACCAGTGTAACATGATTTAAATAACATAGTCAAAATTAGTTTCATCAAAAGGTTTTTTATTAGCTTTCGATATTCACGAAAGATATACAAATTCTACATCTGGGCAGGGGTCAGGTGTACACAAAGAGGCCAAGACCCAGCACCACACCGAATGACGGGTAGCATAGCCTCCTAGCACTCGCTATAATATTGTAATGAAGATAATGTGCATAGCATACCTTTAGCAACATACCAAACATCATAGTAGTGACAGATTTGTGACTTTTGCTGCCTCAAATACTTTTTAGGAGCGGATTTGAGGAATGGCGATCTGTAACTATGGCCTTGATAGTCACTCCTGAGGCTTCTTATGATGTTAGTGAGCGAATTAACCTCATCTTTCTCCATGTTTACTCTGCTGCCAACTTCATTACTCTGTGGAGGTTGGATAAAAAAATATAAAGTTAGAATACATTAGGCCAATATTACCCACTTCTCAGATAATGGGGCATTTCAATGGGACATCAGCTTATCTGTACCAACTGGATATCCACTATTTTTTCACTGTTGAGGTCGATCACAGAGTAGGATCCATATTTTGCACAGTGTCCTGGACTATCTGCCCGCATGTCGCCTTCCAGAACCACATCCTCCTGCTGACGCAGTGCCTGCAAGAGGCTGTCTTGTTGTTGGCTCCACGTGGAGAGGACACATGGGTCCAGATACTTCCAACATGCACGGACCTATGTCGCTTTAGATATTGTGCACAACTTCAAAGCTGTGAAGGTCCTATTGAGATAATGTAATAAGATGGGCAAGACAATGCAAGCATCAACACTTTTGTATTAACGGTTGTGATAACTTGTTGACCTGCTGAAAGGATGATCCTGTGAAGTTGATCGCTGCAGCAAGATGCAGGTTGCCTGCTGGGGTGCTCCCGATGATTGGCTGACTGTTCCAGTGTCTTGAATAAACACAGTATGGACAAGACTGCCTGACTCTGAGGAATGCTCCCCTGACATATGTTGAGATTTTACAAGTGTTTCCACATCTCTGACAGTTAGAAAACAATTGGAGTAGGCAATCTCGATTTGGTGTGGGAGGGTTGTGGATCAATCTCACTCATTTGATGGCTACTCATAGAACATCTGTCTTCCCTTTTGGGTGATATTTTGACAAATCATTCCATAACATGGGAGTTTCCAATTACAAACTTGATTAATTGCAATTTTAAGCACAATGATTAATTAAAAGAGAATTTGCACCACTATTAGCCTGGGTTCACACCGAAATTGTGCTGTTCTTCAAGGTTTGTGGTGCGTGTGTGCATGTGCATTTACACCCGAAACTGTGTGCAGAGTTCTGCATAAACTGACTGCCCGGGCTCAGCATTAAAAATCTACTGAATTATTGTGTTACGGCGCCCTGGGGCCTTTTGCTCGTTGTCTTGTCTGTCCTCTGAATTGCAGGTAAGTTAAATATACATCTGCATCTAATTACTGATTAGCAACACCTGGGGTTTGTTCAACAGCACGTTAGGCGTGTTTGAGATGTAAAGCCGCCTACAGCCGCCTTCAGCCGGCTGCAGCCAAGCGATGCATTGTGGTTAGACGCGGTGTCCGACTTCCGGCTGACTTCACCAAGCTTGTGAATGCGTCACCAAAATACGCCCACAGCACGTCACTCAAAACTCGCGGTAACAAGGCGCCTGCAGCCGAAACCCGCATCTCCTTTTTCTCGGCTGCAAGAGGATGCATCCCACCCCCATGACGTAACTCATTATTCCGATTGGTTTGAAACTCCTCATGACAAATATGACACCAACCACGTTGTACTCACTGAAAATGGGCTTATTTGAATGAGCTTCTGCTAAGCAGTATGCAAGTTTTGCCCAATGAAATAGCCTTATTGCTCTCCAGCATGGCTTGGTTTGCCATCTCAAATAAGCATTTCATACCACATTACTATTTTTAACAAAACACCTTCAAACACAACTCTGTTCCTCTTGCATTGCAACAATAATTTATTAAGCAACATTATATGATTTATTTCGCCAGTTATCACGTTCATTTTAATGGTGAAATGAGGGGATTCAAGCTGTTTTCAGTGCAAACAAACTTCCGCGATATCTCCCGACATCACGTCCATGTTCACGTGTTGTATGGCTTCAGCCAGCTGCAGCTGTGTTGTCCACCTTGTCCCCCATGCTTTTCCACTCCCACCGACGTATTTCCGTAGATCTCGCTGGCTCCGGCTACAGCCTTTAGCTGTACCGACTCTGAACACGAACGAGCTTATTGTTACGCACCGGTGCGTTGCGTTAGCTTAATTGAATGATAAGTTTGCTCGTTACGCTCCACACCGGTGCGCAACATGCTTCTGAGGTAGTTCACTCTCGTTTGATGGGTGTGTCAGAGGTGTTCACCAATGAGCATGTCGGTGTATCGGAAGCTCTGAGATTTAAAGCACTAGTGCTAAATACAACACAAATTCATGTTGTGTTGAATTGTCCTCTGGTGACAGCAAAAGCAGTGGTGATATTATCATTTTGTAGTATTCCTAACAATGATACATTTAAAGTTTAAATAAACTACTGAGGTTGTTGTCAAGTTCAGCTATTTCCTTGCCTGCCACCACATGCAGAATGGCCCTCCAGGCTTCCATTGTTGCTGCAATGACGTGACACAACAGTATGTTCAGCCCGACGTTGTTTGTGTTAGGCAGGGGGTCAGGATTTGGCTGGTTAGCTGTGCCAATTAGCATTGCACTTCCTCGTCGCCATTTTCCAGAAATGACTTCATATCCGACTCCATTTGACATATGCTGATTGGTTAATGCTACACTTTCAGCTCATGTGAACGAGCTCCCTGTGCACAAACTTTTGTGGGCATGCCCAGACTTGCCATCTGTTTGTGTGCCGCCCTCATTCTCATTAGTAACATGGGCCCTCATTGGCCTAATGAAATGGAGTCGGAAGTGAGCTCCATGAAACGCCATCTTGACAACTGAAAATTTTGTTCAATTTTGGATGAATTCACTAGCCTAGCATTCCACATTGGAATGAATGGGAGGCGGGACTTAGTATGTTTCTCCAGGTTTATTAATACCTCCATGGCGTTAGGTTCGACGTTATGCACTGTTGCGGCCGTTCTGAATAGCCTCCTGTTCCCTCTCCCTGCCATGGACACACTCAGAGATTTCAGCCAACCAACACTCATACATTGCTGATGACTGACTTCGGACACATCTTGCATTTTTTTGGTTTATTTTCTGGTTTGTTTTGGTGTTTGTTTGCATTTAATTAAAAAAATATATAATTTATGTTTTGTGTAAAAAAACAACTTCTCACCTCCCTCTTGGTTCCGACCTCCACCCCTATTTCGCAACACCATGCAAGTGTAACGGATGCCAACTAGTTCAGCTGTGTCCTTAGTAACACTTCTAACAACTGAGTTGGAAGCCTGTGCTTATCGGTTCAGGAGTTATGGTGCATTCCAGGGAGCTGGGAGGTAGGAGATTTCAGACCTCCTACTACGAAAAGTGCTCTGGAACGCCACTTGAAGTGGGAGATTCTAGTTGTGAAGTGCGACTACTTCGATGTACCCCGACTTCGCAGTGATGCAGTAGAATGACATCACACAACAATGGCGGCGCCCACAGACAGAAACTTTTAACACAAACTGAAAGACCACAGATTGTATTTATCAGCATTTAGATGTACTAAATAGTGTAATATAACGTAATATGCTCTACAAGGACAATCATATGTTGCTATATTATCTCTCCATGAAGTTTAGGGTAGGCATGAAATTGTAAACAAAATGATGAGGCACACATTGCTGATAGTGGAACCGCCTCTAGGCAAATAACAGCCTATTAGAATCATTAGCCACTTTGTTTGCCTGGAACGCTTTGAGGTTGGACCTCGTAGACTTCAAGTGGCATAAATCCCACCTCCAAGCTTTCTGGAATGCACCATTAGACCATACAACTCCCAAGCCGTGGGTTTGTTGGAGTTGACGGGGGTTGTGGGTTCGAGAGCTGTGTGCGGTGTGGAACAACATGTACTCGTTTCTATTTCATGTGAGCAATGAGGGATCTGCGCAGTTTACTGCACAGAATCCAGACTGAAACCATGCAGAGCATACGTGCAGTGTGCATGGACTAACTTGTTAAATGCATTTTAAACGAAAATGGACATAAACCTCTCGTACATTGCTCACACCATTTACGCTCAGGTTTTGATGTCAATGCGGCCTTATGTGCAGAATTTCCAAACACCAAGATTATGCATTGACTAGTTACTTTGCTCTTGATATGTGTAAACATAAAAGATTAAAAAAATGTTGTTGTTTGTTCAGTTGCCTTAAGAGTATTTTTTTATTTCTGTTTAACCATGCCAGCGCTGTTGCCTCACCCTCCTCTGCATATGCATCTACCGCCCTCTACCATGGGAGGGCAGTGCAAAATCATTCACAGCAGAGCCATAATTACAGAGAATTCGGCCAACTCGAATCACGGGCGCCATGTTGTAACCTACCAGCCAAGGATTCTACAATGTAATTCTACAGGGCAAAGAGGCTGTGTTTCAATAAAACGTTTATTCATTGTTTTGGCAAATAACTTGATCAGCACCCGACAGTATGGGAATGTAGAATTAGGCCTACATTGTAGAATCCTCGGTTACAATATGGTGCCAATGATTGAGTTGGCCGAACTCAGGAATCAGAACACATTCATTCTCTTTGGCTATGTTCAGACTGCACTCCAAATCTGATTTTTAGCATATCTGATCAACACCAGATCTCTCTATCGACCGCGTTCACATTGCTTGTCATATCGGATCTCCATGTCCGCTAATCACCTGCCATATCCACGTGGGTTACTATGGTACCCCAACGCATCATGCCCACAAATAATAAACAAACCCGCGGAGGGTAGAATGCTGGTTGTTTCTCTCTCAGATGGTTAAGTGGGGCCGTAGCACACAGCTACAAGTAACAAGGAAGTATCAGAGATGGAAGAATAAAGTTACTCATCTTTATTTCAGTGCATCAATGCAGTCCAGCACAGCTGTTAGTTGCCTTTCTGATGCGTGGTTGAAAACTTTCATTGACGTTGCTTTCCACACGCGAGGTAAACCTTGCTTTCCACACGCGAGGTAAACTCCAACTTGCGGCAAATCCATAACGCGCACTGACACGTTGTTATAGCAAACGACACTGTTTTTTAAAAGGAGAATTAACATTGATCTCTCACTTCCGTCCATCTGCATTCCACGTGTTGATGTTTGTGTCACGTGACAAATGACGCAAGTGACACGGTGAAATCTTATCCCATGTGGAAAAGCTGTTCAGATCGCAGCATATCCGATATGAATCGCAATTGACACCACATGGGTATGTAGGGCGTAACAGATTCGGAAAAATCGGAATTCATGTGGTTTTCTGCTGTTCAGACCACCCGAAATCAATTCTAGATACAATCTGGATACGAAAAAATCGGATTTGGGATGCCAATCTGAACGAGGCCTTTGAGATGTGCCAGCCGTTGTGCATGATTCCTTAGCTTTATTGTATGAGAAACTTTACATTAATCAGAGCAGGAATGGATGAAGACACAGAAACGTAATGAAAAAATAAAAACAAAGTTTGAAAGTTTTATCTCTACAAAAAGTCTAGATATCTGTGTTACAATATCCACCTTGGATTACTTAAAAAAAAGAAAGGAAAAGAACTCTTACAATATTCCAGTCCAAAATATTCATTTGGAATGTAATGTTGAATACAGCAAGTATACTGTAACTACATGAAATGTGTGCCACATGAAAACACCATATTACCATGTGTGTGTGTGTGTGTGTGTGTGTGTGTGTGTGTGTGTGTGTGTGTGTAATCAACACGCAAGGATTTGTTTTGTCCATTGCTAATTGGCACACCAAGCTTTGAATCATGCGAATCTACACATTCTGATAAATGTCGTCATGATCATAATCATTGTCATCTGACATCTCATAGTTCTCATACACAGGATTCTCATCACTGCTCTGGTCAAAGGCACGGTTTCCACAGTTACTGGTGACCTGGAATAGGAGACGCAAGACACACATTTATTCAAAATTTGAGCATATAAAGACAATATTCAGTCTTCATAGGCTACAGTCAGCAAAGTAAAATGTATATCATTTATGTATGCAATATTGAGCAATGAAAACACAAGTGTGCTAACCCATTGCAAGGAGTAATGTTATAATAAGTACATGGTAGGGGTGTTTAAATTCTACATGCATTCAATTAGCCTGACATAATGTGTTGTCTGGCCAAGATGGGTACATGCCAGGGGTGGAATCTTTCAAGCTGCATCTGCACACAATAGGATGTCGCTACAACCAGAGCCTCTTAATTGCTGCATGCCAGGAAGCAGAGAGGAAGGAGGTTTCAAACGTAATGCGAAAAGTGCACTGGAACACCATTTTAAGTGGTAAATTGATGTACCCTGACTTTCTGAGAGGGAAGTGAATATATCTTGCATGGTAAGCACAAATGCAATTATTTGAAAAAAATTACATCTGAAGAGATGCAGAATTTAAGGGTGCAGTGCCATAGAACCCTATTACAGTAATTGTTCACTTACTCGTTTGCACCCTCTAGTTGCAGTACCACCAGATGTTATAGTTATAGATGGTGCTAGTTCTCTCCCTATTTATTTTCTGGTAACATGGCCATGTAAGTGTGATATGAGGTAATTTCCTATCCCCTCTCCTCAACATCCTCTCTGTCCTATATCTGTCCTACGGTGTTATGTCACTTATCTAAAGCCAAAGTCAAATGATTTTCACCATGGTTGCATTCTGTCGGCTGCTCTCCATTCGATTCTCAGCTCCACACTGTTGGCATTTCCTGTGACAACAATGTTCATTTTTAATGCATAACGTAATATCGATATTCGGTAATAATATACAGTGAGCGGCTTACATTGCTTATTCTCTGTTCAAGGAAACCTACTTGGACCAAAATTTCTTGCATCTTCAGTATTGGCTAATCACGAATAGCTTCGGATAGAGCTCTTGTTGAAATTGACTGAAGTTGGCCTTTAATATTGATGTTCGGTAATAATATACAGTGAGTACCCTACATTGCTCCCCCTGGTCTTAACTGATGCTAATGTAATATCGATATTTAGTAATAACAAACAGCGAGTAGCCTACATCTGATGCATAACGTAATATCAATATTCGGTAATAATATACAGCAATTAGCCTACGTTGCTCTCAAATGGTCTCACCTGAAGAAGCAGGCAAGACAGACAAGACCCAGTAACCCACAGCCAGCAGTTACTCCAATCCCAATGTGAATCAGAAGAGCTTTATCCTCTGTAGAAATACAAATGCAAGGACTGGAAATGTCACAATGAATGTTATAGATACAGTACTGTAGATAACTTCACAGACAAGTTACCTTCAACTGTGATGGACACAGCAGTGGAGTTCTCAACTCCATGTTGGTTCCTGGCCTCACAGTAGTACTGTCCTCCATCCTCAGAGCTGATGTTAACAATGCTGTGATTCTGTCCAGATCCAAGAAAGGAGAGGTCTGATCCACTCTTAAACCAGGTGTAGTTCTCCACAGGTGGGTAAGCATCACTGCTGCAGGTCAGAGTCACTGTAGTGCCCTCCAATATCTCACCAGAGGGACTCACTAATGCTGAGGTGTTTTTCGGAGGAGCTAGACATACAGTAGGAAGATATATTATATGAAGAATAATCTATTGTCTATGTGGGATGTGAGCGTCATTTAGGCCCACTATATGGTTATATACTTGCACTTGCATTAAGATTGAATGCTGAGTATGTGTTAAAGATAAATGCCAGTGTGATAAGGACCGCAAATATATTGGCAGAGAGCAGAGTTTTGAAACATTTGTGAAGGCCGGAGATGACCACTTGCTAGTTATAGGTTCCTGGTGCATATTGCTGGGTGTAAGTGGCCAAATCACAGTTTTAAAACATCTAAAGGCTTAAAGTAGCCCCATTGAATGACAGTTCCAACATTTAAAATGGGGCATTGGAAACTTAGTAATTGAACAGATAGTTACCTACCACCTCCCGATATGCACCGGGACACTACAACTAGCAAGTGCTCTTCTCCTGTCTGCACGTTCATTTCGAAAATTTGTCCCCACCAAACGTTTGAACATTTCATGATGTTGCAATACTTACTGTCATTATCACACCAACATTCTCCTTTAAGTCACAGTGTTGGCTTGATCTCTGCTACAGTTACTGTTAGGACATTGAGCTAAATTAATATGTAAAAAAGAGGGAACAAAAAAACTAGTGTGCGGACCATCTCTTTGTTGACAAGTACTTTCTACTTTGATCCAGCACCCATCCAAAAACTTACATGGGAATCCAAGTCTTAGTGGTGGAGATGGAAGATCCTCATGGCCTCTAACAGCACAGGTGTAGCTGCCCTCATCTCCATTTCTGACTGAGCGGAGATGGAGCTCACTAGCACCCAGGTGGTCACGCTCCACAAGACGTCCATTCTTCTTCCAGACGAACCAGGGATTTCCACTCAGACTGCAGGTGGTTTTACAGGAAAGAGTCACATTGTCCTTGTCCGTTAGGTATTGCGGTCCAGTCACCTCCAGGCCTATACAGACATAATGCAGCATGATTATAACCACTGGGTGCTGATCAGATAAAGGCTGGTGGTGGGAGGGGGGGATAGACATGTCACCATTCAATCAAAATACAGGATGATTTGGACTACAAACTTATCACTGGGTGGTGATGAGATAAAGGCTGTTGTTTTCAAAACATTCTCCAGCAATAAAAAAGTGTTTGACTAAACAGTTAATTATATTACATTAACTTAACCTGTGACGGATAGTTTGACTCCTGGTTTCCCAATCCATTTCTGCTCCTCGTTGGTTGTGATCCTGCAGTAGTACTGGTGATGCGCGTCTTCTTTGGTCAGGTTCCTCAGGTGAAGATGGCACGTGTTGTTATCACTCCTGTAATCTACCTTAACTCGATGGGAGTACTTTGGGGTCTTGGACAAATCAGCAGGTGTGCTTGAATTTTTGTTTATCCAGAAAGCTTCCCGGACTCTTAGAGCATTGGGGTAGGTGTAAGAGCAGGACAAATTCATTGCTGATCCCTCTAAAGCACATATACTATTGGTAGAGTATGTTACACTCCACTTCTGGCATATAACACCTAGACAGGGAAACATATTTACCATTTTCATATTCACAGTGTTAAATGTTTGTTGTTTCATAGTATTGTAATTTTGTATTTTCTTCTTTCCACACTATTAAAACACCAGGGCAGTGAGAGCACACTTGAGACTGCTGCTGTGCTGAGCAATAACCCCTCCTCCCACATCTTAAGTCAGGGATGTGCTAACTTTTAGACGCTAGCACAGAAACATGTTATAGACGTTTTGCTCTTTTTTGCACCTTCTCAACAAGATACACAACAGGTCACTCAGAATGACTGCATAATAAATAATAGATTATTAAATAGAATAAATAAATACAAAATTATATTGAAAGTCACTCACATTTTAGCTTAGTATTGATAGAGATGAACTTTACCTTTCAGCAAAAGCAGACACACCAGAGAATGCAGACGACTTAGCATCATCACGAAACCTTTACAAAGACTTCTCCTTAATCTTTTTGAAACAAGGCAATTTGCTATTACCTTGCATACATAAGAAATAAAGAAAACATACTTTAGTTTTTGTTGTCCTGAACAAGATAGTTTAAAAATCATGTGATTTACAATGCCTTCTCCAAGATCAAATTAATATCTATTATATTTTGTGTTTAATAGAAAATGGAATTACCGTTTTAAGCAGTTGATTGTTGGTAAGCAGTTGATGGCGTGGTATGTTGGTCACGTCTAAATGTTAAATGTAGACATGCGTCTTGTGGTATCACAATCAAGAACAGTGAAAGGGCTCTAAGATCTGGAAAGACTGTATATAGATAGGCTGTGGTTTGTGGTCAAAGCTAGGTGTCGAGAAGAACAAACACTTCATTTAACAACATGCTGTACTACTATTATTTCCCCGAAAAGACCCATTTTTTAAAGGTTAATGACAGTTCAAGAAAACAACTCTTACAGATTTACCATTTTAAGTTGTATGTTGGTCAATGTGCACCTTAATTCAGTAATATTGCACTCCAGCAAGACTGACAGTCTAGAAATATATGCTCACAGTGTCCATGTTATGTTGCCTGTTTTATGTTACTTCTATTATCATGCCCAATATCTTTACATCAATTGCACTTTGTCCTAGTGAGTTGTGATGTCTTAAATATTGTTATACATCTTAGTTGTATGTCTAATTTTATCTATGTTGCACATTTGTTTGGAGCATTGAGAAACACAACTTCAGTCTGCTTGCATTATACTGTTGCAGAGTTTGATTGACAATGAACGTTTGCTTTGACTTTGTGTATGTTGATCCCATATGAATGCTAAGAGTAGAAAACAAAAGAGCATTGAAGCCCTTAAATAGATCATGCTCTGTGGTTTCTGATAAGGCGCTAACCGAGCAAAACCAACACCCATTTTATCGTCGCCCAGCAAGTGCTCACACAGTCATAAAAAAATAGACGTGCACACTGTCACAACCACTTGGCTCACAGTGGCCATGGCATTAAGGGGAGACCACGCAAATTTAAAATAGTAATCAAAATCAATATTTATTAAATAAACTATGTACATAAGTCAGTAAATGTAAGACAACCATAGAGTGTTGAGCAAATCAGCATTGTAATGCAAAAAGGGAAAGGGTAAATGGAGAAAAGGAAAGAGCTGCAGCCAGCCTCCTCGCTTCAGGCCAGAGCAGTCCGAGAGAGAGATCGACTAGAAACAGGAAGGCTTATGAAGGCAATCCAATTAGTCTTCAAATAGGCAGACTCTGCCCACCAAGACAGCTTCACTTGTAGGTTAAAACAAGACAACAGACAAACAAGCCAAACATACTCCAAAATGGAGGTGAAGGAGCAGACGACTCCAGCACAAAACAGCCAGGTCGTGACATCACTAAACCACTCAAATTCAAACTAGGCTAAAGGGTAAAAATAGAGGTGCACACACAAACACACACATACACACTTGCACATACACGCACACACACTCAGCACATATGCACAGAGATGCATGCACATACAGAGACCCACCACTAGAGGGTGGTGCAGGTGCATTACATTCTTTCTGACATACATACAATAAAAATTTATTACCAGACACAGACAAATGGAAGTGAAAAGATGGTGTTTACCCAAGACACGACAAACACACTTTGAATAAACATTTCAATTTATTTTTGTTATTTTTTTTAATTTGAACATCAGACCTTCATAGTCCATCATTACATACAATGCATAAGGGAAGACAATTTTATGTATAAAATACATTTGCTGCACTAATTCACAAAACATAGGCTACAATAATAGACTAGCAGTCATTAAGTCATTGACACAAGATGCTGAAAATGTGGCATATAAGGAATATGAAATATAAATTAGATATTACGGGGAACAAAATGTACATACATTTCTACAACTATACAGGATGGCTGACAACTACAAATACAGTGTAGGCTATGATGTAAAACGATCAATTTATTTATTTTACTGTTATAAATGATGTGTAAGCTTAATGATCTCCCTAGAGGTACTAGCCTATAAACAGCTCGTTTTACAGCATTACTTATTTTTTTGTAAAATCATCCAAGGTCTCGTAGATTCCAGCACGTTCCACCTCGTTGGCAGTGTTGTCTGTGTTGTGTCCGGTATTCTGTACATTTTGAGGAACCAAGACAGGTTATTGAGTAACTAAATACAATGATCCTGCGTCACACTTACAGTATACACAACGCTGTAATATAATAGCATTATTACCTCCGCCAAGGAGGTTATGTTTTCACCGGCGTGTGTGTCTGTGTACAACAGGGGTGGGCAATTATTTTGGCCAAGGGGCCACATTAGCTTTTGGATTTTGACTAAAGGGCCGGGTGTTAACAGTTAACCAACTGATGCCGGTAGATTGGCAAGTCTCAAGCCAGTAGCCCCACTTTCTTCAGAGGACATGTTAATATGCAGGTTTAAAAGGGTGGAATTTGCATTTCATGAATACAACACATTTGATAAATAAGGCCTATAATCTAAGTCACCATGACAAAATGAGAAATTATTTTATTTTGGGAAGGCTCCACGGGCCGCATTAAATAGCATTGCGGGCGCATCTGGCCCCCGGGCCTTAGTATGCCCAGGTATGGTGTACAAGATAACTCGAAAAGTACTGCACAGATTTGGAAGAAATTTTCGGACAACGTGTATATTGGGACAAGTAAGAAATGATTCGATTTTGGTGGCGATCTGTGATCCAAAACACAATCTAGAATTTATATTGTGTCTGTGACCACATTGCCTTGGCGGAGGTCGGCGCTCTCTGAGCGCTTTCCAAGTGTTTTTTTTTTACTGTATTGGTAACATTGGTTCCAGATATAGAAATAATCTCTGTTGAACATTTTTGCTGTCATGTCCATTTACAAACCTCTGAAGGAAAAAAAAAAAGAAAAGCTTACTGTGAGTGTTCCGTACTCTGAACTTGGACATTTAATAGACAGTGCTGTGTAGGTGCTCTCCACTGGATTGAGCTCCTTTTCCTTGAGAGAGAGAGACAGAGAGAGAGAGAGAGAGCAATTTATCATAGTCGTTTACAGTCCCTGTGTTTTTTTTTCACGGTGTATTCAGGAGGCAGACAGGTAGCAAATCAAGGGGAGATGCCTTTGATCACGCTGAAACCATGCCAGGAACCCATATTGCACCTTCAAAGATCTACATAATATTTAACAGCTTTGGATCTTGTATTATGTTATATATTTTAAGACTGTCTAAAGAAGCAATAATTTGCTTCTGAATAGCCTACTTACTGTCACATTTTCATAGTCATCGTCCTGACCACTAGGCTTCAGTTCCCCAACAGCGTAAGCGTTTTCTGTCCGACCGGATGCCTATGTGACAATCAAACACAAAAAGATGGATGGATGGATGGATGGATGGATGGATGGATGGATGTTACTCAAACGTAGATGATTAAGTCAGTATAATCTGGTAGAGTAGTAGTGAAATTCAATACTGTGAAACTGTGAAAGATTCATTACCTTTGCATTAGTAAACGTAAGGCTTCCACCCTCTGTCAACCTATGTCTCCTAGAGCAAAAATAAGTAACCTGTTTGTATTGTCTTATTTACATTTTTTATCATTTTGAATTAAAGTTTGTGCAAGAGTAAATAATATATTATAGAAAGAAGGCAAAATAAATCAACTGGCAAACCTTTTGATTACACAAAAAACTGCAATCCCGATAAAAGTAGCAACCAAAACGACCACAACAATGCTGATGACCATTATTAATGGAAAGCCTGCTGCATCTGGGAGAAAAAAATGAAAATAAAAGACAGTATATGACCATGTTGTCAGTTATTAATAATTAGAATTGAGGTTTCTTGTATAGTCTATGCAGAGGCTGGGAATTTATAAATATTAGTCAACAGAGTAAGATATTCAACATAATTCAACGTATTTTTAGTTGACCTTTGCAACAAAGGTAGAGTAACACTGACCTTGCAAAGCAACCAGGACAGAAGGTGATATCTCACTGCCAACTGAGTTCCTGGCCTCACAGTAGTACTGTCCTCCATCCTCAGATCTGATGTTAGTGATGCTATACTGCTGTCCTGATCCTACTGGAGTGGACTCGTCCACCTTAAACCAGGTGTAGCTCTCCACTGGTGGGTTGGCGTCACTATTGCAGGTCAGAGTCAATGTTGTGCCCTCTATTGGTTCCCCCGAGAGAAAAGCAGTGGTATTTTGGGGAGAATCTGCAACACATTGAAGTACAAAATACTGTACCTAGAACACAATGACACCTAGTGGTAGTGATATAGTAATGAACAGTTAAAAAAATAGACACAACATGCCATAAAGTACATATAACAAACTTATTGGACACTGACAGTAACAGAAACAGACATTTTTAAAATGTTATAAAAAAAAAAAAAAAAAAAATAGAAATTAAAGGAAATAACTTCGTATTAAAGCAATTCACAACCTATTTTCCAATCACACTGTCAAACTTAAAGGAGACATAGAATTGAAAAACACTTTTGTATTGGTTTTGATGAATTAAGAGAGGCTGTGGATGGTCAAAGAGCTATCATGAACATGAGGCATGGTTCTGCCCTCTTTCATATGGAAATCCTACATTTAGAAATAGCCATTAATTCATGGGCGAATTAGAATAAAGCCTTCAAATGATGTCAAATAGCACAAAGCCATTGCAGTTCAAGTAAGGTGGGCAGAGTGAGGCATTGTTTAGGCAAAAAAAAAAAACCATTTCAATACACATCTTAAATATGAGGTGTTAACTGGGCTTGTAAAATATCACTTGATCTTTTTGACAAAATACAATTGAATATATTGTATTTTAACATCAGAGAATAAGGTACAATACTCAATTAATCCATTCTATGTCATCTTTAAACACTTTTCACAGAAACTTACACTGCACCAAGAGTTGAACCGGTGGGGCTCTAATCTCTTCATGTCCAGCTAAACCACAGGTGTATGTACCCATGTTCTCCAACTTCACTGGGTCCAGGACAAGATGCTGGTGCTGATTCTGACCAAAAAGGAGACCACTATCTTTGTACCAGGTGAAGTTGGCAAGACCTCCAGTCACAGGACAGTCTGTGACACAGGTGAGCTCAACCCGTCCCCCTCAATCGCCTGCCGAGGTGACAGCTTCACCTGCACCTGCTGTTTACCTGGATATGATGAACATAAACAACAATATCCATTAACATGCAGACCTGACCCTAACTTAAAATGTTTTTGTTGTTGTTGTTGTTATTGTTGACTCAATGATTCCAATATCCTTTTCATTACCTACAACAACAAACAGAAGTGGAGAAATGCCAACAGTAATCTGTCGATTCACTTACATGTCACAGAAAGATTGACAGGACGAGAAGTTGCTTCATACCCTTTCACCCGGCAGGAGTAACTGCCTGTATCGTTTTCACGCGCAGGGTCAAGTAGCAGCTGATTGGTTCGCTCCAGGCTGGAGATTACACGGTTGTCCTTCAGCCAATCATAAGTGGGGGCCTCACTGAGGATACAGGAACCACAGTACAGATCTACTGTTTCCCCCTCATCCACATTCTCCTCTGGGATCACCTCCACTGACAGGTCTAAAGGAGACAGATCAACAGACATGCTGACAAGATGAGATATGGGCCATGTCTCAAATGGCTCACTTCTGTCAGTGCACTGGATGTAACTGCTGTTTAACTCGCCAATTCAAAGAAATATTTAGTTTGGGGGCGTTGTAGCTCAGCAGGCTAGTGCGTCGTACCACAAATCCGGGACCCGGGTTCGAGTCCGACCCAAGGTAATTTCCCGATCCCTACCCTTCTCTCTCTCCCATTCATTTCCTGTCACACTCTCTACTGTCGAATTAAAGGCAAAAAGCCCTAAAAAAGAAACATTTAGTTTGATGACTAGTTTTGCAGTGGTTGTCAGTGTGAATCCACTATGTACTGAAACATGGTTTGAAATGGACAAATTTGAGACCTCCAAAGACAGTTCTAAAGGAGGCACACACCATATGTTGACAATTTTAGATGTGAATCAATGACTGAGCCAATACACATTGGGGACTGAAAACACCAGACCTTTTGTAGGCCGGCCATATACAATTGCCTTGCTGTGATTTGAAGGCAGTACAAGGAACGCCCCTGAGTAACAGGGGCAAGGAAAAAGTCTCTTCTATTTGTAATAGAAGACATTTTATATATGCTCCGCTCAACCCAACTGGGGCCCAGTGAAGTATCCGAATAGTCAGAGGGCTATTGAAGAAATGGATGGATGGATTCTCAGGCATGCAAACTCGCCGCCTTTCGGCGAAATTCGCCGTTTTGAACTCGAAATGGGTCATTCTTCTGAATCGCGTAGATTCGAGGAGAAAATATTTGGTCGGGGGGGGGGGTCTCGGGTCGAGCCGAGCATGTCAACTAGCGAGTGGGATTGAACCTCAAAACAACACAAGACCTAGGACCACAGATGTATAACTGCGCCACTCTCTTCTCGTGACAACAAATGACTGACAAGAGTGCCGTGTGAGAGAAGCCCCATCACCAATCAGAAGTGAGGGGGCGAACCCTTCTCTCCCTCTCCCTCCCCCCGTCTCCCACTCAGTGGAAATTGCGGCAAGGTCAGAATTAATATCAACAGTTTCTTCTGAAGCTAAAATGCTAAAATTTGACTGATGGCCTGAAATAGTCGTCATAATTAACTCAGCTGTGTCGTTAGATCAATTCATGTGCTTGGAATAGTGTCTTTAACACCACTGTCATCTTCTAAATGTCTTCATATCAGACGTGAAATAGTCTACAAAATTCCTCGATATTTCGCCGTCTCACAGAACGCCGTTTGTGCTACGAGCTGGAGGTAACTAGAGTGGCTAACTAGCGCCTTCCACACAAGTTCAGGGCTTTGCTATTTTTAGCGAACGTTCATGGAGACATTGTCGCCGGCTTTATAATATCCTGCGGTAATCACGGAAACGGATTTTTTTGTCCAATAGTTGAGGTTGTCCATTCGTCGTGAGTTAGTCAATTGAATCCGGAGAGCTATGCCACTGGTCGTATTTGAGAGTAGTGCTACGCATCCCCTATCCCCATATTGCTAGTATGGTCAGCAACCTACTGAACACATTAAAGCTGAATGATTTTGCAATCTTACCTTAATCAAAATCACTGAAGTAATCCATGTTATCAAGTAGCCTTGTGTGAAGTGAAAGGCATACCAGTGTACCAAAACAAACTTCGTTTTGAAGTCACATTATGCTAACGAGTCTGTTTCAGAACAGTAGCCACATATGTAAACCATACAAAGCCCCTCTCTGATTGGCCTATTTAATAGAAGAATAACATAACATATTTTATTGGTAGGCCTATTTATTCAGCTTATATTTTAGTGTGGGGAGACATTAGACTTCTCTTAAATTATTATTTTTTGACTACTAGTTTTATTTAAGGGAGAGAATGGGCTACTACAGGAGTTTAAAAGAACCCTAAAATAATAGGCTACTTTAAAGCAGAATTCAACCCTGAAACAACATTGTAAACACTGTGTTTTACCATACATTTATGCATGACAGTGCTGCCATTTAATGTAATAACTCTATATTAAAAATAAATAAACCTTAAAAAAAAAAAAAAACAATTTAAGGTGTTTTGCGCACCTGGGCCCATTTAAATACGTCATTAAAAAATTCAATAATTATCGATATCGACCAATATACTGAGCCTATATCGTGATAGAGATTTCAGCCATATCGCCCATATAATATAATTCAAAATGCCTCTGGGTTGCGCTTACACAAACTACGAAATTCACTTTTCCTCGCGCGCGCACGTCCGTGTACCCTTGTCACCTTTTTCACCCCTGACCAGTTTGCATGCCTGATTCTCAATTTTGATGGGCGAGAAATTATATTATGCAAATAGTGATTACATTATTCACTATTTTTCATAATTTCTTGAAAATTGTTTAAATCTTTATACACCCAGCATACCTGTGACTGAGAGAGTAAATCCGGATGAGCTGCTCCATTGTTTTCCAGAAAGATCCGTCTCAAAAGCAAACCAGTAGGTCCCCGAATCCCCCAAACGGAGATCTTTGATTCTCACAGAGCAGTTCTGGGTCCTGTCCCCTGAATACTCAACACGGCCATTGAACACATGGTCTTGCAAGACATTATGAGTTGCACTGCTAGGTGATTGACCTTTGAACCAATGAGTGGATGTGACCTTGTGACCTGTAGGATAACTGTAGCTGCAGGCGATGCTAACAGACGACCCCTCCAGGACACAGGTCTTCATAGTCTGGTATTTCACTTTTGCATCTTGATCACCTGCAACTATGGAGGAGTATTACAGATTTGTTATCAAACATGAAAGTCCATGTCTAAGAGGTAGGGTAGACTGAGTACATTTGAGACAGGAGTACGGTTGAGACTTGTTAATATCTTGCGTGCAAAACAAGCTAGAACTATGATTTTTGCTACACACATGGGCATTAGTACCCTCTTTAAACATGGAAAATTTGGATATTGTGTATACCTCCAGTCCAAAGATATTGGGGAAAGTATTTTTACCATAGTCAGAATTTCACTTAACCATGTCCCTTCCACAGTGAATATCTTAATACTCCTGCTAGACTGTTAAACTTATCTTACACCATTTAAAGGTAATTCTCTGCTCTATAAATTGACATATTTCATATAATCATATAATGCAAGCTGGTTGCATTATTTAGAAAAATGTGCAAGATGGTCAGCAGGGTACAGTTGAGACATGACGATTCAACTGCCCCCTGGATGTAGAGCTCCATTGGATTGCATGTTGTTTATCTGTGTCTATATTATGATAGAATTTAGGCAATATGCAACACAAATGTCAATAGAATAAAACATTTCTCACATTTAAACTATATATTATTAAAGGATATACATTTCTAACATGATGGCTGTAAATATAACATATTTTATAAAATGAATGATGATAAAACAAAGAAAAAATATTTTTTCATCTTCAAACTTGATGTGCCTGTTGTATCTCTTTTTCTAAAGCTGATCTAGAGGGAAAAGTATGGATTTAACTAAAAAGAAACTCTAAAATTACATATTCTAAAAATGAGCCATCTTGGCCATCTGACAGCCTTACAGCATTCTCAATGTGTCTCAACTGTACCATGCTGTGTCTCAACTGTACACAATACTTTAGGGCTATGGGTACAGTTGAGATAAAATGCACCTTGAAAATAATTAAGGTAGGGATATAAGTTTTTGGTTTTATTGTAGTGCAGACTTAAAGGATGCACCATGTAAAAAATAACTTATTTTCAATATGTTTTTAGTGTCGAAAATTTGAGTCGTAGCGGAGAGAGCAAAAACTGTCTCAACTGTACTCAGTCTACCCTACTGTCCACATAAGTTTTCTCAGAAAAGTGCTTTTATAAATATACAGTAATAATAAAAGTATATATGGACATATAAATATGGACAATAAAATAACAGGAAACTGAAATTAAGCAGAGGGAAATTAGTTAGTCTGGGATATGCAATTTAATATAGGCCCACTGTAATACTATAGCATAACCCTAAACCTGTATGTAGTATAAACTAGATTGTTGAGACTGAAATGTACTAGGACATGACGTTTTCTGTCTTACCCTACTGACAGAGTATTTGGAGCCTAAACAGGGCTTAAAAGAATCATTTTATTATACAAAAATATCACCCAGAGGTCAAACGGACAACATCCCTTACCAGTGAACTCAAGAAGAAGGTCAGTAAAGATGAGGAAACTGGATTGGATGAACAAAGAAATGGGTTTCTAGAGGGGAGAAATGATAACACACTTCTTGAGATGCATTTGGTAATGCTTTGCGACCTACACACTACTGGATAAGGAGTAAGAATGGTGTAACAAAACAATCTGGGGATACATTTTAAAATACTTTAAGTATACTGGAGTAACAAAGTCATGTGTTTAAGGAGATTGAGCTCTTTAATTCTACCTGAAATTCAATTAAAAGTGTTAATCTAATGGTATGTTTGTTAATTGATTCATCATAAATGCATGATGAATGCAAAAACTTAACATACAGTGTAAACGTGGTGTAAAAACCAAACAGGCTTTTTATTGAAGCAAAAAGGATGGGGGAGGGGGGTGTTACAACCACAGTCTGTTGACATTGTGAGAAAGCCCAGGATGATGAGGTCATCATAAGCCGACTCCTCTCTTGTCTTGAACTTTCCCTTGTGTTGCGGGTGTTCACTTTTCTCCCTGCTCCTCGCTGATTATAAATGTTGGAAAGGTACACTTTGTGTTCAGTGCGTGCATACACAATGTAAGTAGAATGTTGTTATTGACATGCTCGTGAAATGTTTGAATACTTTGAATATCGTAGTGTTTTATGTTCAGAAATAGCTAGGTTCTGCCTGGTAGCTAACAAGCATGTTTGACTGCTTATGTTACAAATCTAAAGCCTTCATTTCCAGTTAGTATCATCTGCCATTAGCGTAGAAGCATAAATGCTGAACTCTGTCTATTGGATTTTCTTTAGAACTCATGAAATGCAACGTAATTTGTGCATTCCTATATTCCTGTAGTTACTAGCATTAACCAGGTCATTCGCTATGCATTACTGCCACCTAGCGGCCATATGGTGCAATTCAAGAATAATTTGTTGGTAAGATTCATGGCGGTTTTGTAATTCTGTTTATTTTATTTATTATTTTCCTAGAAACCACATATTGAACATTAAATGCACAAGAGATGAAGAATGTAAAGAAATTACAAGATTAAAGGAAGGCATCTGTTAAATCTGTGTCCAGTGAGTTCTCTGACCGGAACCCTAAGTCCATATCTTACCACTCAGTCAGACCCCTTTTCCCGGAGCCTAGACTCCTGCACAGACATGATAAGAACAGTATGTTCTGGCAGCAACCATTCATCTCTCAATTTCCCATTAAGTAAACTATTGCATATGTGCATATGTTGAATGAAACAAATACTGTAGGCCTATACTGTACAACTCTACTAACATATGAAGAGTTCAGATGCAAAACCCCCTAAACACAATTTTTGTGAAAACTGAGTTAATGATAGCCTGACATAGCCCGACCATAATACTTCTGTTCATCCGTATTCATGGTCTGGAGGTTCTTTAACCTTACGCGATTATACTGCGGGGGGGAGGGTATTCACTTTTGGTTTGAAACAATTGGACAGCTCGTCTAATCAGAGTCGCTTATTGGCCGGTAGACTCTCTACCGATATAAACACGCCCAAGAGGACCGTTCCCAGACCATGAATACGGATGAACAGCAGTATTATGGGCGGGCCATGTCAGGCTAAGTTAATGATACTTTGTGAATCCTGTATAAATCTAGAATATGAAAATGAAATGTTTTTGTGAAAAAATAAAATAAAACCTGCTCCCCGCTGTGTCTAAAATATCTGTTTACAATCAAAACACTGTAAACGCCTGATAAAAAAAATGGCCTTTTTCTCAAAAAGTGGTCAAGTGGAGTTAGGGGGTTTTGCATCTGAACTCTTCATATGGAGGCAGACCTGCTCAGTATAAACCTGCTATATTTGTCACTAATTAGCCTATACAACAACTGTCCATATATGTAGCTTAGCTAGCCATCCTGTCAAAATATATGGATATCCTCTTTTAAATTGCTTTCTCAAGGCTCATGGCTGTTCACCAAGCACAGATCATATTTTTTTTTTCTCATCTTAAAATTAACACTAGTACATACAGATGAATATGCGTACATATTACGCATAATTATCAGCTAATTTTCAAAAACAACACCAAAAAACCTCATCTCAGCTCTAAAGCTCATAAGTCAGTTTATAGACTATTTATCTGGTGATGAAGTGAAATTTGCAGTCTTCCTTACCATGGCCTGCAATTTCCTGACGTTTTTTGTTGTTGTTGTTGTTGTTGTTGATGAGTAGACAGTAACGAACAAAGACCGAACTGGACAACACATCGGCACAGGAAAGCACTTTTGCATCAAATTGGCCCTCATCAGAAATTAACCAGTAAAGAGAAAAAGAGGAAGATACAGTGGCAGAGAGATGAGTAAATGGGGGTGGGGGTGAGAAACTGGACTTTTTGGAGGAAGCCACAAGTTTGCAACATAAGGTCAGAGTAAGCAAGTGCTATAATTATTCAGCAGTAGGACACTGCTGCACGCACACACACTCTCACACACACAGACACACACACACACACACACGCACACACGCACGCACGCACGCTTGTTTATTGTAAAGTTCCCTTCCTCATTTAACCCTATAACAACCATAAGCTTAGAGGAAGCACTGGAACACAAATGCACACATCACACAAGTCTAAATGAATCAAAAGTTAGACACTGTTGCTGGAAGTGTAAGAAGTTCACAGAATTGTGCAATTACAGAATGGGCAAATACTACAGTAGAAAGAGGAAATCATTCAAAACAACATCTTCGATTCAAATAGTTTTATTTATTCTGTACAAATTAAGAAGAGGGGTCCACCTAGAAGGCGGTGTCTAATAGTGACTGTTGTCGGCAGTGCACAAGACCAGAAAAAGTCCAAAAACAAACAAACAAACAATCCACACACTGATTCCTCACCGGCCCCAACTCATGCTGAAATATGCAAATAGTAAACAGTGCTTTGTCTATACATCTTACATTTATCCAAACAACACATGCTTGCCATAAACTAACCCATATGCTACCTAACATCATAATGATATAAATCATCATGATAAATTTAACTTGATGAAAGTTGACTCACTGTCTTTACGTGTTTTATGTGGAACACACATATATACACATAGCTATTTATTATTATTATTATTATTATTATTATTATTATGATTGCTGATGCCAACATAGAAACACAGGTAGTTAAAGGAATATTCCACCTCTTTATGAAAATTGGTTATTCACTCTCTTACGTGGAGTTACATATGTGAGTGAAATCATTTTGGTCTCAGTGTATGTGTTTTCCCTATTCAATACCCCCAATTTTAGCTTTATTCTAGCTGTGGCTTAGCATAAGTACTGGAATGCAAAGTTGCCAGATAGCAACCCTTTGGCTACTTTACTTTCCAGTGCCTATGCTAAGCTAAGGGTAAAATTGGGGTTTCAGAATAGGAAAGCACATGCACTGAGACCTAAATGCTTTTACCCACATATGTTACTCCAGGTAAGAGGGTGAATAACCAATTTTTATAAAGAGGTGGAATATTCCTTTAACTAGCACTCTTCCAAAGAATATTTTTGATAAAACAAACCTGGGTAGATGTGAAAGTCTCACATAGACATTAATGCAGGAAATAAGGAAATTAAGACATTGGCATTGAACACATAGAAGTTGTTGTAAAGAAAGTTTGTTGCCATGTCAAAATCTTGGCACCCAATAGGCTTTGTGGCTCTGAGTCATCAAATCTTAAAAATACGAGTACACTATACACTTTCAGACAAGGTCAGAGAAGTCTGATCCAATCTTTTTTCATTTAAGCGCCTCTAAAAAGCAATTGATAGCAATTGTTTCTCAGTTCCAGACCATACGAAGCAAAGGGGGCTGGTTATGACCAGGCAAGATTTGCAAGCACCATGCCTGTGGAAAAAATATGCCTTGATATATAAAGAGGTGGGATTAAAGTAGGATTAAACTAGAATTCTAGAATTCTGAACTAGGATCGATAAATGACATGTTTTGTGTTAAATGTGCATCCTTGCACTGCCAGCACTGCCTACTAGTTGAAGATATGGAATTTGGTGTAGTGTTCTAAAAGTGCAATGCAAATATACCATTCATATAAGTGTTGGGAAACATCATAGGTGTTGGGAAGTTGTAATTTGTTACTATTAGAGGTTGAAACGACAGAATGGTATCAGTCCATACAGCCATCACAGCAAGCAAGTAAAATGAAAGTGAAACTATAACCAAAAAGTGAGTGCAATGCAATTACACCGGAGTACATGGTCCATCAACCGCTGGAAACAGCCCAGTGCCCCATGAAGCCCAAATGGCATCATCTGGAACTGAAAGAGACCCATTAGCGTGGGGGAAACTATATAAGCTTTGGACTTCTCATTTAAGGGTGCTTGCCAATATCCTTAACAAAGATCTAATCTAATACAATTGGCATGAACTACGTTCTCAAGGAGTTCATCAGCGCACGGCATTGGATATCTCTGAATGCAAGATGGCATTCACCTTCCGGAAGTCAAGGCGCACACCCTTAGGGAGCCATCTGTTGTGGCCATAATCACTATAGGGCTGCCCCATTCACTTTTTGAGGGTTTGATTACCTCCAGCTCCAACATCGGTTGGATTTCTGATGGGGAACTGGCCTTCCCTCAGATGGATCAAGTGTTCCAGGTCTGTGGACTTCCCCGGCCTCTGTCGGAAAAGTGTGGGATAGTGATTGAACACTTTTAACAAATCTCCTTTCTTATCATCCAAATGAGGATGGTCCACATCTATTGCCCCATGGGATCAGCGTGGCTGGCCGTAACATCAACTTTCAAATGAAGGTGAAATATGATGGCATACCCGTCATAAATGTCAAGGGGATGCCCAAGACCCCATGCCTTGTATTTGCCACATTCTGGACCTAGAAAATAGTAGTCATTACAATTCAGACATACCAACGTGAAAGACATGAATCTAAAGACCAGATTTGGTGAAACCACACATTGTCTTTGTGGAGCAAAGCAGACATTAGCGACCCCAGTCACATATACAACAAGAGCAAGATCTTGGATCTCATCTCATCCGTTGTCTTGAAGAAGCCTTCCTTTTCCATAATCTATTTGTCTCCTGCATGTCAAACGTGTGAGAGTCTTGCTCTTGTTGTATATGTGCAGTATTGTGCACAGTGCCCTGTACAATGTGTAAAAAGTTAGTTACTGCACCAGCGTCTTTAGACTGTCATGATAAAGTCTGGAATATTACACTCACATCATCTTCTGGGTCTGTAGGCATCACAACATCAAGCACAGCTTCATCCAGGTTGAACTTGTGCAGTTGTTCTATGTCCAATGCACTGCCAGAACTTCAAAGGAGACCAACACACAGAACCATAATTAAAATAAAACAAATGAAAATTTGCACTCTTGCAGTTAGTGTCCACTACTGAAACGACATACCGTATCTCAAGACAAAAGGACATAATCTTCAGGTGAATTGTCCCCATCTTCACAATACCTTGGGTTTGTCCACCACTCATTCATGCCTATGCTGCATACATGAGCAAATGGTCGGACTAGAACATAGAATAATCACAAAATAAAAACAGAATAGGAAAAAGAGAGAAATCATGTGCAACACTTATGTGCCATTTCTCAAATCATTTATTGCTTTTTCATCTGGAGAGTCGCACTGCTCCTCATCTGCTATGCTTATGGTGGGCATTCTGTAGCTATAGTTGAAAGGAAACATACACAAACAAAAAACAATATGTAATCAGTCAACAGCCAACCAATCTACAAACAGCATTACAACAAGTACAGTCTACAATCATCTCAAGGTACAAGGCAAACCCACCTGGCCTCCAACACACCCACTTCTTGTATGTCCAGCTGTTGTACACCTTGGACAGGGAAGTCATCCCTTACAGCAAAAATAAAATAAAATAAATAATTATGGTGAATAATTGTCGACATATGCAGACCTACAAACCGACGTTATTATAGTACTAGAACAAGAATAAGCTTACTCATCGCGGTCAGAAACTTTGCTGGGCATTGATGCAACTTGAAGAGAACAAGAACAGATCAAGTGGTCAAGTTTAACTATTGTAGACTTCACAACAGTAATGTGCATGGCATGTTTGTGTACATTACAGTTCATGGCCAAATAACCTACCTAAAATGGCAAAAGTCACTACCTTGCACTGACGGTTGCATGCTAACATTATCAATCAGAAACGCTAATCATAAACTAAGACAAAGAATTTTGGGATCGATAGTACAATTCGGGGGATTTTAGCAGACAATGTTATCCTTCATAGCAGTGAACTCAGAACAGCAGCGTAAGAAAAATTCTGTATAAATATAAACATATGTGCAACAATTGCGAGTTATCAAGATAGCAGACGCCTTAACTAACATACTAAATAAAACACTACGATGTACAATAAACGCACAGGATAAAAAGCTAAATAAAAAAGATTACAAACAATTTAGACTTAAGAGTAATTTACTTACAAGTCCAGAAACAGCAGATCCAAATGACTATCGATCGTGCATTTTGTGGCCTCCTTCAGCTCCAGCCAATGAGTGTAAGCCGATCCAATGTTCACTTTGCTTCAAGTGCCGTGCACGTACATCTCTACTCTCCCAAAGCTAATCATGTAAGCTAACGTAATGTTAATGTCTTTGAATGACTAGAGTCAAGCGAGAGGCTAGAGAATGTATGAATTAATCAATCAGCAGTAAATATAATATTCAGTATAATTCAAAGTATTTTTAGTGGACCTTTGCAACAAAGTAGGAGTATTACTGACCTTGCAAAGCAACCAGGACTGAAGCTGATATCTCACTGCCAATTGAGTTCCTGGCCTCACAGTAGTACTGTCCTCCATCCTCAAATCTGATGTTAGCAATGCTGTATTGCTGTCCTGATCCTACTGGAGTGGACTCATTCACCTTAAACCAGGTGTAGTTCTCCACTGGTGGGTTGGCATCACTGCTGCAGGTCAGAGTCACTGAAGTGCCCTTAGTTATCACATCAGGTGTGACAGAAACTGAGGTTTTCTTAGGAGAGACTGGAGAAATGGGATAAAATAATGATCCATGTTGTTAACACACACACACACACACACACACACACACACACACACACACACACACACACACACACACTCAGTGAGATACATACCCCTCACTATGATGGACACAGGAGATGAGTTCTCGGCTCCATATTTATTCCTGGCCTCACAGTAGTACTGTCCTCCATCCTCAGAACTGATGTTAGTGATGCTGTACTGCTGTCCTGATCCTACTGGAGTGGACTCACTCACCTTAAACCAGGTGTAGTTCTCCACTGGTGGGTTGGCATCACTGCTGCAGGTCAGAAGTCACTGAAGTGCCCTTAGTTATCATATCAGGTGTGACAGAAACTGAGGTTTCTTGGAGAGACTGGAGAAATGGGATAAAATAATGATCCATGTTGTTTACACACAGACACACACACACACACACACACACACACACACACACACACACACACACACTGTTAGGTCCCCCTGCGCCCCCTTCAGCCCAGCGGTGGCAGTGCTGCGGTTGTAGGGTGGTGACAGGATAGGCCTCGTCAGGGGTTGCACCTGGCGGCAGGTGACGTCGCATTTAAAAGTAGCCTTGGGACTCCTCCTCGCCCTCTCTCTCGTTATCAGCATTTTTGAGTTTTCACACGAACACACAGACACGCACTCAGCACACTAGCAAACTTTCTCCATTATTTTTCTCCATTACCTTTCCCCTAGACACCTTTTGATATATAATAAACTTTAAGATTATTTTTGGAATTCGTTTGTTGCCTCATTTATGTTACGGCAAGAGCCGGTCGTAACACACACACACACACTCATTGAGATACATACCCCTCACTATGATGGACACAGGAGATGAGTTCTCGGCTCCATATTTATTCCTGGCCTCACAGTAGTACTGTCCTCCATCCTCAGATCTGATGTTGGCGATGATGTACTGCTGTCCTGATCCTACTGGAGTGGACACATTCACCTTAAACCAGGTGTAGTTCTCCACAGGTGGGTTTGCATCACTGCTGCAGAAGAGAGTCAGTGTTGTGCCCTCTACTGGTTGCCCCGAGAGAATAGCTTTTGTATTTTGGGGAGAATCTGAAACACATTGAAGTTAAAAAAAAAAAAAAATTGCAATGAACAGATTGTGTTTCAATAAATAAATAAATAAATACAATAGCACATGCTGTGCATACAACAAGAAAGGCCTCATCACACATAATGGTAAGTAAAGAAAATAACTTAGTATGAAAGCAATATACAACCTATATTCCAATCACATTATAAAACTTAAAAGCTTTTCACAGAGACTTACACTGCACCAAGAGTTGAACCGGTGGGGCTCTAATCTCTTCACGTCCAGCTAAACCACAGGTGTATGTACCCATGTCTTCCAACCTCACAGGGTCCAGGACAAGGATGGCGCTGATTCTGACCCAAAAAGAGACCACTGTCTTTGTACCAGGCAAGATGTCCAGTCACAGGACAGTCTGTGACACAGGTGAGTTCTACCCGTCCCCCTCAATCACCTGCCGAGGTGACACTGTTACCTGCACCTGCTGTTTGCCTTGATATGGTGAACATAAACAGCAATATCCATTAACATGCAAACCGGACCCTAACTTAATTTTTGTTGTTGTGGTTGTTGTTGTTGTTGTTGTTGTTGTTGTTATTGTTGACTCAATGATTCCAATCTCATTTTCATTACCTACAACAACAAACAAAAGTGGAGAAATGCCTACTGTAATCTGTTGATTCACTTACATGTCACAGAAAGATTGACAGGACGAGAAGGTGTTGCTTCTTGACCTTTAACGTGGCAGGAGTAACTGCCCGTGTCGTTTTCAAATGCAGGGTCAAGTAGAAGCTGATTGGTTCGCTCCAGGCTGGATATTACACGGTTGTCCTTCAGCCAATTATAAACTGGGGCCTCACTGAGGATGCAGGATCCGCAGTACAGATCTACTGTTTCCCCCTCATCCACATTCTCCTCTGGGATCACCTCCACTGACAGGTCTAAAAGAGACACAGACCAATAGACAAGCCTACAAGATGAGATATGGACCATGGATTGCCAATCATGAGATATAGACTAGAAATTAAATTATAAAAAAATGTTTAAAATGAACATTTTGTAAATCTTTATACACCCAGCATACCTGTGACTGAGAGTGTAAATCTGGAAGAGCTGCTCCATTGTTTTCCAGAAAGATCCGTCTCAAAAGCGAACCAGTAGGTCCCCGAATCCCCCAAACGGAGATCTTTGATTCTCACAGAGCAGTTTTGGGTCCTATCCCCTATATACTCAACACGGCCATTGAACACATGGTCTTGTAGTACGTCATGAGTTGCTCTGCCAGGTGATGGACCCTTGAGCCAATGAGTGGATGTGACCTTGTGACCTTTGGGAGAACTGTAGCTGCAGGCGATGCTAACAGATGACCCCTCCAGGGCACAAGTCTTCATAGTCTGGTATTTCACTTTATCATCTTGATCACCTGAAACTATTAAGATACATTACAGGTTTGTTGTCAAACATCAAAGTCCATGTCTACTGTCCACATAGTGTTCTCAAAGAAGTGCTAGATTCAGTTGTAATCTATAATTGTATGTATACACTGCAAAAAAATGCCCTCTAAAAATAAGAAAAAAATTAGTGTTTTAGGTGAAAAATTGCTTATTTTGAGCAAAATTATCTGCCAGTGGATACAGACATTCTCTCTTCTCCTCCTTGAAAAAAGGAAAGACTATTTGGAGCCTAAACAGGAATCATTTTATCTGACAAAGTGAAATATCACCCAGAGGTCAGATAGAATATTCACATGCAAATGACACACAACTTTTTCTTACCAGTGAACTCTAGAAGAGGGTAGATTGAGATGAGGAAACTGGATTGGATGAACAGAGAAATGGGTTTCTGGAGGGGGAAAGGGGTGGGGGATTAAAACCGCAGACCATTGATATGAAAAGACAGCATGTTCCAGCAGCAACCAATCATCTCTCATCAGTTTGCCATTAAGTACATTGTTTATATATCTACGTAAAATAAAACAAATAATTTTATATTTCATGCTTTAACAGTGGTTATAATTTTGGACGGAGTTTTTAATAAATAAAATGTAACATTGAAAACAACTTAATAAAATACACCTCTACTACAACATATGGAGGCAGACCAATCCAGCACAAACCTGTTTATACTTGTTGCTACTTATCCCACAACATCTGTACATGTAACTTACTGTAGCTGTCTATCATTTCACAATATTCTGGTTTTAAAGAGCCCATAGCAGTTCACCAAGCACACATCATACAAATGTTTTTACATCTTAAAATTGACTCTAGTACATGAAGAAGTTCAACATTGTCAACATATTAATTGCACATAATTATCTGCTCATTTTCACAAACAAACAAACAAACCACAAAAAAAAAACATAACACAAAACGTCATCTCAACTCTAAAGCTCATGTTGCCACTGATATAGGACTTTTACTGCCTATTAATCTGGTGATGAAGTGAAATTTGAAGTTTTCCTTACCATGGCCTGCAACTTCCTAACTGTTATCGTTGATGAATAAGGCACTAACGAACAAATCAAGACCACACCAGACAACAGCTTGTCAGAGGACAACACTTTAACATCAAAACCTTCATCTGAAAAGAGCAGCAAAGAGAAAAGAGGAAGAAACTGGCAGTATAGATGCATAGATGGACTTAGATGGAAACTGGACTTTTGGAGGAAGCCACAAGTTTGCATGGTAAGCAAGTGTAAACAGTAAGCCGAGTAAGCCAGTGCTATAATTAATCAGAAATCAAATGAGGGACACTTTGTTCAGGATGTGGAAAAGTACTGGTACAGGCCCTATACGTGCACCCCAAACCCAAATCGCCTAGGTCAGGGTCGGGAACCTTTTTGGCTGAGAGAGCCATTAATGGGACATATTTTGAAATTTATTTCCATGAGAGCCATACAATATACAGGCATGTCTTTTATTCATTAATTTATCTTATCTTTATTCGAAAAGTAATCAAAAAGTACAGAAAAAGAGTGTTTTGGCATACTCCTCATCTGTGAATGGCTTTCCATTTCTCACAATTGCTATTCAAGTCACATTGGACTGAAATAGATAGATGAATGGATTTAAATAGGCCTACATGAGAATGTTTTACATTTTTAACGTCATCATTCTTTTATAAAAGATTTGTATGTGAGCCAGATGCAACCATCAAAAGAGCCACATCTGGCTCCCAAGCCATAGGTTCCCTACCCCTATTAGGATGATTCTAAGGGCCCAGCACAGAGAGGGGGGGCCTTCAATATTTGAAGGGCCCAAAAAAGAAAAAAGTTGTCATAGGACCCAAAATTTCTAGCAGCGCCCCTGTCTTACAGTATTAATTTCCATGACCTTGCAAATGAAAGCTACATATTGTCTTGTCCAGTTTCGATTTGAATGAATGAGATATTTACTTTTGCCAATTTGTCTACAATGCACTTGGATACATTCACACAAAGTTATCAAGTCATGCTGATAAGAAGGACCTTGTGCTCTGGGGAAGTTTGGGCTGAAATGCTACTTCATGACAGCCTTGGGCACACAGGGAATCAAATGTGTTATTCCCATAGATAGCTGGTTAAAGTATTTGTTTTGCATCTAAATCCTCCTATTATCCTCAGAATTAATTAAAGCTAAATGTATCAATGTATCTAAAAATGATTTTAAAAGAATGGCATAAGCCTAAAGGACAACTTTAGTCAATTTCTACAAAAGCTCTATTGCTCAAGCTTCTTGAGACTTTCCAGTAATCAAGATAAAATCAAGAATCAAGAAAAATTTGATACAGTTAACCCAAGGTTTTTGTGTGGTTTTTTTTTGTTTGTTTGTTTGTTTGTTTTGTTTTTTACATCTTAACATGCTCCAAATGTCTTCATTGACAGCAAAAGCTATGAAATACCAGCAGATACCTTACAACAAAGCTCTGTATGCCTGTGTGTCATGTGAATGACTTTTGAGTAAGTATAGCCACATAAAAACTGTAAAGGAACGACATGTGGCTGCTTTCATGATCACACTGTTTTAACCACTTGTAGCTGGTCCTTTGACCAATTGAACGTTTATTGCAATACTGTCATTTGCCATATTGCCATTTATTCAACGTTTATTGTCATACTGCAGGTTCAACGTCCATCAAACTAACTCTGGAGTTAATAATTTACCTCACTCATGTAGTGTTATATTGTGTTCATACTACCTAATCCGACATTCTCAAGGACACAACTGATTTATGAAAGACACCTGAAGATTCACTTTGTAAGTGTCGGTTACAGGAGAAATAATTAAGGTTGATAATTGAGAATCCCTGAGAATCTGCCTCTGTTTGAATGTGTAACACATGAGGTGTTTTTCACCAGTGATGCATTGGACTTTTTTTACCTGACTGCAGCACATGAACAAAGGTAAGATGAACAAAATATGTTCCAAATATCTAACATAGTTTAGAAAAAAAATATTCTTAAGTGGATAAAAAGATATGCTACCCTAAAACTGCTTAAAGGGGGAGTACAGTGTGTTTCATACTGCATTTGAAATAAAGACTGCTGAGAATATTTTGTCCTTTTTTGTACTTTGTACATTGTGAGAGAAACTGTTTTCACTATCACACATTCTTAGTAAGAAACAAAAAATGACACTGACATGCCAATAGCTTGTTCTTGCAGTATCATGGATCAAGATGTCGATTCAGGTGTTAGTGCAGAGTCCATCCAGTCAGTCAGGTAAGATCACATGTTTCACACGGAGGAATGTTGCTGGTCATTTAGCTGTTCTATTGTAGCTATTGTAGCTATTTAGCTGTTCTATTGATGTTCTGCAAGTGACGTATTAATAGTTCCCGCCACGGCTGTGGACGGCAAACTTGGCTATCGACTAAGTGAGTTTCAATGAGACGCCTCCAGCAGTTCACTGATTTCAGTAGGATATATGCCTTTTTAAGTCTATTGCTTACATTTCTTGAATAAATGAACTTCTTGAAGATTCATATAAATATCCTTCGATTCATTGACTAAAAGTTTAGTAGTAGTTTAGCGATCGTTTTGACATGCACACACCCGATTTTTCCCATAGCAACGCCCGTTGCTATAGACTCAAATGCGTTAATCAGTCGTTTTTATCGTCTTTTATTCATAACTTGCCTGCTGACCATCGACAAATCACTTTGACGACATCACAGACGGTATACTGTTACTACCATATTGAAATGTTGCAACAGACAAAATAACAAAGCCACAGGAGAATATTTTATACTTGGCTGCACAGGTTGTAAATGTACTTCCGCCGTCCAAGACGATAGATCACGTGGTAACGATGACGTGTTTGCAAAAGGTCAATTGTAGCTGTAGCTATTGTGCTGTTTTACTTCTTGAATCCTCAGTGATTTGGCCAACCAAAAGACAGAGGTCAATTGAAACACAGAACAATTGAAACAGGGATGTAATAGAACCTGTTTTTTTTTTTTTCTTTTTTTGTAAAAAAACAAGTTCACAATGATAACTTTTTGTAATCAAGTTGTGTTTATTACTAACCAGGCGACGCCATCCTACAAAGGTTTTGGCTTGTACAGTAGTCTGGCCAAGCGTACGGTTTAGCCAATCAGCACACAAGTTACATTTACATTTACATTTATGCATTTAGCAGACGTTTTTATCCAAAGCGACTTACAATTTGTCAACTATCAATTAGTTCAGGGCAAGTCTCCCCGAGAGCAACTTGCTCAAGGGCACGACGGTGGCAGCCGGGATTCAAACAACCAACTTCTAGACTACCAACCCACTAGAGTCTGGGTCCTTAACCACTACACTACCACCGCCCTTCGTTTAGAGTGATGTCTCTGAATTTGCCTGTAGTTCAGCAGCTTGTAGTTCAACAGCATAGGAACGCATTTGTTATCCCCCCTCCTAAATCCACATAAATCCTCAAGATCATGGATGCTAATGTCGTGTACCAATTTTGTGAATGTAATTCGAAAGTGGGGGAGAAAATAACAAACGCGTCCCTATCCTGTAGGACTACAAAAATTTGAGACATCGCTCTAAACTGTGTGCTGATTGGCTAAACCGTAGAGTAACCGAGGGAAAGGCGGGAAGGGGGTTTATTCCAGACTACGTGTGGAGATAAATGTTTAGTGGAGGTACGTAGGATGGCATCGCCAGGCTACTATGTTCCCACATTTGTTAGGAATTTTTATTTTTCACAGAATTTTTGAAAATTAGGCCCTATGTTCCCACATTTCTTAGAAAATTTGGGAAATTGGGCCCTTTGTTCCCATAGACCCATCTCACATTACAAAGATTTTTTTTTTTTTTTAATTATACCCTATTTTCCCACAGCAATATTTATCCAGTTAGCCCTTCCGTTCACATTAGAATGGAGGATTCTGAGACTGAAAACGATTCCAAAAATGATTGATGAGGTGGATGAATATAAAATTGTTGTGGAATGTGGATGCAAAACGTTCTGAAAACGAGAGTGGATGAAGATCGTTTTCTTTGTGAATATGAATCTAGGCAGCACAGCATAAAAGAATCTTAACCCTTACCCTAAACCCCACTACCACGAAGGCACCATTGAGGGCAAATAATACCAAAGATCGAATTTTGCTTTAAATTACATAGGGGGTCTACCAGGCAGGGGTAGAAATGTGGGACTCTAGTACATGATTTTGAAAATAGAAAGAAAAAAAAACTTTTAGAAATGTGAGAATATAGGGCTCTGGGAATATAAGGCAGTAGGAGCATAGAGTTGTGGGAACATAGAGCTGTGGGAACATAGATAAGCTCCCGTAAAATTTAAACAGTACTTTCACCCCCGACTGTAACCTGCCAGCAGACATCCCAACCTACACAGTCAGGGGTGAAAGTACTGTAGTTTAAATTTTTTACCGATACTACAACTTTAAATATACAACCGAATTCCAAAAAAGTTGGGACACTTTATAAATTGTTCATAAAAATCGAATCCAAATTGACAAATTTCATAAACCTATATATTGTTCACAATAGAATATAGATAACATGGCAAATGTTGAAAGTGAGACTTTTTGAAATGTTATGCCGAATATTGGCTCATTTTGGATTTTATGAGAGCTACACATCCCAAAATAGTTGGGACGGGTAGCAATAAGAGGCCAGAAAAGTAAAATTTTCATATGAGGGACAGCTTGAGGACCCAATTGCAACTTATTTGGTCAATTGGCAACATGATTTGGTATGAAAATAGCCTCCGAGAATGGCATTGACTCTCAGAAGTCAAGATGGGCAGAGGATCACCAGTTCCCCAAATGGTGCAGCAAGAAGTAGTGGTTCGAGATCACAAAGGAGTTTCTCAGACAAAAATTGCAAAGAGTTTGAAGGTATAATCATCTACAGTGCATATCATCATCGAAAGATTCAGAGAATCTGGAACAATCTCTGTGCATAAGGGTCAAGGCCGGAAAACCATACTGGATGCCCATGATCATTGGGTCCTTAGATGGCACTGCATCACATACAGGACTGCTAATGTAATGGATATCACAAACTGGCCTTAGGACTACTTCCAGAAAACATTGTCAGTGAACACAATCCACTGTGTCATTCGCCATAGCCAGCTAAAACTCTATAGGTCAAAAAAGAAGCCATTCCTAAACATGATCCAGAAGCGTAGGCGTTTTCTCTGGGCCAAGGCTCATTTAAAATGGACTGTGACAAAGTGGAAAACTGTTCTGTGGTCAGACGAATCAAAATTCAAAGTTCTTTTCAGAAAACTGGGATGCCATACCATCCGGACAAGGACAACCCAAGTTGTTATTGCTTATTGTTAGCGCTCATTTCAGAAGGCTGCATCTCTGATGGTATGGAGATGCATGAGTGTGTGTGGCATGGCCAGCTTACGCATCTGGAAAGGCACCATCAAGTCTGCAGTCCAGATCGTTCACCCATAGAAAGCTTTTGGTGCATCATACATAGGAATACATGACAAAGAGGACCTAAGACAGTTGAGCATCTAGAAGCCTGTATTAGACAAGAATGGGACAACATTCTCTCCACAACTTCTCTCCACAGTCCCCAGACGTTTGGAGACTGTTTTAAAAGGAAGAGTGGATGCCACACAGTGGTAAATGTGGCATTGTCCCAACTATTTTGGGATGTGTAGATGCCATGAAATTGAAAATCAACTTATTTTCCCCTTAAAATGATACATTTCCTCAGTTTCAACATTTGATATGTGATCGATGTTGTATTCTGAGTAAAATATTGAAATTTGAAACTTCCACGTCACTGCATTCTGTTTTTATTCACATGTATTTTGGAATTCGGTTGTATATATATATCTTTACCCAGACATCCGACCTGCCAAAACTCATTTCAGAGTGGGGGCTGCAATAAAAATTGCTGCAGCGTAAATTCTTGACTTAGGTGTTCGATGAGCAGTATATCACACATTTCCAATGCCATATTGGTAGATGTGTTTTTACTTAACAAGTGCATGTGGCTAATTATTAGTACCTCTGCCAAGGTTCACCGGTGTGTGTGTGTGTGTGTGTGTGTGTGTACAACATTACTCAAAATTTTTAGTGGCAATCGGTGATCCAGAACACCGTCTGTGACCACATTGTCTTGACGGAGGTCTGCGCTTTCTGAGCGCTCTTCTAGTTTTAAATATGGGTTTTTGGTTGGCAGGAACCCTCTTCTTTTACCACTGCTGCGTACCACCTGTCAATCTTATACCTATAATTAGTGTAGGAGCGTATAGGAGCGGAGGCTTACTTTCCCCTGTGGCTACAGTACACGTTATGTGAACTATCGATTCACCGCCATCGAGGGCTGCGGTTGAAAGACGTGTAGTGTCCGGCATCAGTAGGGGGAGTGTTGCGAAATTCGGAACTGAAATCATATATGCCAATGTTAAGGCGGCATTTAAATATTTAAAGTTTTGTAAAGATTTGAAGTACTTGATACTCAATAAATTTGAGTTAAAGCTAGTGTTTAGCCTTTGCATTTCTCCCATCTAACATTGAGAGCCATGCAGTTCAAAGGAATATTACAGCTATGGTAGCCTGCAGACACGGATGTCGGCCTTTTGGTTGAGGGAGAAGGGTGCGTTCAACTCAATTAGCTGGGTGCATAAAACAAATGCTGAATGTTAAAGAAAGTAAATGCACTCTCAAGCTTTGACTTTTAGCTATACTTTTTTAATAACATGTCCAAGACGGACGCGTTTCGGCCAATGCCGTCCTCAGCGTTTTTTGTCTTTTCAATATCCTTTTTCTTTTTCTGGACAAAGTAGAAGACTCCTGTTCCAATTTGGATTTTGAACAAACGTGGTCTTTGACTTTTTTCCCTTCAAACCTGCCAACGCTTGTAAACAATGATAGCTGCACCTGCAAATCATATTTGTGAAATCACAAACAATATGACCCTTACAAGCTATGCAGATGGAAATCGAGGATCAAATCCAAAATTTTGGACTTTACAGTGTCTCACTGACATTCAAGTAAGCCTGCTTCCTCGGGCTCGGTCCTCTGTCCTCCGTACTTGTGCCCCGGAAATTGCTCGAAGCTCGACGTCATCAAGGATGTCTCAATTGTCTAATTGCTACGAGATGGAGAGAGGACGGAGGAGAGAGGAGAAAGGTCCGATAAGCGAGGAAGCACAGGTGTATCGTTCGCGGAGAGAATGCGGAAGCGCGAACAGCCGGGACGTGTGATCATTGGTTTGATTCGAGAGTCAAAAAAGTTTAAATGCCCTCCCATTCTGTCACCTCAACATCCAATTATGAAAAGGAGTTTGCGATTTGCGAGAAGGGAGTTCAAATGACTTTTTGGAGCAAGGGAAAAGCCTATTAGAAATAATAGAAAAAACATCTTCAACTTCAGCAAGAAAGTTGATCGAGTTTATTATGATCTTCATTGTCCGTGGTTTTAAGACAAAAGTAAACTGATGCAAAATAGATTGTGGTTTAATTACATTGCATTATGATGAATAATAATATTTGGTGGTTGTTTTAGCCTATATTTGATGGAAGATAGCATTTATTTTGGCCAGTTGTCTCAGAGATGTCCTCTGTAATGGACGTCTCATACTAGTGATGCATGAATCAGGAGGACATCTCATTTTTTATATCTGTCTGCCCTCGATTCCTCCATCCTCCGATTGTTCCTTCCTTGCATCCTTCACGGGAGGAGGGGCTAGGTCAGAGGAAAGGTTGGAAGTGAGGAAAGAAGGACGGAGGAATTATGTATTGAGATGTACCCTATATACATCTTGCATTAAGCTGATAAAATACATTCAAAACTGTAAAATTGTTACACTAATAAAATGTATTTATAATTTATTTTTTTTAAAGTTTATTTATCAAGAAAACTTAACTTCACCTTAATTTTTGCAGAAAAAGAGGAACAGAAAAGTCCACCACATTTGACAACATATCTGTATGTACTGACAACTCAAAAGACATTGACATCAACTTCAGTGGGTCAAATAAGGAATGGTGTGTTTATGTCTTTAGCAGTGCATATGTATGTTGTTTCTGTCTCTGCATTGCATTTTCTAATTTAATTTCAACTTGAGCAAAACTTGAAAAATTATGTTTTGATGGTATGAAAATTATGTACTTCTCCATTTCAGTGATATTTGCCTTGGGAATGTGCACAAAGCTTCAAAATATTGTGTCACTTGCAAAGCATCCTACTGTGGGACTCACCTGGTTGATCACTATAAGATACGAGCATTAAATTCACATACATTAGTCAATCCTACACAAATGACAACCATGTCACCATCAAAACAAGGATCATTCAGAATCAGCTATGAATTTGTAAGACACATTAAAGGTATTGTCAGAAATATGGGTAACACTTTACAGTATACTGTATCTTTGCCATTAAAGGACAGCTCCGGAGTGAATTCAAACTTAGCCCTTTTGAAGGAGCATGCTACATGTACCAGTCAGCGAGTGGAACAAAATAATTTGGTACAGCATAAACCGAACCCAGAAGCGAACAAGCACTTTACACTGAATCAATAGAACCTCATTGTTCAAAACCGAGAGTAAGATCTGAGGTACCGTTGTAACGTGTTTCGTGTTCGCGTTAGGTCTATGCTGTGCAAAATTCTTTCATTCCATCGGAAATATATTGCTGTTAGAAGGCTCGTGCAACATGGCTATGCTTAAACTTACTCCGGCGTTACACTTTAACTAGCACATACACACATCATCACCAGCTGCCTACATGCAAATTGTTGGTCATTACAAACTTAATACCGTAGTACCTCATCCTTTTTCTACCCTTAGTAGGCCATTAAGCCTTTGTAGGTACAGTAACTAAAAAAAAGAAATGTCTTTTCCCAGTTCTAGCTCTGTTGTCTTCCAAGACCAGACTTTTCACAGTAAATTCAGTAGGCAGACGGGATGCTTGCATTTTTTTTTTTTTTGCTTGCACAAATACACTGAAAATAAACAGAATAAAAATAATGCCCACATTGTAGGTAATACTACTATCTGACTGATTCATATGCTCATGTTAAATTGAATTCATTACATTTATCAATGTTATATTTGTATTCACTAATACATATTCAGGTATTTCATGGAGGGGGTTGATGTTAGCTAGCCTGGCTATCGTGATGTCACTTCTAATGGGCAAATTCTTCCCCTGTTGCTACACTGAAGGTACATTTAAATCTAATTAAACATTTGGTCTTGCATACATTCTTGTGTACAGTAAATCATCATGGTTTTCTCACCACAGATTCTGTTTCCCTCCCTGATCTGAGAGTGATGTTGGTGGGGAAGACTGGATCAGGAAAGAGTGCATCAGGAAACACCATCCTGGGAAGAGAGGCCTTTAAGACAGGAGCATCTGATTTACCAGTGACCAAACACTGTGAGAGTCAAAGTGAAGTTGTGGAGGGAAGACACATCACTATCATTGACACACCTGGGATCACATCAAGTCAAGCTGCATGGCTGTCAGAAGAGGAAAAGGTAGATGCTGGACCCCATGTTTTCTTACTGGTGATTCAGATGGGTAGAGTCACAGAGGATGATGACATGCTTCAATGGATTCACACTCACTTTGGAGAAGATGGTCTTAAATTCACCATTGTGTTGTTCACTGGGGGAGACCAACTGAAGGGTAAATCAGTTGAGGAGTTTCTGCAAGAGAGTTCTGGACTTCAGACTCTAGTTGACAATACCGGCGGACAATATCATGTCTTTAATAACAGAAACCCAAAAGGGCACCCACAGGTTAAGGAACTGTTGGAGAAAGTAGAAGACGTACTGATGAAGAATATGGGTTATTCCTATTCCTATTGCCTGCGTGAAGAAAGGAATGAGCGAAGGGAGAATATGAAGGCTACAGCAGAGCAGAGTTATATGCCTTTAATGATTGGGATTGCAGCTGCAAATGTATTTTCTTGGGCTGTACTATGTGCTGTAAGCGCAGATGGGAATGATGATACTTATCCGATAGTGTTGATTGCTAGTGTATTGTGCATGATTGGATTTCTATGGGATTGTTTTACTTGTCTGATTGGAATTATTGCAGGTGTATTTTTATTTTTTGGAACTGTTGTAGTTTCTGTGAAAGTTGCTGAATTACCAAAGAAAATACGCGAGAGACAAACAACAAAACAAAACAAAATACAAATCAACATACAAACAAAATACAAACAAGAAAATCAACCACCTGGAAATGCAATGCAAAATTACTCTCTGCTCCTTACACAGGGCCTCAGAAGTACCAGAAATTAGTTTAAAACTGATTTATTTTGTTTTACCTCTAATTGTTTCTTAAGCAGTTGTCTTATTACATCTGCCACACCTGAACATTAATGAACATTCACTCACGTAACCCCTGATTGATACAGTAGCCTATGCGGTATAATATGCCTCTTGACAGTATGTGTGCTAAAAAAAAGTGGCATATTTTTCTACACGTAAATGACAGTGCTGTAAATATTCTGTTTTCAGTTGAATAAATTATGTTTGTACAGCGCCAACTGGCCACAATGTAAACCAAAAACGGTCTTACAGGCTATGAATCTTGGGTGGCCATTTGCTTGAATATATGTATAATTTCACTTTTCAACAGGTTCAACCTACTTTCAGTTTCATTATGAGCATACTATCCAGAAACATATTTACTGGTTGGTTGGAGTTTTTGTACCAAGATAAACTGAAACAAGAAAATTTGCTGGGGTAGAACACAGCACCCAGTTAGACCCTGGAGGCCATTGAATTCCATTTTACCTGACCTTGATAGACACAAAAGATGCATTGTCGTGCACTTTGATTCATTGTCTTGGTAAATCATCTGACTCACGAAAATATTGGTAGTTTTTTTTTTCTGGGGCTCAGAGACTCACACAATGAATTTTACACCATTGAAGTAAAGGTAAGTAGATGGATATGATATAATGTACATGTTGGCCTATGAATTCAATTTCGACAGACCACCAAACATCTCAGTGTTTTATCAATCAACATTGATTTCATGTTGTGATTTTTTTTTCAATAGATTTGCCTGTAAATATGATTCATGTTAGGTCCAGTCCAGTATTTACTTTTTATAATGGTACGTAAACATATAGTCTGCCTTTAATGATACTGATTTACTGAGGTATTATAATAGCAGAATCACATTCTGTGATCTTTTTAATATCAGCATGATTATTAATTTATTACAATATTAATATAATATACTTATGATGCAGTTCTTCTGATGTTCTGGTCTTGTTGGGCTCTGCGTGGAGATGTCAACTTAGGTTGGTAATGTAGTGAAAACACTGGCCGTTTTCGATTACAGGATGCATTTCTGTATTGGCAAGGAAACACTTAGAAAGTTTGACAATGCATGACACTTCTTACAATGTCTATTATCAGGGTCTCTGCACATGAATTCAAGCATAGAAATTTAAGCATGCACACTTTTTGTTTCTATGTGTTTCAAAAGTGTTTGGACATCGTCCACAAGATTGCCCAGGGCTTTTCTATTGAAGGTTAGGCTAAAAGCAAGTAGAAAGGCCAAACTTGACAAAGCTGCTTCAGGCATCTCTTTGTATCAAATGTTTGAGTCGTTCAGAAATGCAGCCTTCAATTGAAAACAACAAGCATTATACTTCAAAGTGTTTTACAAAACATAATACATAATAAAATGTAATACATGAGCAGCATGTTCAGTGTAACTGCATTCAATTTGTTATACAATGATGTCTTTTCATTTTCTTGCTCTCATCACCAGAACCAGAAATATCATTCAGTCATGATGAATCAAGTGAATGGGTCAGCCTGAAATGTGTGTCCACCGGCTGGCCATCAAAGCCAAAGCCCAGTGTCGCATGGGCAGATAGCAAAGGAGCAAATAGAAATGGCTGTACCATTTTCACCAAAGGTATTTATAGCTACTGACATACGACATATGACATTCGAGAGGGACTTTTTGTACTAACATCTTTTTTCTCAAGTTTCTTCTTTGACTCATATAACTGTCTATTTCAGATAATGGTTCAGTGACAGTGATCTCTTTGCTGCCAGTTTTTTACCCTGAGCCTGATTGGGTCTCCTGCACTGTATATACTGATAAGGAGAGCAGGGAGAGAAAAGTCAACTCACAGAATCATAGCAGTGAGTTTTATATTGTCACTCAATAAAAAAACTAAATATACTTCAGCATACTGTATGTGGTTTTAACTACTCGAATAGATTATCTAGCCTATTATAATTGATCATTTCATAATTGGTAACAATTTTCTTCTAAGGTTTTCATGTCAAGATAAAGATGTTAAAAATCGCCCTCTCAGTCTTTGCTGTGACACAGTTCATCACACTTCTCATTGCTTATAGATTATATTCCAGAAAGAAAGGTAATAATAATAATAATAATAATAATAATAATAATAATAAGGTCCTACATATTATGTTTGGTAATGTTTGATGTAAATGTCCATTCTATTATGTATGTGACTACCAGGGACCAAGCCACAACATGAAGGTGAAATACTACCAGATGAGGACAGTGACATTCCTCTTGAGAGCAAAATCATTGAGATACCTAGTAAGTTATTGTATGGAATCTATACAAGATAACTTAATAACCCAACCTTTACAGTTGACTTTTTCATTTTATAATTTTTACTCAATAAAATGTCATAACGGATATCATTCTATTCAGGTAGATTCAATGTTAGGGACAAAGGCTGATGGTGTCCTGATATAGTGGAATGGACAGGTGGGGCTGAAAAACAGCACGACGGCAAAGCCTCGCTCCCACCATAGTTGTCCATTGTTTCCCTTTATCAGGACACTTTGAAGTCCACCATTATCCCCCTTGTCATCCGGTTGCAGCTGATGCGTATAGACAATACACAAGTATTTAAAAAAGAAACATGGTTCCTTTAAAAAGGTTCCAGGCATCTTGGTGAGTTCTGATTGAGATAATGTTTGGTGGAAAGAAGTAGTTCTGCAAACTAGCTTGTTTTGGCCATCAAAATGAGCATATTGTTAGCTAAAACTCATAGCACAGAAGTGGCAACAGAGGTATGTTCGGGATAATGAACTTTTCTATACCACACAGTGTCATGCCTTACATAGTGTTGTTAATTATACCTGACATATACCATCTTGATACAGAAACTCTGCACTTTTCAATCTCATATTCTTTTACATGGCGCACATATACAGTACACACACACACACACACGCACGCACACACACACACACACACACACAGTGTATAGTCTATCGCTGTGCATTGGGCCAAATCTGGAAGTGCACACGATTTTGCACATTATGGAACAGGCAAATGGACACATAAAGAAACACTGTTGCATATATAGCCTATTACCTGACTAACCCAACTATGTTTTATAATTTATTGGTCTTCATTCATGTATTAGTGAAATAGTTACTCTATCATCTACATGTCAACTGTGGTGTCCAATCAATCTCATCCCATCGATATAGACTACAGTTGGCTAATTTTGTAGCATGCACTGTAACATCAACTTATAGCCAATTATTTTTTTTCTCATTAAATGTACAGAATGGGACACTTCAACTGTATCAACTAAGACTGGTAAGACCTTGTAAAATATTTGCTACAGGCTTTCTAAATGAATAATATAACTACATGTCCACTTACTCCAATTTTCTTTATGGTGTTTTCTGTAGTTACTGTGGACCGGAAGACTCTACCAAGCTTTCTGATGGTAAATACTAATGGTAAAGTTGTGAGAAAGAACAGACAAGAGACTGAAGTGGATCAGATTTACCTTGTTTTTTGTGACCCACTTGTTCAATCTCAGAAGTATTGGTGGGAAGTAGAGGTTAATGATAGGTGGTGTGTGGGGGTGTGCAGTGAAGAAGCAGAGAGAAAGCACATGATCCACACAGATAATTTAACACTACCCAGTGGCTACTGGGTTCTGCTGGGCCTCCAGAACAAACTCTTTGCCATTGCCATGGACAAGTCAAATGAACTATGTGGAAATGAAATACCATCAAAAATAGGAATATTCCTAGACTGTGAAAACCAGACTCTGACTTTCTATGATGTTGACCGTTCTGTTATTTGCCTTTTTACATCCATACCCAAGATTCAACTCATCCCTGTCATAAGCTGTGGAACAAAAGTAAATTAGGGATAATAAAGTTATAATGTTCAAACTTTGTTTAGGACAAGTTTATTATAAGGTTAGGTTAGTTTTTAAGTTTTAGGTTTTTAAAGCAAACTAGTTAATACATTTGTCCCTGACCAGTCTTATATTTTCTAGCCTATTAATTGTCAAGCAAATCAGCTCTAGTCATTCTGATGAATGTCTCTGTTGCTATTATTATTGTGTAACTTTTTGATTAAAAAAGCTAATTACACTATTACAGCAAATTACATCATAATCCCATGATATCGCTTTAAATATCATTGTATCACATGTTCTGTATTAGACTTAAGTTAGTTAAAGTTAAAGGTTAAGTTTATTGTATGAATTGCAATACAATAATGTCTTCACATTGTTTTATTCAACTTGTTTGTGTTTTGTGGAATAGGTGAAGTAATGAAAATAATCTCTGTAAGGATGTTTTAATTCAATTAAAATAGTGAAATAAATAAACAGCATATCATGCTTACTTACTAGCTCCTGCATATTCTTGTTTTTTGCTTGGATATTTTCTTGCGGGTTTGTCCCCCCAGTCCTTGTGTGTATTTCAAGATTCAAGATTCAAGAAAAACTTTATTACATCTCATTATAGCCTAGTGGTAGACTATAGGAGAGTAAAATTCTTGTGTTTTTTGCTCCTCAGAAAATAAATAAATAAATAATAAATAAATAAATAAAATAGTGATTAAGAAATGCCTGAGATAAATGTGCTATGTGTTTATGTGTCAATGTCAGTGTGAGTGTTCAATGTCCAAAAGTGCATAAAAAAAGAAAAAGTGCAAGACTGACAGGCACAATTTAGGCTGTGGATTCTGACTCTGTGTTCATGAGTCTTACTGCTTGATGGAAAAAGCTGTTTTGAAGTCTGGTGGTCCTGGCCCTGAGACTGCGGAATCTCTTGCCAGATGGTAATAGCTGAAACAGTCCATGATGGGGATGACTGGGGTCCTTAGTGATTCTTTTTGCCTTTTTAATGCAGCGTCTGATTATTTGTGTCGGTGTGCACACGTTCACATCCTTGCATTTTCTCTTCAAAGAATGTGAACAGGCCTATCAATGACTCATCCTACTACAATGTTCATGCCAAGTGCTCAATGTTTTTGCCATCCTGTTGATGAAAGGTTTTTTGGATATCCAAAAGTTGACCAAATACATAAGATAACACAAGATATGCAGTGTTTGTGGTAACAATAATTTGTAGATGTACAATAGTAATTTATTCACTGAATTTGTAATGCTGCTACAGCTAAAATAATAAAAAATATATATCGTTTTTTCATTCTAATATTCTTTCTAAATGCCTTTTATTTGTTATAGAATAAGAATTACTATCAAAAATACCCAAATGGTGTAACCAAAATGTATTGACTAAAACAAATAAAAACACATTTTTCCCTATGTTTTGGCATGATCTTACATATTCATGTTAAATAAAAGCAATGCAACACCAGTGTACTAAATATTTCAATCAACATGGGGAATTATGTCAGCAAATTTAACCACTGCAATGCCAACTGGTCTAACCACCATTTAAGTATGTTTTTGAGTATTTTGTCTGGAGATTATATAACAAGACTAACTTGTCTGAGTTGGTAATTCACTATTTTGCCGCGAGACAATACATTGCAAAAATTGCAATTACATGATTTTAGACCAGCATCCCCTCACTGGGTTACATGTAAAATTGTATAACCTCTGCAAAATGTTTATAAACCTTAATAATAACCAAATATTTAATTTTATGTAAATAAATATGTTTGATATCCACACCAACGTCACGTGTTGTCCAAATCATTTTTCAATCCAATTCAATTTTATTTGTACAGTGCTCAAATACAGTGCATTGTCTCACGGCGCTTTACAGACAGTATGGGAAGCATCCATGAGTGACAGGGGAAAGGAAAAACTCCCTTGGCTTTACTAATAATTCGTTTTTAGGAAGAAACCTTGGGCAGATCCACGCCTCATGGACTCGCCTATGCCTGGGGCCTAATAAAGTATCCGTAAAGTCAGTAGTCTGATGCATAGATTTTCCATGGTTTAAAGTAAACATGAGTACTGAATGTAGTCTGAGTTAAAGTACACATAGTTTGTGTGACAGTCAATAGGGTAGAAGGGTCAGGGGTTGGAGTCAGTAGTTGGGGTGGGGACAAATGTTGATTTTAAAGCTGCATTCGGCAACTCTTTTAAAGTCAAATTTTGTACAATTGTCAGATTATTCTGTAAGTATAACATGAAAAAAGCTATTTAGGAAAATAAAAATCAGGTTTGGAGGGAGGGGCCGCTGACAGTGTGCTACAGAGAGGGAGGGGTTTGAGAGGCCATTGAGGAGCGTAGTAGAGACTGGGGAGGGACCAGAGAGTTGTATGATTTAGATTTTTTATTTTTTTTGCCTATAAGTCTCGGAATTACCTAGACTTGTCGAATACAGCGTGAAATATGTGAAATGTCAAATTGGTCCAAGCCTAGGGAGAAAAATACCTGTTTGCAGCACGTGGTTGAGTTACATGTAAATACATGAAAAAAACATTTTATTTAAATTTAGAAAAACATTTTAAAAACATTTTATTTAAATTTGGAAATGCATATAACAAAATCTATCTTCATGGGATATTACAATAAAATCTACTCATTCATTTCATGTGTGTACTAAAATTAAGTCAAGGTATGTGAAATACATTATTGTAGCTTTTTGTGGTTACACCATTTGACAATCTAATCAGGTGTCTGTTCTTTTTCTTGGTGAAGAATGATATAAATATCTTATCAAACAATAGGAAACCAACAGAAATACAAAATTGACAAACAGGCTTGTATCCTATGTCTTTTAAGGTTGAAACATATTTTTGAAATGATAATCTTATTTGTCACTTTTTCTTTTTTTCTTTTGTTTGTTTCATTATAATATACTGAATCTGCACTGAACCTTGCATTGCTTGAATGTCAATGTTAGAATATTTAGAATGGTGTTCGGAGATCAGCTTGCCAAGATGATATATTTTAGAGCAAAGCTGAAAAACAAGCAAAACAATGTCTAACTTCTTTTTTATGTGAAATGGTCGCATACACTTTGAAAGTGTTTTCATGTCATCTTCTATTCCCAGAGTTCGCCTGTGGCACCCTGACTATAAATCCAGGGTGTTGCAGCATCGATGAAAATTGTGCAATGCCCTCGAGAGCAAAGCACAACGGCTCATAATGTTCTCTGTAGCGACCTTGCTGGCAATCTTCAGCCAGTACATTTCCAGTGTATGAGATCTTGACTGGCATTTTGGTGACTTAGTTTGACCTTGTAAAAGACACTTTTTGTTACACTCATTAAACTTTTGTCACACACTTTAGAAAATATTTTTTTTCAGTCTGAGAAGACTTCAGAGAGGTATGTTACTGGATCACTGAATGATTTTCTTATTATTTCATTACATGATTAGCACCTGTTTATTGCTGATTCTATGTTTTTCTGACCTGTTATTCAACACATACAATGACCTTTTCAAGGTAACATATGCCGAATTTTATGACTGTCTGACAGCTATGGATATAGGCTGGTCCTGTTTGATTGCATGCCTTCTACTCTGTAAAGTCTGCTCAGGTTGGTGTCTATAATTTTAACATTTAGAAATGGCATATGACATCTTATGAGTGTATGAAATTATGTGCTATTTTCTTTTGACTTTATGGTCGCGTTCAGTTTATGTTGTTCTTAATTCTTTCATTCGTTCATATCAGTGATGCCAATTTTTATGTATTAATAGGACAGGAGGTATTTTCCCTTTTGGTTCCTGATGGTCCACTATCCGGCTGGATGGGTTCCTCAGTCACTCTGCCACTTCAGCTGTCACCTCCTATCAATGCAGTGTCGTTTGAGGTGCGCTGGTACAGACCTAATGGGCCCACCCTACTGGTCCTCATCAACAATAAGCAGGACCATTCCACTGACCCTCGGTACAGGGGCAGAGTCTCTTTCGTAGGAAACCTGGAGAAGGGGAACGTCTCCCTAAAACTTGACAATCTAACACTGTCGGACAGTGGAGAGTATTTGTGTTTGGTTCAGTGCCCTACATGGTACGAGCAGAAAACTATTCGGATAATTGTAAAAGGTAAATGTACTTTGCACATTTAATTGAAACTAGATGTACCGCGTGGCTGTACAAAATATGACCGCCGCTCAGTTCTGCACATTTTCTGCATATATATGATGCTTGTCAACTTGTTTGTAACTCTATATTGAATGAAACTTGCCTCATCCGAGGTCAGTGCCGGCGGCCATCTTATGTGTGTCACAAGTATGGAAATGCCTGTGACCAGTCAGTACCGCTTGGGTGGAGTGGTTGGCAATGAATGAGTAAATGAAGCAAAAATATTAAATAAATAATTTTAGCTGCAAGGTAAAATAGTTTAGTTAAGTCACAGTCAGTTATTTTGGCTGAGAAGTAATTAATCCAGCCGTGTTACTACCACCAGTGAACAGCACAGGAAGCGGCGACGATCCCACTGAAGCTAGCTGCTACGCCAACCTTCAGTGGGATCGTCGCCGCTAGCTAGCTGCTACGCTAACCTTCAGTGGGATCGTCGCTGCTTCAGTGGGATCGTCACCGCTAGCTAACTGCTACGCCAACCTTCAGTGGGATCGTCGCCTCTTCCTGTGCTGTACAGGTGGTGCAGCTGGATTACTACTCGGCCAAAATAACTGACTGTGACTTAAAGAGGCTTTCAGTAGCATTTTTATAGTCATAAAATCCTTTGAAAATCATTCTTTCAGTTGTCTGACCCGTTATGTCGAAAATTTTATTTTTCTCTCATCTCACTACCCTCCCTGGCCGTAGAATCGTTTCTGTAAGTTTCCAGCCGCGTCCCTGCGCCTGCCTTGCTTTGGAAGTCTCGTGAGGCGCGTTAGGTGACGAGAACAACGAACTGCTTTACGGCATTTCGACTCGAGACACACCCCCAAATAGCTTTAGCCGGCAGAATGCTGCTCGTTTTCATATCATCGAAATGGCAGAACCAGCGAAAAGAACAAAAAAGGACGAGAAAAGGCCGCTTTCGGAGGAGTCGAAGGCGAAGAAGAGAGCTAGAGACCACGCAAGGAAATGCAGCAGGGTAAACCTTGGTCGGGCGTTCAGTGAATGACGAAAGCTCCGAGACAGCGAAGCATCCTGCAAAACAGATGCCGACCTGGCTGTGCTACTTTTGCAGTTGTAAGTACATCTCACCTACATGTCTGAATCTAGGATCCTACACGTTGTTAATAGTTATAATTTACTCCTATTTTTGGTGTTCAAATGGGGTTTCAATTTCAAATAATAGCTAACGACAACGATAGCCGATTAGCTACCTAGCTAGCTAGCTAGCCTCCAAGAAATCCTGTGTGGGCTACTAACGTTACCTATAGCGATGTAACCACAGAAATGTTTTGATGCTTGTTGGAGAATTGTCCTTGGCCAAGCAAAAGTCACCAAAGAAGATCTGGTTGGCAAATCTGCAAACATTAGCTACAATGACAACTTGTTTCAACTCGCTCAACATGTTATAGTACCCATACAGAAGTGCAACCACGTAAGTTAGACATTCGGTCTCTGCGTGCCTGTCATGGAGTGCCACCTTTTCAGGTCATCCTCAAACCCCGGGGGATTGGAGTAGTACTAGAATGGGTAAAATTATATTTTTATGTTGTCAGTAAGTCTGTGTTGGACATAATACATTCACTTGGTGTAAGCTACTGTCTGCCTTGCCCTTCCCCTACGCTATTGTTGTATGTGAAGGGCCTGGCTCCACATCTCAAACAAGACAAAGGGAGGGGGGTGACAGTCAGGGGCTGCTTACAAGTAAAGGTGTGAACATTTGCACAGGAATGAGATTACTGGTAAATGTACATGGCCATTTCGATTCACTGTTCTAGATGTTTCTTCTGTTCTCCTTAGGTTACATCAAACTCATTGTTGGTTGTAGGTATGCAGAGCATAGACATGTTTCTAATGATTTTAATTTCAATCAGGCTGGCACAGTAAAGCAGCAGACATCCCTTCTGGTTTGGACCAAAGAGATAGTGAACCACTTCTGGTACTGTAGCAAGCATTGCGACACAGAAGAGCAGTTCAAGGTATGTTTTACAAAATATTTATTGTCGTCAATGTTATGGTGCTTGCTTTTAGGTAGAATTTGTATTAATTTTGCATGTATTGTCACACTGCACAGCTGATGTGTGCTGGCTTGCTACATCATGTCCGCAACGAACATTCTTGGCCAACTGGTTACTGTCTACATGAGCCCCTTGAAGAAGATGAACATGACAAGCCCTGGATAGAGCAAGGTATTGTGACTAAATGTAATGAGTAAAAAAATGTTTGAATTGGCAAGAATGCACAGTGTTCACTGTCAGCATCATCATTACAGGTTCAGCCGCACACCAGGCCCTAGCTGCAATCGTCCTGGACAAGAGGTGGCTAAACCTGGTTCCCAAGTTTCTGATCTTCCGGTGAGCATTGTAATTGGGTGTCATTTCAGAATTGCCAGATGACTGGCAGAAACATGCATTGTTTCAATCACGTAACAGTAAACATCGCTGAATGTAAATCTCCTAACATTCCCAGGGCTTCCAAAATCATGATGTATGCCTCCAAACGAATGGCCTACACACTCTTCATCTACAAAACACGGACACTACTGGCAGCCATCGACTACAATAAACACAATCAGCGCTTGCCAGCACTGGAGAAGGAGGGACATAAAATGTGAGTTTGTTTACATGCCAAGACCTCAGTGTTTCAAAAAAAGAAAAGAGTAATGATAATATTGACTAATTACATTATTTACTTGTTCATCAGGTACAGAAGGAAATACAACAAGAAATCGAAGAACTGGTGTACACCGTGAAGGAAAAGAAAAGGTTCACCTACATCCCTGAGCTGCAGAAGACAATTCTGCAGAAGAGGCTGATCAGTGGCACTGGTCTTCCCCGTAAAATTTCAATGCGACCAGATGACCCTAGGCGGCTTGGATTACTGTCCTCTGCTCAGCCTCCGCCATCAACAGAGGAGCTGGTTGCTCAGCAAGTGTCATGGGGGGACCTAGCACTTCCAAATCCTCAAGGCGAATGAGGTTGCACTTTTCACATTTGATGCCACACTAGTCCACTTGTTTATAACAAATGCACATGCAACTGTTTGTAAATGTTTTTATTTTATTTTTCCTCGTTCACACAACAAAATAATTGCACATTCTTTGTAAATAAATAAACATTGATAGACAAAAATGTCCATTTCTTCTTTTGAAAAAAATAAATATTTGAGGTAGAGAATGTGGTTATAACAATTTACAAGTAACATTTTTCAAGTAAAAAGGAGATAAAACAAACAGTGTACAAATATTTAGATATTGCATGGGCAAAAATATTTAGATCTTGCATGGGTAAATTGTCACAGGAAGCGAACCTCTGCCATTTCTCCTCTCGTGCAGATCCTGTAGCCTCCTTTGATCCTCTTGGTTGAGGTCTCTCACTCTTGGGGTTCTCGGTCTAGCACCTCGGGAACCCATTGCCCGAGGGGTGAAGTCAGACGAGGTTGTCGAATTAGATTCCTGCAATATCATTGGAAACGTTTTAGCTTTATACCACAAATATGGAGTATCCTTAGGCTTGAAAACGAAGAATAGAAACCATGCTGTCATAGGCTGCTTCTCTCAACATAGTGTTACTCAAATGTGATACGTCTGCCCACTAACACAGTATCATTAGTTTTCACACTTTCTAAGCCAATTCTCATTATAATCAGATCAATTTTGCCTACGTCAAAGCATATCTCTTTTAGATAAAGTATTGAACGCTTGAAAAGTAGCATTACAATTACGCATAGAAATGGTAGAAAAGTTTCATTCATGTATAGCATTGGCTAACGTTAGGTTAGTGGCTGGTCTGACACCGTATACTTTACAACTAAAGTGTATTTTTCACACGATAAAATACATACACTTACAAAGTGCAAAGCAGCAAATAGTTGGTTTGTTTTACCACTTTTTAAGCGTGAATAGTGTTACTTACCTCAGTAGACATGTTGTCGGTCTGTTGTAAACATTAGTTGTAAATCCAGCGTGAGCAGAGGCATGAGACTGTATCGATAGCAACAGCAGTAAAGCGTCCGGTGGGAAAGGATTTACGACAGTGTGTCGTAGGGTCTCGCGTAATTACACGTAGCAGCGCCATCTACAGCTTTGGGGTGCACAGTGCATACACAAAAACGGAAAAAAATACAGAGACTTGCTGAACGTGGCTTTAACTAAACTATTTTACCTTGCAGCTGCAATCAATGAAATGATTAATAAAACTATAATTTATTTAATATTTTTGCCTCATTTACTCATTCACTCCACCCAAGCAGTACTGCCTGGTCATGGGCATTTCCATACTGGTGACACACATAAGATGGCCACTGGCACTGACCTCAGATGAGGCAAGTTTCATTCAATATAATTCGGAGTTTCATTCAATATATTCGGGACTTCATTCAATATATTCGGGGTTTCATTCAATATATTCGGGACTTCATTCAATATATTCGGAGTTTCATTCAATATATTCGGGACTTCATTCAATATATTCAGAGTTTCATTCAATATATTCGGAGTTTCATTCAATATATTCACGACTTCATTCAATATATTCAGAGTTTCATTCAATATATTCGGCACTTCATTCAATATATTCGGAGTTTCATTCAATATATGCGGGACTTCATTCAATATATTCAAGGTTTTCTTTCATTCAATATATTCGGAGTTTCATTCAATATATTCAGGACTTCATTCAATATATTCAGAGTTTCATTCAAGGTTTTTTCCCTGAACGGCTTGCCATAGAAAACATCAGTCCTGGATTTATTGACTTAGAAAATAAACTGAAACTACCATTCCTCCTGGGGGAAGTTGATACTTTTACTCAAATAGCCTCAGACTACTTACAGTCTTGCCACATTTTAAGGGTAGAGTCCACATGACCATCATCAAAATATCCACTAGTGCTTTTTCTTAATTTTATCTTTTTTTTTTATTATTATTCCATATGTTTGTTTAAGTTGCATTTTATTTATTTAGTCACTACTTACTATTGTAATTCTCATTATTATTGTCATTATTATACATTAATGCTTTGGCAATATTGTATTTTTTTTACATTCATGCCAATAAAGCTTATTGAACTGAACTGACAGGCCTATCACCCCAAACCTGTAACGCTTTGGCTTAATAGCACCATCTACAGGTCAATAATTGTACAGTCATTAAATGTACATATAAATTCATTTGTTTTATAGCCCCCCATGGATGAAATTCCACAAAACTTGACATATTCCCACAGGATGTCAGGTTCATCATACACATTAAATTTGGTGCAGTTCCTAACATCTGATCTAAAGATAGGGGCAATTAAAGCCGTATAATATTGCATTTTAATTTTTTACCATGGGGGCAAATCACAAATGACTGGTTATGAGCTAAGTTGATGTGGGCTCTTGAGACCAACATTCCATAAAAATTTCATCATCCTCAATATCACGGGTCAGGTAGTTTTTTAGGAAAAACTACATTTTTGGGGTTTCGGGGGGGCGCAGCGCAAAGATGGAGTGGCCCCCGGGGACCAAACTAAATTTTTCCGTAAAAGTCTACAGGGGCTACATGCCCACCAAGTTTCATGTGCCCCGGTGTTACGGTGTCCCGGGAATCGTTGACCAAAAATTCAGGAAGTAGATGACGGGAGAAAAAAAAAAAAAAAAAAAAAAAAAACTTTGACAATCATTATATGACCGCTACGCTTGCTACGCAGCGGCGGTCACAATTATAATTTAGGGTCTACATCTGTACACTTGTCATTAATCTTTTTTACCTCAGCAAAGGGATCTCATCCACTGATATCATTCAGTGATGCTGAAGAACATGGGCAGGTGAATGCTACCTGTGAATCAGAGGGATGGTTTCCTGAACCCACTCTCACCTGGGCAGGTGGGAAAGGCATACAGAGAAATAGCACTGAAGTCTTCACCACAGGTATTTATCAACCATCGCTTGATAATGTTTGATACTGTTATTGTCATAGGAATATTTAAAGTGTAGTTCTGAAGCAATTTTAGGCATAGCCCAGTTGGAGTTCTAACAGCACTAGATAGTGCATGGAATGAAAGAATTTGGAACAGCATAGACCGAGCGCGAACGCAATGGCAAACAAACACTTTACATTGAGTTACCGTAACCTCAGATCTTACTTTCAGTTTCGATTAATCCTAGTTTCAATTGACTCAGTGTAAAGTGCTTGTTCGCTTCTGAAATCATGTTCGGTCCATGCTGCTCCAATTTATTTTGTTCTACTCACTAACTAATGCATTTAGCAGGCTCATTCAACAGGGCTATGCTTGACATCACTCTTGAGCAACACTTTAAACAGAAGTTCGCCCAAAGTGATGTTAAGCCTTGTTTTCGGACATCCTACGATGAAATACGATGGTTAAGATTGACATTGAAGCTGCTAGAAGTCATATTTTGCGGTGATATTTATGTCAGCATATCAGTGAACACTACAGACCACTCAGTGAGTTTCATACCTTTATAAACAGGATGTTTAATGCGTGTTAGGAAGGATTGTTCCACCGACCATAGGACGCTACTGCAACAAGCGAAAATTCTCGGAAAGGGTGGATGACGGATAGCAAAATTCAGACTGTCCTTTTGTCACACACGTATAAAAAATGGTAATTGTTAAGAATTGATATGGGAATGTTGTTGGTCTGATAGGATCAACTTCCTGCATACTAAAATTCTTGGTGTTGTATTTAAATTTTGACATAAAACAATTACCCAAACATAAAAAATGTCATGTGGTGTGACTGTCCACTATGCGTGTGATTTTCCTAATTAGAATGTATATCCATATAAAGTATAAATACTTTAAAATTTTACCAGGCAAATAAAATAAGTGGATGTTTTCTATAACCACAGAAAGTTTCGATGCCCATGCATAACGTCCAACTAAGTTCTAATCAAATATATTTTGTCCCTACAATGGACGTCATATGGTGTGACACTATATTTTATGTTTTCAACGGGCATTAATTTGGACATCATTGCCATGACACGGACCCTGCTTAATCAGGAAGTTACAATAGCATGTCAGGAGTGATTGCCATGGTCAGGAGGTCAGGTCTGCCTTTTAGATTTTTATATAAAAAGCTCCATATCCGACATCATCAATAGTGGCCAAAAAATTGTGTCTTATGGTGTGACATCATTTGCAATAAAAATTGTTATTTTTCACAAATCTTCTTTATGAATTCTTAGAAAGCATTGCTGCCATGTGGTCAGTTGCATGCTAAATATTATCTAGCTGTATTTAGTTGTCTAATAAATTAGATAAACTGTCAAAATGTCATATGGAGTGACACTATGTCATATGGAGTGACATTGTTATTACATTGTTATTACATTGGGACATTGAAAATGTACAGTCACACTATATGACATTTCTGTCACACTCTATGACCAAACTGCATTTTTATATTGAAATATATGTAAAAACACGAGTTCAATTTAAAAATCATATATGAAATATATTAAATCTGTGATAAGAATTTAGCAAAATAGGATCTGTACAATTTATATTTCCCTTTCCCATTTTTCCCCATGTTACCATGTTTCACATGTAATATGCAGTTAAAAAATAGATGTTATCCCTAAAGTTCTTTTCAGTGGACTTCAAAATTCATTGTTAATGATTTCATTTTCATGAAATACCTTTTTTTGCGCTGATACATTGTGATTTGGTGCATTTCATCATATGGCGTGACACCATGTCATTTGGTGTGACGTCAAATAATCATAGAAAACGTCATTAAACAAGACTTTCTAACTGACAAATCATGACAAAATCAATAGTGTAGAAAGGAAATGACATCTGCAAGAATCTCAAGAATGTTGAGCAACTTTTGACAAAGAATGTCAGAAATACGCTAAAATATCTGGTTAGAGTTCAGACCATTCTCCTCCTTGACATAATAACTTGTCAAATGTTAAGTTTTTATCCTAAATATTCACAAGCAAATGTTGCATATCAAAGCAAACATGATTAAAAAGTACATTGACGTAAATTAAAGAAGAAAAAAATATCTAATTTTTATTTTATATCAAATTGTTTTAATGTCACACCATATGACAGTTTTAGGCACTACCTTGACAAATTCATATATAAATTAGTGCTGTCAAAATTAACTGATTAATCACATGATTAATCCAAAAAAATTAACTCAGATTAAAAAAATTAACTCAGATTAATCCTGATGGATAAGGTACCACTTTCATGGCATTTAATATGTTAAATTTCAGATAGAAAATGGCTCGGCTATCAAGTCGAACTATACAAAGATTATGGCCTGGCTTCTGACTGTCCAACAACATGTTTGGGGAACCCTTGGGGGTAGGGGACAGGTGTGAATTGCCCCATTTGATAAGAACAAAGGCAACTATTTAGTATCAGGGCCTTTACAGGGCATAATAAGGATCCAACATACCCTTGCATCCAAATTCTTACTGGAGGAAATGTGTTGCGATTAAAAGTGATTAATCATGATTAATCATTGCACAATTTTGTGATTAATCAGATTAATTTTTTTAATCGTTTGACAGAACTAATATAAATACTTATTTTAATTAAAAAATGTAAAAAATATTTACGTATTGGTTAAGTTTAGACTCACAGCAACACATATAAACACTTTTTAGGGATTATATTTGAAGTTTTCTAAAAATCCTTTTTTTCAGGCTTATTTGTCATCCACCCACAAGCGTTTGTCAAAATGTCAATCTTAACCATCGTAAGAAAAAGATTACTGCTCATCGTAAGAGCAGTAATAGCGCACCCTGTGTCTCCCCATTTTGTGATCTATTTATCAATCCTTAAATAGATATGCGTCTACCCTGCCCTCTAGTGTAAAATTAGCGCCTCTAAAAGCACAAACAATGTGCCTGCATGTGACCTCTCTGTTGTGGATTCTGCGTGGATTAACCGGCCGTCATCATCTTGCATTTAGCTCTGTTTATTCCATTCTATTGTCAGATAACACTAGTTTGGTGAGTGTGAGTTCCTGGGTGCTGGTGTCTCCCTCAGACTCTGAGTGGGTCTCCTGTTCTGTGGGCAGCTCTGATCAGGAAAGGAGAGAGAGCAGAATAGTACCACATGTCCACATCTGTGAGTATCAGTATATGGAGACAATGGTTGCATGAATGAAGTTAAATTACTATTAAGGTTTGGATTTTACTGTCAATAACTTCTTTAATTTCTCCAAATACTTTGAAGACATGCTGCACAGTGCCTCTCAGAGGGGATCTCTCTTGACCATCTTGGTATTCTGTATACTTGCAACGTTTGTGGGTGTGACACTGAAACTCTGCAAGAAAGGTCAAAACATACTTTTGTGTTTGATTTTAACTGCCATTGTTAAGTATTGATTGTATTGATGTTCTTTTATTCTATTTATTTATTTATTTATTTATTGGGCAGGCTTCATCAAATTCCCAAAATTCACCAATGAGAGAGGTACACAACTCTGTGAACGTGTATTTGCAATACTTGGTATAGAAAATCAAACATGTTTCCCAGATGAAACGACTCCTCTTACAGGTAACCAAAACACTGAAATTGTAGTTTTTAAATCTGATTATTTTTGAGATATTTAAAAATATAATAAATACAATTTCCATGTTATATCACTATTCTTCAAAGGCTCAGAAATGACAGACAAAGACGTTGGTACAGAAACTGAAGTCATCCAAATTAATGGTAAACAAACAAACAAACAAAAATCATTATTGTGTTTACACAGAGATTTCAATGTCTATAATGCTTGGCTTGATGTCTGACATAGGCTTGATAGAATGTTTTGTTTCCATACACAGAATGGTCCGCCTTTGAGGCAGAGAAAGGTATGTTCGATTTTCTATACATTCCTACATTCCACTAGCCTAGAACTCTAGACGTGACCTAGCACTAGCAAATTGTTTTAGGTCTAGCCATGAGCCATAAGCTGTATTCAGACATCGGTGGTGTGTAGCCAATCACAAAGCTCTATGTGGACAGGGAGTTGTTGGGCAGGCTACGCATTGTTTGTATAGGCTAGTTTGTTGCTCTTGATTGGTTGTAGCCACTATATGGTATAAATGCATGTAATTAAGAATGTGACTTTTTCCCACTCAGTTACTCTGTGCCTGGACCCAACCACTGTCCCAGCGTCCCTGAAGCTAAGTGATAACAGGGAGGCTGTGTGGTGTCCCAAACCAGAGGACTTTAAGGAGGAGACACTGTTCCCTTATGTTCTGTGTGAGGAGAGATTATATTCAGGGAAGCACATCTGGAAGGTGAAAGTGAGGAAGCGGGGTTCCTGGGGCGTGGGGGTGTGCAGAGAAACAGCAGAGAGAAACAACAAAGACAGGGAACAAACTCCAAAGAATGGCTTCTGGGTTCTACAGTATGAAGAAGGAACCGGACTCTATGTCAACACAGAACCTCCATTTATGATAGATGTAAACGTTGTAATAGAAGAACTTGGAGTGATTTTAGACTGTGAGAATTTTACTCTTTCATTTTATGATGTAGACAGTGGGCGTCATATTTGTCTTTTGAAGTTGACACCTTGTATCACTTATATCCCTGTCATCAGCCCAGGAACCAAGGACACACATGTAGTGCGATTAACAGGATTGAAATTACTAAAGAAACACAGTAGCATGCTTAGTTCTGACCAAGGCACGGCTAGTTCCTCTGAAAATCACAGTCACACTCAATGAACACATTGAGTGTGAGACAAATGCCTGACACATGCCTAGCATATTCACTTGCCAACACACCTTATCTCACCCTAACTTTTCCTGATGGTTTACAATCTATAATAATACATCCTATTACCTGTAAAATGTGAATTATTCATGTGTTATTCCACCAATATCTACATCAGATACAGGTATGGCTAGTCTTACAGCTGTGCTTTACAGTTTTGAGTTTCTAATAATAAATAGATTAATATTGGAAGAGAAGTCCCATATTTAACAAGAGAAGACCTTTTCACTGTTAAATGTTTGTAACTGTTCCTAACCAAGAGAGCATTGTAACCACTCGTACTTGTAGCATGTATTTTATCCATTTTATCATGTTGTGGAAAACATTGCCTAACCTGAATTGCAAAGTGTATCCCATTGTCTATTGTTTGATATGACAGCACAATAAATGATACATTAAAGCTCAAGGACATATTGTGCAGATTGTAATATATTTTGTTAACAATTTATCTATCCTAAATACCACAATCATGACAAAGGGTTTCTTGGTCTATGATGTGTTGAACGGAAATCTGTGAGACTACGTTAAAGAAATCAACTTTAACTATTTGACTCATAAAATTAACCTGTCTGACATGTATCAGCTATACACAACAATTCCCTCAGATCACAAAACTACTCTTAATCAAAATGTGTTGAATCAGCTTTTTTCATGCCATTTCTGAGATTGTCCAAAATTAAAACCTGACTCTTCTGTAGTTGCAACTTGTACAGCACTAACATCAACGCAAAAAGGATGCTGTTGAATTTCTTGGCTGATATAGCATGAAAATAGTCCCTCCATATGCTGAATGAGAGTAATTCCATGTTAAATCAGCCTAGAAAGTCACCTTCTGTTGGTCTTGGTATGCTTTGCAACTATAGAAGAGTCAGCAAAACCATCAGAATTCAGAGTCACTTTTGAACAAGAGAGATTCTAATGGTCTAATCTGATTTAATGATCTATGTTAAGCTACAGCTAAAAGTTCTACCGTCAAATGCAGAGAACGGATGGATGGACTGGAGAATGATAGCCTAGTTTTTTGCTGAAAACTCTGACTTCATTTTACTTCAACTATTATTTCAATGAACTTGGATTTTTGTTTTATTACATTATTGCTTATTTTTCTTTGTCTTTTATCTATTTTTTTCTTTCCTCTTTATTCTAAGTAATTTTATTTAAGCACTAAGCCCCGAGAGGCCACTCCTGAATAGCACAGCTGAGGGTGTTAATGTTGCTTTTAATTTGAGAAATGAATTGTCTATCTGAAAGAAACTCTATAGGCCCAAATCAACTTCCCTACCTAAAACATTTCTGGCAAATAGAAAGTATACCAGCCCAAAGCTATCCTTGCATGTGTTTGAATATTTGATCAGACGATGTGCTTTCATAGACTCCACCCTTACTGTGTCCACAGTCCAGCTTTCTGAAGTCTGTTTGTGTTGTTATCCAACACTGAAAAAACGGGAAAAGAGGGGTTGTTGGTTTTCTATGTATTTAATTAGTATATAAAACATTATTATTTCATGTTCCTTCTCTAAACATGTATAAATCATGTAGAACTATTCTATTCTTGAATAGTCTTGGGGGATGTACAATCTTTAAGATTAAATCATGTTCAGAGTAAAAGAAATAGTTATGTTTGGTTTGAAATTTAAATCTCCGCCCACTGCCAAACAGTAGCAGCAACCGACTCGACGGCCATCTTTTTTAATTCCTCATGCGGAGATGGAATGTCCAGTGTGGTTCAGTCTGTGGAAGATACTTCAAGATTTGTGGACTTAAATGCAAGGTAAAAATGATTAAACCTTTGTAAAATTGTACAGAGTTGGATATGCTGTAGATACATTGCTTCAGTGACTAATGTTGATTAATTGGCTAACTAAAGTTAATGTTCAGAAATGTTAGCTTGGCTAACAATGCATCCTTGTCAGCATGCATTTGACATAGCCTATCTGAGGACATAAGTTCACATGATCGTGTGAACTTACCGAACACAAGTTTGGTTGACTTCAACTCTGAAATTGGCAAATGTTAATCAGCTTTAGATGTAGTTAGGCTACTTGAAAAGTTAAGTGGATGTCGAGGCTAGCTAAGCTAAGGTAGGTGACTCATTCAACTTAACATGGGGCTGACTTGGACAGTTCTGCAAATGCAAGTGTAATACAAGGCCAACAGATGGATTGATGTCTGTAATCTGGGAACTTTGCAACTGAGACTGGGACAAATAGGGCTGAGATGTATTTGCTTTGACTCTTATCAGATAAGTTTATGCAATATTCTTTTTTCCCATGTTTAGATGGATGAGTAAAGCTTGTCTCTGATTCAAGTGCCAAGTAGCCTACCAAGCTGAGAGTTCAGGTGAGGGAATCTTTCTGATTTCATGCCTGTAAATTGATTTTATTTTGCAACTTGAAAGCCTACCTGAATCTAAATTGTTGGATAAGGGTGAATATCCTGTATCCAAAATGTTGGACAAGTTTGAATATTGTCCTGGCTTCCAGGTTGTAACTTACTGTAGATATGTTGTTGTTTTCTCTCTCTCTTTCTTGTTGGACATAAGCTTTCTCTATCTCACAGAGGGATTGCTGAAAAATATTGCCAAGGAGGACCTCGGTTCTACAGAATCTGAAATAAGTGAAGGTATGCTACACCTAACTAAGAAAGAAAATAAGCATATTTCCTTTGAGCATCAGTTAATAAAATTTTGCTAATTGCAAAGAAACTACCATTAGTAGAGGTATTGTTGATTCATTTGTAGTGATAATATTGATGTTACTGAAACAAACATTGACAAAATTGACAAAATGTATGTAATGGGTTGTATTGGTTTTGCTCTTCACAGACTGATTTGAGTTTCAATGAAGATTTTGGGAGACCGCACAGCGAGAGAGAACCTTACGTCAACATTTTGCAGCAGTTGCAGTTGTGAACTTCAAGAATGATAACCCTGCATGGACTTCTGAGCTAATACCAGGTGCTTGTCTTGCACAATGGCCACAGATTTTTGCTTTGAGATGCCATGTTTCCATTCAAGCGGTGCTTGTTCAGTTTTGATGGCAAAATGTGTTAAATATTATAAATATGATACATTAGCATGATTAATTTTGCGAATTCATGTGCTACCATTCATACTTTGTAGAGAGCTTGAATAGTATAGAGCTAGAACGTTCAAAATGCTATTCACCACATACAAAATGATGTTGGTGGCTTGACCTCCGCAGTGACATCACCTAAACTTAATTGAAATCCCACTTATTTGTCCATGCCGAAAGTCTCAGGAAATTGATTCAGTGAAAAATATTTAACTTAAAGGAGAATGCCGGTATGATAAGGACCACAAGTATATGGCAACATCGTAAAAATTTTGCTGGGGAGAATAATTTTGACACCCTCATGCCAGAGAAAGTTTTCAATGCCTCATTTGAAATGTTGGAACTGTCATTATACTATTGAAAAGTATGGGTCTACTTTAAACCTGTTTTATGGTTCATAACAGCGATATAGCCATGTATAGTGACGCAAACGTTCAAACTTTTTATGATGTTGCAATATACTTGTGGTTCTTATAACACCAGATTCATCCTTTAACTGGAAATGATTTCATGACATATTCATTGTTAATAATTTATTAGCTTACTGTTCTTAAATTTGTTGTCTTTGACAGATCAACAGAGACTTTGAGCATCAAGGAATTTGACCAACTTCAGCGAGAGGGAACCTTCAATGAAGCTTTGCAGCAGTTTCATATGGACCTTTAGAAAACACTTTATGGACTATTCCAAATACCAGATCATGTGTTATGGCTGCTGGCCTTGTTTCAGAGGACTTTTCAAGTTGGAGTACCTTGGTATGGTCAAGAATGCATGGACTGGAGGTATTAAACATTATTGTGTGTATGACGAATTGTATAAATATGATTTTGTGAATGCTCTGTGGCCTAAATATAATTCATTGTTATCCTCTTGTCTTCACTGTTGTACCTTGAGACTTTAAAATATGTGTAAGATGCTGGAAAGTTAATAAATTCATGTTTTGAACAATGTTTTGATTACATAATTCACATTTTTAACAATGTTTGACTAGTTACACATATTACACAATCTGTTGGTTAATGTAAACAAGCTAGTGGTAGTGGTTTGGACACATATTAATCAATGATATTGGTTAAAAATGACTAAAATCCTGGTTGATTTAGCTAATCTGTTTTTAGAGTGCATTACAATTTAAAAATGAATAATATATGTTATTTTATCATGGTGTAATCATATAAAATAAGCATAAAATAAAAATGGTAGATTTATATGAAAAAATCATGTTCATTCTACAAAATAGAATCATACTTCACTTACATGATAATATGTTGTTTTATCATGGTATAAACATATAAGCTAAGCATAAAATAAAAATGGTAGATTTATATGAAAAAATCATGTTTCTTCTGCAAGACAGAATCATACGTAACTTACATGACTATATGTTGTCTGAAAAACATGATAATATCTCGCGCAACCGATGTACATATTTTTTTCATGTAGATCTG
>JAODXP020000033.1:17327768-17420721 GCA_027497455.2 Sardinella longiceps | reverse complement strand
GTTTTGATATTATATTCCTCATGTTTGTGCTTTTTGGCCATGCACAACCTCATACTATTTCTGAAAATGATAATCTATATAATAATCTATATGTTTGAATTATTATTTATTGTTAGGCTCAAACATACAACAATAATAATAGCTACAACCTACTCAGATATACAGCAGTATACTTACTTATAAATATCAATTTCATTCAACAATGTTTATAAATTACATCAGAATCATTTCACAAATATGAAATGGTTTGTTTTGGTTTTACAAACATACTGTATATGAACATAATTTTCCAGTGAATGTTAAGTCTAAAACATAATTTTTATCATGTATTAATGCTAAATAAATAAATAAAGAACAATACCCATATAAAAATTATATATAATTATTAATAATTTACAAATCAGTAGGAATGTTTTGTAAATAATAAGTTCATTACATACTGAGACATTATTCTAAAGTTTTACAAACATATATGAACATTTTCTTTCAATATAATATGTTATACCGTATGTCACAGCAGACATTACTGTATATGGAGTATCACAGCCTTCACAGTTTGTACTTACATTGTGACAATGTCAGAATCCACTTCACAGCCAGTAAGAAAAATTTATCCATTTCCATTGGTGGTTCATGAAGTTCAGTGTGTTGTAATCTTCTGCTCAGTTTTCTGTTAGAAAAAAGTGGTTGAATGTTGTTACAATATGTGATCAGTAGCGATGGACATGTAAAAAAAACCTTAACGCTACACAATCCACAAAGGTCTGTATTACATGCATTGCAGATGATTAATCTTACCCTGTGAAAAGTAGTCCTCAACAGCGATCAAGTCAACATCAAAGAGCAACTATGCAAATAACCAGTGTTTGCACATTTGTCATGTACATGTAGTCCTGTTGTTACTCCACCCTCTTCAACATTTTAAACATGTTTTCACAACTAATTTTTAGCTTAGCTCAAATTCTTTCACAGCAAGCTTGTATTTGTTACCATAGCAGCACATCCTGTGCCAATTCTAAAGCACCCACACTTTCTTCTCCTTTTTATTTATTTTTTTCACCTCATGGACATTATGTTTTTGCTGGTGTGTGTATGTCTGTCTGTATGTCTGTCTGAGTACAAAATAACTCAAAAAGGACTGCACAGATGTAGATTTTGATGTGTATTAGGCAAGTAACAAATGATTAATTCTAGAGGGTTACTAAATACCACCAAAATTTAAAGTTGCGAATTTATATTGTGGAAAGGGGGCTGTACTATGCATACACCTTTTATTCACAAAGACGCATTTCAGCGTTCTGCCTTTCTCAGTGTGTTCAGTCACAGAACGGCAAGACGGGTCTGTGTGAATAAATGTTGTATGCATAGTGCGGCCTCCTTTCCTGATTATTGACTGCAGAAATGCTGGGCCAGCACTCTTAAAATAACCAAAAGACTTTTGTGTGAAGCCTGCTCCCATCCTTCTGAATTTATATTGCGTCAATGACCATATTGCTTTTTCATCTTCTCACAGCTAGTATTTAGCTTTTGGCATACCCTGTCTTCAGTCACGTAGAAACCACAGTAAAGAACTAAGGGCACGCTATGTGTTTATGGGTATGTGTTTTATTATAAAACATTATTGAAGAATAACAATAGAAAAGAGTAATAACATCCTCTATGCGTTGTTACTCCCTGGTTAAAAAGTGTACAACTCCTACTTGACACATCTCTGCATGTAGTCCAGTAACTGCTGTACGTGATGCTGACGTTTCACACCTACAGTAGCTTTCTCGAAGTGTAAGCATTGGTGTCACTTCACAAGAAGAGCCGCAGTAAATGTGACACTGTTAAAATGACAGGCTAAAAACAAGAAGTGACAACATGTTCTCTGCTCTTTAGACTCAGAAACTAGTTTACTTCACTGTAATAGAAATATGGCTGACAAGTTAAAATAATTATTGTGTGTATGTGTAGTGGAGGCCAGCTAGCTCGGCTAGCTTGGCGGCAGTATGTGTAAATCCTCATCACCCAATTCCATGGGCGCTTCATAACAGCTGAGTGCGGTGCGGACCGCCACCGGCTACATATGCATGTCAGATCCTATGTGAAGTCCTATACACTTACATCTAATGTTTTTATATATACTGTAGCTTTCTCCCACCTATACAACAAGTCCTCTGATATCACAAGCAAAGTTTGCAGTTTACACAGCTTATATCATAGTGTAGCCAACTGGTGCACTGAACTATTAAGATTTTTTTTTTTTGAGCATCTACACAAAACAAGGCAAGGACTGGGGGCCAATGGCGACCTGCAGAAAAAAAAAAAAAAAAAAAAAAAAAAAACCTTTGTCAAGTTGGCTGGGGTTAAGGTTCAGCCTGGTAAACCTTATCAAGTTTACTTAGGGGTGGTTTGGGGATTCAGGCTATGATAAACACCAGTAGGTTGGATGGTGTTGAGGTTCAGGCTCTTGTAAACTCCAGTAGGTTTGGTGGTGTTGGGGTTCAGGCTCTTGTAAACTCCAGTAGGTTTGGTGGTGTTGGGGTTCAGACTCTGGTAAACTGCATCAGGTTGGGTGGTGTTGGGGTTCAGACTCTGGTAAACTGCATCAGGTTGGGTGGTGGTGGGGTTCAGGCTCTGGTAAACTGAATCAGGCTGGGTGGTGTTGGGGTTCAGACTCTGGCTTACTACAACAGGTTGGATGGTGTTGGTGTCAAGGTTCTGGTAAGATCCATCAGGTTGGGTGGTGTTGGGGTTCAGGTTCTGGTAAGCTCCATCAGTTTGGGGGTGTTGGGGTTCAGACTCAAGGATATCATCTGATTACCAGGATTTCTGCTCTGATGAATATTGTCATTGACAGCTTCATCCTAACACAAACAAAAGGAACATGTAAACATCTACAGTACATTTTTGTTTTAATAATCTTCCCATTTCTAGCTGTGCTTTACCTGATCGATGTTGTCTGTTTGGGAATCAAACATGGAGTTTCTCGATCTCTTCCTGTAAGAATTTTAAGTTTTTACAATTACTGTAGTAGTGAAAATACATAACATTTCTCAATGTCTTTCTGAGTCTTATTTAGCCAGTACCTTTTATAAGGTTCAGACTTTGACTTGTCTAGATATTTTTATTGTGTATTCCTTTTACAAAGTTTGAAGACCTATGAAAATAGATTTTGTCTATTTGTGTTTAGACTGAATTCCAATAAAAACTAATTTCATTATTCAGTTATTCACTCTATTCCCATATTATTATAGAACATATAACTGTGTACTTTCATAGATGCTTTTTGTTATATGAAATACTTAAAATATCAAATGTTAGCCTGGCGAATGCCAAACTAAAATCACAAGTGATATTTAGTCTGGGGACCTACCTATTGCATTTCTCGTAGCCGAAGCATCGTTTACAATTGCCCATAGCCGTTTATTGGGCGCTACGAATGTCTATCATAGCGTCTGTACATACCTCGGAGCCAATACCAGAGCCACCACGTGACGTAAAATGCAATCAAGGGCCGTACAAATCCCTTTTTGTTTGCGATTGGATACCGAAAGTAAGCGAGAAAAATGGCCATGGTCACCATGCTCCTCTGCAGAGTGAAATGAAATAAGCACTCAAAGGAGCATGGGAATTCCCAGGCTAATCAAATGTAGCAAACTGCCTCAGAGCAAGTTTCAAGTTAAACAAAACAAAGCAGTGGACTGGCGAGAAGCCGAGAACCTTCTGCTGACGTGAATGTTCTGGAACTTAATGCTAGGCTAGGCCGAAATTAGTAGCACTTGTGTGTTAGCTGTTGCTACATGTACTTACCACCAGTACAAGAGACCAAGTCCAAGTGTTGCAATCACAGCCAGCACTATGCTCACAAGTACCAGTAGAGCTACTCTTTGCTCTAGAAAACCTGAAAAATGAGAGATTAGATAAAATTTAGGTTAGATAGAATCTTTCTTCATTTTAGGTTTGGGTGACAACAGTTCAGAATGACACTAACTGACACTATTGAAACTCCCTGGATAAGTAGATACAAAGCATATTTTACCTGCCAAAGAGACGTCAAATGCAGAGGAATTCTGGGAGCCAAGTCTATTCCTAACCTCACAGTGGTAAAGTCCAGCAGTGGTGGAGTTTAGAGTAAAGGTGATGGTCTCTCCTGAGTCTACTGCAGTAGTTTCATCTTCAGTCCTTCTGTACCAGGTGTAGCTCTCCACTGGTGGGTTGGCATCACTGCTGCAGCTCAGAGTCACTGTAGCGCTCTCCAGTGTTTCATCAGCAGGACTGACAGAAACTGAGCTGTTTTTTGGAGGATCTAAGTAGGAGATATATACAGTATTTCACATGAAAACCCAGTTATGTTCAATAATTCAAATGCTGTTCTGTTTTAGTGGCCACTCACTAGTTTACCCTTGTACTCACACATGATATTTAACATTGCTGGTGGAGATGGATGACCCTCTTGACCTTCTAATTCACAGGAATATTCACCCTCGTCTTCAATCCTGATGTTACGCAACATCAGCTCATTGTTTTTTGTTTGTTTACCAGGTAAGCGTTTCCCATTCTTTTTCCATAATATTTTGGAATGTTGTTTCAACATGCAGCTGCTTTCGCAGCTCAGATTAACTTGATATCCCAATACTGCTGGTCCTGACGCCTGGATGTTGAGAGCTGTGATATCTTAGAAGAGGAAGACATGACAAATATATATATTTTTTATGATTGGATTGTTACTGAAAACACAATGCAAAACATAAATAAATACATATAGATAGACAGACAGACAGATAGATAGATAGATAGATAGATAGATAGATAGATAGATAGATAGATAGATAGATAGATAGATGATCCTTAAGGGGAAATTCAAGGTCCCAGACACCACACACAACATACACTACTATGTACACAGGATGATTAAAAACAAATCAACAAATCAACATGACTACATCAACATTACTGAGTAATAATTTCCTATTTCCTTTCTCTTTTACCTGTGACTAGGAGGATGACATAATCCAAAAGCCATCTCTTCAATGGTGGATAAGTGATAACCGTGACGTAATAGTGACCGGCATCTTCGACTCTCACGTCACTCAGCGTGAGGGTGCAGATGCGCTCCATCTCTGTGCTGTAACGGGCTCGGCCCTCATACAAGGGAGTCTGCAGGAGATCCAGGGTGGTCCCATTTTCAGTCTCCTTCTTCACCCAGTAGACTTTGAACACTCTGAGGCCATGATGAGTGAAAGAGCAAGGCATTGACACGGAGGATCCCGCCATGGCACAGATACCAGGATGAGACATCAAAAACTCAACTTTCTTTTGATCAGGTGAGCCTGAAATGCCAAGAAAACATCAGGCAACAACAAGCAGGGATTTAGTGGTAGCTCAACGCAAGTAAACACATTTTACCCAGCCTATAAATTTTGGAAATAGACTTTATGCATCACACCACTAGGTGTCACTGTAATGTTACAAAATGTGTTGGGAGAGCAGCAGGTTTTCTGCTGTGAAACTGGACTAGCTTAGCCTGACATAGCCCGCCCATAATACTACTGTTCATCCGTATTCATGGTCTGGAGACGGTCTTCAGGGGATGGTTTAGGCTGTTAACAGACAACCGTCCAATCAGCGATCAATCATTTCAAACCAGAGCTGAGTGCACTCCCCCCGCCCTATAATCGCTTCAGGTTAAAGAACCTGCAGACCATGAATACGGATGAACAGAAGTATCATGGGCGGGTTATGTCAGGCTAGGACAAGCTAGCAACTCTACTTGCTTTCCAGGATGAACATGTGATTTTTTAAAAAAATTTTAATGTCAGCCCCCCATTTGTATTACTTGAGAGTAGGCCTACCAGAGGGCCTATTCAGTGCAAACTGTAAACAAGCAAAGCAAGTATATTGAAAAACTATCTGCTGTGTATTGATTGTGTGAAATGCAAATTAAAAATGTGTGAGTGTGTGTGTGTGTGTGTGTGTGTGTGTGTGTGTGTGTGTGTGTGTGTGTGTTCGAATGTGTGTCTGTTTATGTGGGTGGATGTATGTTGTGTGTCATGTATTGTGGTGTCAACACCCAGGTCAGGCATAGTGGTTTCTTCTGTGGCTGGGTGTATTACATTACACTAACACATCTTCTTTGGTTTGAAATGGAGTTGTTGAAAGTATTTCTATTGTCCAAGTTTTTTTTAATAGTTCCAAATGACGCTTTTGCACACCTCAGTAGTTTGGCAGGTGCGTAGGATATTATCCCAGTGGGGTTATCATTCAAGAGTTTAAAAATCCCGCACACTGTCCATTCCACCAAACAAACTTTAATACAACGTTTCGGTCATCCGACCTTCTTCAGGTAAAGTTACAAAAGCTTTTTACAATACGTTTAATACGTTGTATTAAAGTTTGCTTGGTGGAATGGACAGTGTGCGGGATTTTTTAACTCTCAAGTTTTTTTAATAAAAAAGTATCTTCAGCACTGAATCCTTGGAATTTGTGAACTTCACAAGCTTTGAAATACTTAATAACTTAGAAATATTTTCAACATCCTATTATATGGACCAAATATTTAAAACGTATGACTAGGTACTTGGTTTGTTTGTTTTACAGCAACACAGACTTGTACAGTACATGCACTGGGTATTCTACTATATCTCTTTACAGATTTTATGGGCATTATGGACACCATTGTTAGTTTTTGCTATATTACCTTGGATTATGGAGAGCAGAAAAAGCAGTAGCGCCAGAGACCAAGAGGATGGCATTTTTACTGTCATTCATTCATTCATTCATTCACTCACTCACTCAATCACTCGTACACTCATTCATTCATCCTGTATGGTGCAACAAAAGACGAGAAGTACCAGTATTCAATCTGTTAATCTTGCTTTTTTTTACAGTAAAAACAATATATACATAAAACTACATAAACATTAATAAATATGAAAACCCTGAATGTATCACTTCAAAAAGAACAAGATAATAAAATAATAATAAAAACGTCATTCTTACCAAGCTGGTAGCATCCTTCAGTGTTGATCGAGTCTGAACAGAGACTGACACTGACCCAAAAACAAAGAGCGTGTGGTTGACCCTAAAGAAGTGGCATACTTATGATACACTTTCCTCTTCCTCCACCTCCTCCTTCTTCTACTTCAAAGAAAGTTTTATTATTGTAACCTGATGTGCAGCTGGAAGTGTATGTGTTGTGTCCAGCTATCAATATCACTGACATCGTACTAACAGTTAGACCAGGGACGGGCAAACTATGGCTCGGGGGGTGAATTGTGGCCCTTGTGGGGCCGAGCCCTTTGTCCGCCATTAAAAAAAGTTTATCCCATTAACCTAATATTACTTTAATATTGGCTATTAGTTCACTCACAATTGGTTGAAAATTAGTGCTGTCAATATTCCGTTAGCTTAGATTTTTGGCTTGCAAGCAAAAAAGTTGGCTATCTCTGGGTTAGATTGTAAACTAAAAACAAAAAAACAAATACATAATTAAAACACTTTAGATAGATAAATAGACAGATAGATACACACACACATAGATAGATAGATAGATAGATAGATAGATAGATAGCTGTCACTGGCAGGGGTTAATCATGAGAGCTTCTTGCTGTTGCTGTCATCAGTGACCTACTTTCTTACCTGCTTTTCCTGTGTCATAGAACTGATGAGGTGAGCAGAAATTCTGTGTAGAACTCTGACTGACGTCAGTCAGTTTTAAGAAGCTGAAGTCAGCAAGAAGGAAATGACCTTTTTCACCTACGTCACTATGAGGCACTAGAACGAGGCTTGAGTGGTAAAACTTGATGATGCCCCTCATCTGCTTTGCCCAACTTTCCAGCCGCAGAATGTTTGTCTTGTGCAGTCTCATTCCATTGGGCACTAGAGCTTTAGAGTCTTGGAAAAAATAAATTCTCGACTCCCCTAACTTCCAACATACAAGTGACCACACAAGGTAGGCACTAGGATACATGGACAGTTAATATTTGTTTCACATTCTATTATGCATTGTAAGGGTTATAGGTGCACTATAGATTTTAATCATTTTTATTATTATTTATTTATTTGTTTTATGTTTTTATTCAGTAGATGTGATTTTCTGCATTCTGGTGAATTTTGAGGTGGCCTGCTGATCAACCAGATTCATAGCTTTGGACTTATCTGCATAGTCTATCTGCACTCCACCCTCTATACTGACAGGACATTTTTGTACAATAATGTGTACTGTTGTCACTGTTAAACTGACCTACTGGCTACATTAGCCCACATGCATAACCTGGCTACATTACACTTACTAGCTACATTAGCCCACATTATCAACCCCTCCTACATCTGACTTATCCTTGCACTGATGGTACAATTCTTATATTCTTATGTTCCTTATTTTTTTCATCTATACAATATCTATATATCTAACCTATAATTTCTGAGGTACCTGGCCTCCAAAAGGAGATTTTTTTTTTATAGGTGGCCTAGATGTGATTTCCTGATTTTGAGTTGGCCTGCCAGAGATTTACAACAGCCTAAATAGAAAATATCTATAAATAAGCTATTAAACAACAAGATATTTCTGGTAATCCTCAACTGTGGTAATCCTCAGTAATACAGTAGACCTTTTACATCAGAGTGTGTGCAGGCATGCAAGCTAAAAAATGAGTGGAGTAGCAGTCTCCTCAGGAGTAAGCTGTCGATGATTGTGAATGTGTGAGGCTATTTAAGTTCAATTCAGTGAAAACTGTTAGTGGCCAATGTGATGGCAATGACACAACTGCCACACTGAATCCATACCCCTTACTAAGTGATCCGATCTTACTCACACCCCTAATTAATTTCTCACTGATGGCCATGATATTCTTAAATCTTGATGCCTATTTCTTCTAATTTTGTCCAAGCCAGTCAGGCTCATGCATATCACTGTAATATCAAACAGGACATTCATTGGCCTAATTAGTGTAAAAGAAAATGTTGTTAAAACCCATGCTCCCCTATGCTCAGCTTAGCTAGACTCGTTGTTGTAGATCACTGTGTTTAGAATGTTTATAAATTCTGTTACAAAATATTGTTCTTTTGCAAATTAGTGTTCGCACAAACCTGGTAAGTGTCACACTCAACAGTGTCTGTGAATAAACTAAATGCATTCACTGCAGTGGCGAACAAGGGTACACTTTAGCTGTTAATGCACATAGTCGATTGTGTGAGTAATAGCCTACCTAACGTGATGAGCCTGATATTGCACAAGCAAAAAGTGGCAGCAGAGAGAGACAGAGAGAAAGACACAGAGAAAAACACTACATACTGCTCTGTAATTGTGTCTGTCATACTACAGGTCTATCTGCAGGTGGCAGTAGAGAGAACAAGTTTCTCTGTGTATAAACCACAAATATATACACACAAATCAATAAAAATGAAGCATTAGTTGGATAGATGGTTTTGTGTCCGTGTGTGTGAGAGAGAAAGTGTGCGCTCAGTTTGCGTGTGAATCGAGCCTCAGGGGAGAGGAACTCTGGGGCACATCCTTAGCAGCTGCCCTAAAGCACATGGGGATCGTGGCAAATGCTTGGTCTATCAACACTGCATGCCATCGTTCAGAACAAGCGCCTGAAACAATCAAGGCGGGGAATTTCGAGCATCTTCTCAATCGAATCCCAGACAGGCCTCCTGGGAGCAGCGAAGGAATGGCAGCTAAGGGTGGACCTGGGGAAACAGCTTTGAGCTCCAACAAAATTACCTGTTTGGAAGACTCTGAGAACAGGATGATGTCTGGTATAAGACTGGTGGGCACCTTGCAGACGGGGGTGGCGTGCGAGGTGCTTTTTCGGGCTTTGCACAAAAGTGAGTCTATAATGCCTACAGTCTCCTGGGCATCACCGGAGCATGCAAGAAAAAATCAGTGCAGCAGATGGCTATGGATCAGGAGGAACAAGCAGTGGGCACAGGCTGCTTGGACACAGGTCGGGAATTGATCACTCCCGGTCGGGTCGCCTGGGTGAGGGGGTCTGAAGTATAAATACGCTATATCCATATCTACTGAGTATCAAGACTGCTCAGTCCTCCAAAAATAAATTACTACAAATAGAAGGGAATTTTCCCTTGCCCTGTTGCTCATGGGGTAGTGCTCATAATGTGTAGTGCCACAAGGCTTTTGTATTCTGTTTGGAACTCTACAAATAAAATGAATTGACTTGAATTTACCTAGTTAAAAGTGAGTGACCCAGTGACTATTTTGTGAATTTAGTGAGTATTAGAGGGAGAAAGCAGAAAATCTCCTTTGAGAACTTTACAACAGAGGGTAAGGGTAAATAAAGCCACACAGACACAATGGGATTTCTGATGATGATTTGGGTTTAATCGTTTTAGCACTTCTACATTATTCATGATGAGCAAAAATATATTGATCCAACTGATTGAGAACTAATCAAGTGCCACATAAATCCTACTGAATTGAGAAATATAAACATTTATTGATGAAGTTAATTGGCTAACAAATGAACAGACAAATTTAACTGAAAGTATTTTTAAATCACAAACTGTTTGGCATAGCAAACACACATGACCGATGTTCCTGATAAACACAGATTTCAATAACAATCAAACTTGTAATATATCATGCATGCATTTTTGTAATAAAGTTCCCTCTTTCTTCAATTCAACCGTCTGAGTTTGCCAAACCTCCTTCTGCAGTTGGCATATACTTCTAATGTTGTCTGTTATCTGATCTTTCATGATTTTTTCATCATTTGATTTGTCAATGTCAATTTGTCAAAGTCAATTTTTTCAACAGCCGTCGACCAGAATGCTGTAAAATGAATCAAATTAAAAGAAAGAAATAACAATATCAAGAAAAATAGACAATTGCAAACAAAAATAAAACTTACTCTAACTCTAATTTGTAGAGAAGACTACAAAAAGAAAAAAACAGACATAAAAAATGAAATTTAATCTAACTTACTACTTTTTTCAGAAGATTGCAATTTAAAAAATGGGCAAAATGAAACTTAATCTAACATAGCTTAATCTTACTTTATACTGGTTTTGCTTGATTTAATCTGTAGAAACGTCTGCAGAAAAAATAGACAATAAAAAAAATGAAACTTAATCAAACTTAACTTCATGGTTTTTTTTTTTATTATTTTAAAGATGACTCCTTTTAAAAATGGACCAAAAATAGAAACTTGATTTATTCCTTATTCAACTCCCTGAGTTTGCCAAATCTCCCTCTGCAATTGGCATATACTTCTAATGTTATGTGTCATCTGATCTTTCATGATTTCTTCATCATTTGATTTGTCAATGTCAATTTGTCAAAGTAAATTTTTTCAACAGCTGTCGTCCAAAATGCTGTAAAATAAATCAAACTAAAAGAAAAATAGCAATATAAAGAAAAATAGACAATTGCAAACAAAAATAAAACTTACTCTAACTCTAATTTGTAGAGAAGACTACAAAAAGATTGCAATCTAAAAAATGGGCAAAATGAAACTTAATCTAACATAGCTTAATCTTACTAGATTTAATCTATAGAAAAGTTTGCAGAAAAAATAGACAATAAAAAAAGAAACTTAATCAAACTTAACTTCATGTTTTTTTTTTTTTTGTTTGTTTGTTTTTGAGGTGTGTACCTATGAAGTAAGTCATAAATATATGAATGGAGGTGACCATTTAATGATTTGTATGGTAAAGGTACAGTACATTTTTATAATTAATTGTGTTGTTTTGAGAGCCAGTGAAAGGAAGAAAGGGGGATATGTGTTATTGCTTATGTGTACATGTCTAAAGACAAGCTGCAGCATTCTGAACCAACTGTGGGCCTGAGACAGCTCTTGTTGATGCCAACATAAAGACAGTTAAAGTAATCTCATTTACAGATTATGAATGCATGGAAAAGTTTTTCAAAATCACTGAGGGAAAGAAAAGGCTTGACTTTAGATAAAAACCTCAGCTGGTAGATGATAGATTGAACTACTGCTTTAATGTCCTCTAGACATCCTAAAATGCAGGGGTATCAGTGCATTTTAAAGTTTGGTAAATCTGAGTATCATCAGCATATCATAATATTCAAGGATATAGCTAAAAGGGAGCAAATAGAGGGCACATAAAATAAGTGCTAAAAGATGAATTGTCCTCTAATTATGGCTCTTATTTCTGAATCAAATCTTTGACTATTCTGCACAACCACATATCTCCTTGAGTTTCTCTGTGGCATACTCCTTAAGGAGATCTGACATAACTGGCTTCAGTGGTTTTAGAACAGTTTTCACAACTTCCATAGCTCCCCCGACTTCATTTGTTAACTCTTCACGCAACTCTTCACCCAAAGAGGTATTTGCATGTGATTTTGATCCTCTGAATGACTCTCCTTTAGATGTCCAATCAAGTGGCATATGCTTCATAACTCTGTTTTGTTTGGCAGCATTTAGTCTTGCCTTCATTTTGTCACTCGTCAGTGTATTCTTGGCAAATTTTCCAGTGGCAGATTTTAGTTTTGATTGGGCAAGAGAGACAACTTGACCAGTGAATTGCTGGTGGAACACATCCACAAAAGTGTCTGCCAACATATCAGTGATATTCTGAGCTAACTCTTGCTTAAACTCTTTCAGCAGGTCTTTGTCCGCAGCAGATAGGTCATTTGGCTTCACTTTTTGGGGGGATTCCATTAACTTGATTTCTCCATTAAGTTTTGAGAAGAACCTGCCTGAGAGGGGCATCACTGAAGCAAAGGCAGTAGCTGCCATGGCTACCATATGATGAGCTTGAAGGGCTGTCAGAAATATCTTCATTTCTAGGCTGCCACTTTCCTTAACATTACTGATTACACTGGAAATGCTTGAGTTCAGTTTACTTCGCCATTCATCGTCTCTAGAGCATGACTGCAATGTTTGCTGGCTTATTGTTCTCAAAATATCCAGAAGTTCTTCTCTGCTCTTGCCTGTCATGACGTCTGATAGCTGTTCTTTATCCACAAGTTTAGAGAGTACAAACGATTCTATTGACGCAGCCATGGGATCTTTCTCTAAGTTGGATTTCACTTCATTCTTTATTCTTTCATCCTTTCTGACGAGGATTTTAATGCCTTCTAGTATTTTTTTCATTATTTCCTCACATGCTTTATCAAACCCATATTCAACTAATTTCTTTACAAGAGCCTTTCCACCGGACACCACTGCTGTCTTCATTGTTGTCTTCATAACAGTACTAAAGCTCTGTTTAGTTGTTTTGCTTAAAAGCTTTGGCAAGGATTTCAGAGTCTTTACTCCTTTTGCCAGCTTGAGGCCCTTTGAGACTAGCTTGGCAATTCCACATCCAATGAGAGACAGGCCTATAGATACTGCTTTCTCTATAGCCCAGGATGCCCAACTGAATGTTCCCGTTACCATTCCCTCAATGCCATTGATGATGTCAGATACGCCTTCAGAGATCAGTCCGACCCCAACCTGGGCAAGTGTTCCCAATGAGACCACAGTGAGTAGAGCACCTGCAATAACCTGTAGAACTCCAAGAAATAACACTGTAAGGGCTTCCCAGGGAAAACGAGGCTCCTCCTTCACGGCGAACACATATTTCAGACCTCGCTGGTACATATTGTAGGCTTCTTCTTTCAGTTCTTGGTCTGTCACCAGGGAGGAATAAGCTGACCTATTTGCTGTTGCGTCCCTCTCATTCCCTTTGATCTCTTCTAGCTTTTTGATGGCCTCTGAAATGTTTTCGTCAAAACATCCAAACATTTTGCACTTTGATGCGAATTGTTTCTCGAGGCTGCTTTGGTTGTTGTCAGCTGAATCAATACCGGTCAATGTGACAAACTTCAGGCCAGTGATGCATTCTTCACTGAAGTATTTCAGAGAGAGTTGTGCTTTTTGGAGATCCTCTATAGCATTAGTCAAGTAATTTTTCCCCTTACTCATAATAGTGCAGTATGCATGGTTGTAAAATGCAATGGCTGCCCAACTTTCATCTTGTACCATTGCACTTTTGAATAGACTCATGCTCAGATTCCAGTTTCCCTTATCCATTTCCATGTTCCCAAAATTGATGTAGTGGTAGATGCTAGAACAGGGTGAAGTCTGAGATTTACACTGACCTCTTGCTCTAGTCAAATCTTCTCCCAAACATTGGAACAGTTGATCTCTTTCCAGGTTGTCAATCATCTCTGATTTGTTTTGCAACCAAATGCCCCAGAACTCATTCATGATGGCAACGACAGCATCTCTTTTTTCTTGCTTTTCTTCCTGATGAACATATTTTAGGGTTTTGCAGTACTCTGTAAAAAGGTCCTCCCTCAGTTTCATTTCTTTGATATCATAATTCATGTCTTTTATTTTTTTTTCTGCAAGGCTCTCTCTGGTTTCCTTTGCCTTTTCCAGAGAAGAGCTTGATCTGAGGGATGACGACACATGTTCAGTTGACATAATTATCTGTGCAGATCCAGGTTTACCTTTGCGTGCAGTCCGGCCAAATGCCTGTCGTTCCACTCTTGTGTTCTCTGAAAGGAAGGAGAGAACCACGAATAGTCCTCCGCTGTTATTCACCTCTTTGGAGACCTTTATGTCTGTGCCACGGCCAGCAAGGTTTGTAGCAACAATTACATCACCTGGAAGTAGTTCTCTCTCTATTTTGCTCAGACTGTTTTTGTCACTGCGGTAATAGAGGATTATTTCACCCGGGATGGTTCCTTTCAGATCCTCATAAATTTCTTTGGCTTTGTTGATAGTTTCACATATAACCAAGGCAGCTCTTCCATCTCTGTATGCATTTGGGGATATTTCAGCCATAACTACTTCTTTTATTGCAGCTTTCCACTTTTCAACAGAATTCCTGATTAGAATTCCTGGTACTTCGAATAACTTCTTACTGTTGAAAGGTGGTATCTTGCATTCTGAGAGATTTCGATATAAGGTCTTCACAAACGTCATGTCAGTTTTACTTCCCAGTGTTCCTGTTGTCCCATATATTTGGCCTTTGTATTTCTCAAAAAAGGAGTTGTTAGAGATATAGTTGGTCACAGTTGAAATTGTGCTCAGTTTGATTCTGTGTTTAATCTCAACAAATTGCTGAAGACCATCCCCCCATTTCTTATTCAGCTCTATGAGACCAGTAGATCTGAAATCCACCGGACAGACTGCATCATTTTCTACCACATATTCTCGTCCTTCACACAGCCGTAGTGCCAGAAAGGCATTCTTAATCCAAACAGACACTTTTGTCTTAATTAAATCCTTCAGGAATGAAGGCACACTGACTTTTCCATCACTCTTGTCATTGTTGGCATAATGAATCTTCTCCAAGATGATTTCTTTAATGTGTTCGATGAGGATGTCCTCAGAATCATAGAGAATAGAACACAAGCCATCCTCCAAAACAAGAAATTTAAGCTCTGGGATATCTCCATTATTGCTATTTGTACTGAGCTTTTTAAGATGCAACAGCCCACTGTCATCCAAAGTGTACAGAGTGAAACTATATGGGAGGTAGTTCTCAAGCTCTCTAAAAAAGCGGATTACTTTTTCCTGATCCACAGTTCTTAGTTTTTGGATAAGGTCATCTTTTTTACTTTTGAATATTTCTTCTGTAAATCCTTCATGTACAATATTTAACTTCTCAGCAAGATACAAAATGTCTGTGGGATCTTCAATTTCACTCCCTTCCGTGTCAATCGAGTCAAATATGGCTTTGAAAAAAGAAACGTGGGGACAGCATACAAATGTCTGGTATCCTGTTGACAGGAAGCTGTAGTGACTGACATGTACCCAGATCATGGCCAGGACAATGTTCAGGTGTTGCATGGACACCATAGGGCTGGACAGGTAGGTCAGCTGCACTCCCTGATCTAGCAGCAGTGAGTCCACCTCATCAATTATGATGCACTGAAAACCTCGATCAGGGCGCACATCCTTCATCTCAAAGATCTGGCGAAGGTGATCCGCAGCGAAGGCTTCAATCGTTCCATAGACCACATTTTTCTTGTAGCATTCTTTTCTCTCTTCATCCTCAGATTTATCAGTGTTTGTATCAACGGTCAAGCCAAAATGAGAGTAGAACTTTTCCCATTCCTTTGCATCTCTTTGGCATAAAACAGAAGAGCTTGACACCACGTCAACCTTTTCACCTCTGAGTGCACGCAGTGCTGCGAACATTGCAATGACACAAGACTTTCCTTCTCCTGTTCCCATCTCCAGAAGCTTCCCATTGTCAGACAAGACAAGAAGGCACCAGCTAAACATCTGTGTGATCCTCGGCCACCACTTTCTTTCAAAGTTATTCTCATGCACAGCTTTACATAGGATGGCCAGGACCTCTTGAAGGTCTGCAGGGTCAGTGCTGGTGCTCAGCGTCTTTGCTCTCTTCGGATCTTTGTAATTTGTCATTTTATTAGAATCAATCATTTCTTTAACATGTTTTACTATGTTGTAGGATTTATTAAGTATGTCCTCATTAATGCACTTCATTTGACGAATTTCTTCAACAAGATTGTCAATGTTTTTTTCTTTCTCTTCCCTAAAGCTATCCAGTACATCCTGTCCATCTGACTTCAAGAGCTCAAGTAGAGACTTGCCCCCATCGTCTGTCCATTCTGAGGATATCCGATACGTTTTCATCAGGTGCAAAAGCTTCAAAATAAACATGTCTGTACCATGGTGGTCAGTTAGCAATGTTTCAAGGAGGCTTAAAGCTTCCAGTGGAGACCAAAGTTGTTGAGCTACAAGATCATACACCATCTGGAAATGTTGCTGCTTTGAGTCTTGGAATTTTTTTGCGCAAGTACATAAACTCTGCATACACAGTTTGTCAAGAATGTGTGGCTTTATTTTGTTACTTTCTGTCTTGCCATGAAATGTCTTCAGGAGATTCTCAAAAAAGGACAGAATGTAGATCTCAACAGAGGATGGCTCTTTTTCTGAACATATTTTTGAGAGGGTTGTGATAATAGAGGCTTCCTTTAGGTTATTGTGAAGCACCTGTAGAAGCGACTGAAAAAACAATTTCCTTACTTCTATATCTTCTTTATCTTCTTTATCTTCTTGCAGACTACCTAGGAGGTTTTGGAGTATATCTGCAGCAAAAGACATTCTATCATCTTCCCTTAGGTTGGGTAACTGTAGCTTTGGGGAGGCACAGAGACTTTGGAGATCAGTGATAAATCCTCGGTTGGGGTAAGTGTTCCCTGTGTTACTCACCTCTAAACCACACTGAAAGTAATCAGACACAAAGATATCCACGGTTCCATACACAATGTCCGACTCATAGACATCCTTCCGAGATGTGCTACTTTGCTTTAAGTTGCTGTTGAAGGAAATGCCAAGATGTTTAAAGAAGTCAGACCAGTACTTAGTTTGCTCATAAGAATAACCGTCAGAGCTGAGCACAAGGTCCACTTTGTGTCCCTTACAGATGACTGTGGCAGCATACATGGCAGTGACACATGACTCCTCTTCCAAACCAACCAGTTCTGGCAGGTTGTTCTTCTCTGTCAGCACGAGTGCACACCACCTCACCATGTGTTGCACTGTGGGCCAAAACCTCTTGGTGTCAAACACTGCTTGGCAGAGCACAATAAGGAAGTCTCGGATGGTTTCCAAGTTTTGGAAGTTTCCACATTTCAAGGATTCTTTCTTAAAAGCTTTGCCTTTTGGGGAATTTTCTGAATATTGCAGGACACCAATGGTAACATTTCTTATCATATCAATGACATAAACTTCCATATTGCACAGTGATTTTAATTCAGGTTCTAAGTTGCTTTCATCTTGCTTTCTGAGAGTGTTTCGCAAATCCAGAAGAAATTTCTCAGGGCTAATATTGTCCAGAGCCTGGATGAAGGTATGCCCAGACTCAATTTTCCTATCTGGTGCTATGTTATAAACATCAATCAATGCGAGAGCTTCAATTATAGATGCACTGTCTGCATATTTCTCTGATAATTTCCTGAGCAGGATCATTGCCTTTGAAGGGGTCCATCCCCACCACTGCTCAGTTTGAACAAACCTAAGGAGCACTTCTATGGTTTTGGAATGCCTTTTTTTGCCATGTAGATTCATGAGGAGAAGCTTCAGGCACTGGATCTCCATGTCTGGTATGGACTCGCAGGTGCTATTGCGGGTGTTTTGCAGTGACTGCATGAGCATGTTGAGAAACTGGAGAACACAAAGATCCTTGGCCTGGAGGTCTTTTTCTGCCCACTGTTTGGCAATGAGAATAGCGTCTGTGTCACTGCTGGTTTGGCCACTGATGTAACGCAACAGATTCTGGTACAGAGCCTTGGTCAGTTGGACACTCTCTGGAACACTACATGCTGATCGGCTGACAGTTCCCACAAAGAATTGCATGTTATCAGCAATGTTTTGCAGGAAGGGTTCCACATCCTTCTCCAGAGACTGGACACACAGTTCGGTGATGAACACTTGACAATGCTGCAGGATGCTGAGGGATGGCGGGGCCTTGATCCAATCATCAAACAGTAGTTTACCCAGAGCTGATATTACATTTTCCAACTGATCAGCAGTCAGTTGAGACAGACAAATGTTTGTAATGGGCACATTGTTTATTGTAGAGAGGATCTTTATTAGTTCTTCTCTGCCCCCACGGTCTGATTCAGGGTCAGGCTCAAACTCATTAAGGTGGCTGATTACTACTTGCTGCTTATACTTGTGATGATCTGTGACCAATTGCTGCTCATACTTCTCCCGAGCTCGCTGGTGGGTTTTCTCAAGTCTTTGATCCAGTTCTCTTCTCCTCTCCTCCTCCTTTCTCTTTCTGGCTTCTTCTCTTCTCCTCTCCTCTTCTTGTCTTATTTTTTCTTCCAGTTTCCTCTTTTCTTCCTCCTGTCTTCTTCGCTCCTCTTCTCTTCTTCTCTCCTCCGCTCTCCTCTGTTGTTCAACTCTTGATCTTTCATTGTGAAAACAAGATGTGCAATGATATTGCTGATCTGCACCAACTGGTCTATAGTATTGCCCTCCATTGTAAACATACCATTCACGCCCATCAAACCAATTTCTGTTGAAATTATCATAGGATGTGCATGGGGGCAAAACATTATGGCATTTCCAGCATCTCAGCCAGTTTCCCATGCTGCTTTCTGAAGGTCCCTGTCCCATGATGGCTTTCTTGCTGATAACGATGAAGTCTGAGGAAATCAGAAGCATTTTTCATCAATGGATTTTTCGGTAACGCTTTAATTTACAGCCCCTGAAGTACTGGGTAAGTACTAGGTAAGAATGGTATAACAAAAAAGTATCAAGGGATAAATTATCAAGTACTTACAGCATAAGTTTGCTGGAATAGCACACATTCACACTTTATTTTACAGCCTGTGAAGTACTGGTTTAAGTACTAGGAAGAACAGCGTAACAAAACAGAACTTAATGTTTAATATTGCCATAATTACAAAGTAAGTGTGGGGTAGCTTGGATGCAGAAGCATATAGGAAAGCCATAGTTGGATCAACTTGGATGCACTTTATTTTACAGCCCGCGCATCCACTATTAGAGTGTAGTTACAAGTAATTTTTGGAGTGTTTGATCTGTCATATGGCAAGAACTTGTCTAGGAAAAACGGAGATACGCTTTTCTCACATTTGCATAGGAGAGTTGGTTTGGGTTTGAAGGTAGAGGACATCATGCGTGCATTAATTAGGTCTATGCGCTTGTAGCACTCTACATTTGCATTACCACTTGATGCTATTGCTTTGAAAGTAGGCAAACAAAGATTTCCCACAACCCAGGAAAAAAATATTGTGATATTGTAGGCTTGAATTCACAATCTTATGAACAAAGTGTTTAGAAGGAATTACTGGCCTGGTTTAGACTTCAACAACTTATCAGTTGCACTAGGCCTACAGCTGCCCCCTTTCCCCTTCCACTGGCTGTGAGACCAAAAAGCGCACCTGCTCGAAATGAAGGGCGCTCACTACTCGCAAAAGGCCCATTATCAGAAAAATGTAATGCACATGATAGTGCCGAGATATAAGCTAAAAAAAAAAATTAAAAAAATTGCATAGCCTAGTGTGATGTCCGCAAATTACTTTGTAATTCTAGCAATATTACTCATTAAGTTCTGTTGTGTTAAGTTGTTCTTACTTGTACTTAACCAGTACTTCACGGGCTGTAAAATAAAGCGTGAACGTGTGTTATTCCAGCAAACTTACGCTGTAAGTACTCAGTAATTCATTCCTTGATACGTTTTTGTTACACCATTCTTACCTAATACTTACCCAGTACTTCAGGGGCTGTGAATTGAAGTGTTACCGATTTTTCATTCTGAGTAAGTAGATGAAATAATTCAATACCTATTTCTGTTTGTAGAATAAAAAAATAGTATTATAGATTGACATTTATAAATAACAGATTATATTAGCTAGGAATTGGCAGGTCCTGTTTTATGAGAATTTAGTGCCTTTTATATTTCAAAATATATATAATGTTTGAGATTTTACAGCCCCAATTCTGAAATAGGTGTGATAGCCTATGAGAGATACACAGAATTGAATAATAACCAGTGTAAGATATATTGTAGTATTAAGGACTTTTACCAGCTTTTTGGGTGGGAGTTTAGCAAGGGCGTAATTTAGAGTGTGGACAGTATGGACATGTCCACACCACTCATAAAACAATCATAAATTGTCCCTCTCACTCTTCCCGATATAAACAGTGCACACATATGGACTCAGGACCCGTCCTGATAACATATGTCCATTGTGCAGAGTCTAGCGCCGCCAGTTGGTGATCACTGGAAATGCATGCATTATGCATATGTTGTGTGGGAGGACGTGCTTTTTCATGCTTATATTTTATATTGCATCTGTGATCACATTGCCTTGGCGGAGGTCTGCACTCTCCGAGTGCTCTTCTAGTTTTTTACAATGAATTTCAATTTTTAAATTCATTTCAATTTTGGTTGAATTGTAAGAATTGCTCATTGCTATGAGAAGCTATCTAACAACTTGTAAAAATGCGCCAGATTGCTGGTAATGCCAACTCCTTTGTCAAAAATTTCTTGGGAGAGGACCCCCAAACCCACTTACTACTACTACAGTATATATATTAATTATGCATTCCATATTCTTGATTGATTGACGTACTGCCTGCATTGTTGTGTTCACAGCAATACTTTGAAGGTCATCATACGATGGTAAATCTTATTTTTATTTCAGTGGTAGGCCTATTTTTTATTCATTTTATTCATTTATTTATTGATTGATGTATTTTTGAGCGATGGGGGTGATGGCAACTTGCCCTCTCCCTATCACTTTCCAATACAAACCCACACCCCCAAGACAATTTGGATGATTGGTACTGTCTTGGTTGTTAAGCTCATTTATAATCTCTTGTCTACTTGTGTGTACTTGTGTATGACTCACTGGGTGGTTAGTGATGCATCATAGCATAGGCGTCGGCACCATAGAACTTCAATGGACACGGGACCGCCTCACATTCAACATTTTATCCCCCCCCCCCAAAACACCAAGTAATTAAGAGTCCAGGATCAATGTCAAACTTGTTTGTCCTGGATCAATGTAATCTAACCCTAAGCCTAACCCTAACCTTATTCCTAACCCTAACCCTTTTTAACCCATTGATCCAGGGCAACAAGTTTGACATTGATCCTGGACTCTTAATTACTTGGTGATATCAAACCTTCTGCAACAACACCTCGCTGCATAGCCTAGGCTAAGTGAAGTGAATCGTGTGAGCAGTAAAGGAGTACATTCTGGAGGAGGTAACATCAGCTCTGTTAATTGCCACCACACAACGAAGCTTTGGCTGAAACCTTGTCCTTTTTGTTCTATGTCCTCAAAATTAACTCGAGGCCACATTGAATGAATGTTCAACTAAACAATGAAGTAGGCTGTTGTAGGCTTAACCTAAGGGGTAACTTATTGTCGGTTGATTATGAGTTGTTTGAAATATTTGCTCCCTGCACAGACATAGACATGAAGTTCTTCTAATCTAGGATAAATTCTAGGCTTATTAAAATGTCTCTGGCTAAGTCAAAACTTTCCAACAGGACAGGATTCTGTAGTCAGTCTTTCTTTAATCTAGTCCAGGGGTCTCAAACTCCCGGCCAAAATTAAAGGGAGAGAGAGGAACAAACATCAGTCCAGATGGGCGCACCCATTCTTCTCTGTCACGCTGCTCACAGAGTTTTAATTGTACGAAATTATAAGGGCAGCATTGAAATCTAAACAAACTGGCCTTTCCAACAAAGGGAGGGGATAAAATATCTTGACTTTTCCAGAATGCTTATGTTTTCAAGACTTCTCCACGCCTGGAGAATGACATTTAACTAAACACTTGTTTGTTGAGAAGGCATGTATTCATTTAGCATTGTACTAACTTAGCTGTCATATCAAAGATTTCTAGTGCTAAAGGGTTTAGTAAACTACCAGCAGCAAGGCAGGTGAGCATTCGTCATAGATTAGAAGGAAAAAAAAAGTAATCTGAATGTCAAGGGCCTTTCTAATATTTCCAAACAACATTTTTATCTTGCATGTTGTTTGGACCCATAAAAATCCTCTAGATGGAACTAACGTCGAGTCGCTCACTGAGCTTGAAGATAGCTAGTCAGAGACAGGGATAAAGTATCTTAAGCTCAGCTAGTCAGTAGTTGAGTGTTTAGTACTGCTAAAATCGGTACAAGCGAAATACAAACCGTCTGCTGATTGTTCTGCTTCAAGGATATCACTCAGACAAGACATGGCAACCATAAATCCCATACTGACATCTGCATTTACACATATCTTAAAGTTAGCATCGTTGCATAGCCTACTCAAAATACCAAAACACTGGCTCTCTTACCTTGTGTTACAGTTGAAGTTATATCCATGTTATATCCATTTTTCATGTAAAGTCTACAGTTAGATGTATTTCTGTCATGACTGCATGTTAAATCAGTCAATATCAGTAACTTTTAAGTTAGACTGGTAGTAGTAGGCAGCAGAATGAAGTGGCTCATCAGAAGCTAGCCTAATAATCCCCTTGTCACATTGCTAATGAACTTCATCGTCGTTTTTCTCAGCATTCTTTTTTTCTTACTTGTAACATTGTAACGCTTTGAACGCTCATATCTCCGTCATTTGTTAGTCAATATTGTCGATATTGGTATCATTTTAAAGCTTATTTTCGCCTTTCATGTGAATGCAATAACATAATTTTGACAAAATGTGCCAAGCGATTTTTACGTGCAGGGTCACAAATATAATCTCCCTTCAGAATGCCATTCTCTTCTCTGATTGGCTGCTAGGTGACCATTATTTCCAGATAACTGTCTACTTTGGAAGTAGTTCCAAAAAAATAACTCATCTAATAACTGATTACCGTTTCATATGAATGCCTTTTAGAATGGTAACTATAACAACAATAAGCAGCCTTGTAGATCTACTTTCAACTGAAAGTAGTACAGGTTAACTTCTTTTAAATTGAAGTAGCATGTTTCTTTTACGCTTCTTTAAATATACGAGAGATGAATACAAACGGGAGATAAGCGGGATAACGACCTCCGAGGTGACCAGTTCTACATAAATAATTGGCTTTGCGGATGTAGAACTGGTCACCTCGTCGGCCGCTATCCCTTATATATTCTAATGTAGGGATATCTTAGTTGCAAATAATGTAGTAAATTCAGTTGGATTTTTCACAGTGCACAAATCTTTTCATGAAAGCTGTGATTCATTCATTTTTAATGATAGATATGTGAAACAGACATTTTTATGCAAAGTGCTGCCCAGTTTTGTAGGGGAAGAATTAGGCCACGGCTTACAGAAGCCTGTAGTAAGCACTTTTCACTGCACAATTTAGGGAGTCGCGTCTGTGTACATTCATGCAAAAATATAAAAGTAGTTATATTTGTATTATTTTCCAGAGCTGGTCGCCATTTAACTTAATGTTAAGTTTCCAAAGAAACTCATATTTATAGATGATGATGCTTGATGGAAATGTATTCATGTTCATGATAATGCTTAATAATAACACTGAAAATATATTAAATAAATAAGTGCATACCATACAACGTAAATGCTCTCCAGACGTTGAAGAAGCTGTCAGCTTCATTCAGACACAAAATAAATAATTAATTTTATTTACCTAGCTGACATTAGCACACCAACTATTTCCTGGGTTACTATGAGAATATGGCTTGTAATGTGCGCTAACTTCTAGTACCTGAGACTTTCGGTTGGATTTGTATATTTCTGTAAACAAACTTGACATGGATATTTTCAATACTCGACACCAGTAGAGTTGACTAAGAAGGCTACATTTTATTGAGATTGTGATTCATTTTAAATAACTTTATTGTGGCCATCCCAAACTTTTTAGCTAGCTTGTAATCAGACAGCTGGACATTTTTCTAGCTGCATACAGTAGGTTGAAATAAAGTTATTTTTCCTGAATTCAGTTAACTTACATTTATCACAATTACTTGCTCATTCAAAGGGAAATCCTAAAAACTCCACATGGGGTTTGTTTCTGATTGGCTTGTAGATTATGATCAAAAGTGACCACTGTGCCTTTGCTAGGTGCACCAGGCACATACAGAGAGGGGGCGCAAATGAGGCTCTGGCCCCTGCCCTAGTGCTCTTTGATGTTTGATAGGGTTAGCCCATTCAAGGTTTGAATTTCGGCACAATTGAATTAGAAACTGAAAGTGTAGACTTCATACTGTTAAATTATGCTGAAATGTGAAATTCAACTTTTTTGGTGCAAGCATTCCATTTTTAGAATTTTCTCAGAAACAAAGCTTGCGCCAAGCGACTGGTTTTGATATGAAACGTTACATTTAATGATATTAAGCACTGTTCATTTACGATTGAAATCCAATAATACCAGCACTTGTCCATTTTCCTTTCCTTTTCAGCTGATTTCAGCTGATTACGACATTGTTTCTATAAAATCTGATTTTAGATGCTAAAATAAGATCTGCGGAAATAAAGCATTTGGTTTACAAAGCTATACTTTTCAAGTTGGTCACTTATAACCTATACATTAAGAACTTGGTAGCAAAGAACAATGTTCTTCAAATGGGTCAGTGAAGCATTTCAGGCAAAGTTATAATGAACAAATGTGGGTGGATTGGCACCACCAATCATTTGTGCTTAAGGCACCCAAATGGCCCGGCACTGAACGCATTAAACATTATTTTTCAAAGAGGTGGAACTCACCGAGTGGTTAGTGATGCTCATGAATATGCTGATCCAAATTTGATCAACTGTCAACTTGCCACTGCATACGTCAAGTATCTTTTGACACAATGAACATACAATTTTTATCTTCCTACATTTTTAAATAATATTAAAATGATCCCTGGGGTCATAATATTGTCTGTAATCATTCATCATACCAACAAATGCAATTTTGGAGTTCTACAACAGTTCAGTATGTCCGAGTTAACATGCTAATTTTTGGGCTCTTCAAACATTGCAGTCTACAACTTCTAAATTTAAAACTAATGTTAGCTTGCTTGTGTTAGCTCGCTAGTAACTTGTAGTACTGGCATAGCCTTATGGATCAATTGAACTGCAATGATTTTGTGCTATTTGACATCACTTGTAAGCTTTGTTCTAATTTGTCCATGTTTTAGTGGTTATTTTCTAACTCTAAGAATTCAAAAACCATGCCTGATGTTCATGATAGCTCTTTGACCATTGCACAACTTTTTAATTCATCAAAGTCAATGTAAAAGTGATTTTCCATTCTAACTAAAAAAAATACCAAAGGGATACTAGGATAGGGTTATTGCAATAACGTCTATCCCTGGCTTTGGTGATCACTAGTGATCTTTGGTAAATTGCTAATATTTTTTTCAGATTTTCAGACATTTTTTCAAGTGTGATTTGTTTGAATAATCAAGACCATTCCTAGCCTGGCACGCCCTCCAAGTGACGTAACACCTTCTGCGTTGCTGTCGCTGGTCTGGCCAACTGCTGATCTGAACGGATTTCTGAGTTCCCCAAATTAGGGAACTAAGAAAGCATTCTCTAACATTTTCTAACATCGACCAGTAGCAAACCGAGGCATTAGAGGGAGGCGGGTCAACCATGCACTTTGAGAAATTACAGCGCTATAGGCTCTTGGTCAGACCAAAGTCTCGCAGAGCTTTGAAAGTCGATGGCAATCAGGCTAGAGCATTCCAGCTTTAACAGAATTGGGGCTGCATGTACTCTATCTGAATCCATACTAATGGCTGCTAGGTTATGTCTTACTTACAGTAAGCTATACAAGCTATATACAGTACAAGTTTTAAATAGGTATTTTATTTAAAGCTTTGTTATTACCAAATATTCCTGTGTACGAGAATTTCCACAGTCTTCTGTGTTTTATCTGGGTGAGTCCTGTAGTGATTCTTCATCACCTGTGTGTTGCATCTATGGAAATAGATAAATGAATCATTAGGAGGAGCCTCAACTGCAAATAACAAATAAGTGTAAATAGTGATCTTTGACGTGAAGATGAAATTACCCATAAATGAGAAAACCAATGTTTGCATTTGCCCATATGTCTATATGGTGGCCATATTGAAGTTTTTATAAAACGGCCAGTATAAAACAATAGGCCTACATCTCATTGAGGCTATTTTTTCCTGTAGTACAATCAATATAAAACTTTATACAGTGAAAGCATCCAGGAAAAGTATAGCATTTTTTATATTATATTTTTTATATAAGTTTTTTTCACATCCTGAGGGTGTAAGCTTTCAGAAAATGTATGGGATGTAGGGGAATCAATTTCCCCTTCATGCTTCAGAGACCAAAATGTAGTTGTGCATACATGCAGTTTCCTTCAAAGTTCAATGGGAAATGAATATAATTTCCATATATGTGACCCACCACCACAAAACCAGGCTATCACAAGTCTCTGGATATAAAAAATGAGTTATCTATGTAGCTTGATAGAGCAGAAACAGAGGTTTATCAGGGTGAAGAAAATTATGTTTCAATCACAAGCAGAACCAAAGTTATGGCAAATTTACTCTCTGAGTTTGGACACATTTCGCAATATGCCTTTTCAAGAAATCGTCGAAAATATTTTTGATCAGTGAACCCTGAACTTATGATTACCCATAAATAAATAACTTAACACCTTTATTAACCGAATTTGAATGTAATGACCACAGAAAATGAAAATATAAGTGTAAAGGTACCGTCTTCTGCTAAGATGTCAAAACACATAGAAAATCGCCTAAGTGTGTAAATATGGTTGTAGCTCTGATTGTGACAGCACAACTCATGCCTGGATTCGTGGTGGGCGGTGGAATATCCCCTTCACAAAGACATCTGGGCAAATGCAAACGTTGATTTTCTGACTCAGTATGCAATTACCTTTCCAAAAATCTATAATTTACAAAATCCCCCAAAAATTCAGACTAGATGACATTACGAACTGGACCATTTCTTGAGGGTAGGGGTATGAGGATCTACTACATCCTGCCGCCAGCTAGCCGAGCTAGTTGGCATCCATTAGACGCTTACAACTGGGTGAATTATTTCATGCTTTATTTTATAAAAATTAAATATCTATAAATTTAAATTGCTTCGTTTAATCCCTCTCAAATGCAAATTTCTTACCTACACACACTACATACTACTACATACATTACTTTGTACTTTGGTAAGTTTTGGTAAATGTTTTCTTTACCTGAACTATCTCTTCCAAGTTTTGGTCTTTTATTTTTTTTTTACCTGAACTATCTGTTCTGAGTGTTTTTTTTTTTTTTTTTTTCTTAGAGAGTGAACATATCAGGAAATTACAGACAACTTTGAAATTGTGAAAAATGATAGGACTGGACTTTTTGCTTATCTAAGTCTTCAAAATGGTTTTCCAAACATGTTTTGCCTGGTTTACACTCTCATGAAATAAAATTACAGAGGGTCAGAGCTTGTTTGTTTATAATTGGATGATTGGAGTGTCACATTCTCACATATATGTAATAAAAATGATTTTCTCAAATTCAATTCAACTTCCTGTTGGGTGCAGCCATATTTTGAATTGAATTATTCTGAAATTCTAAATTTTGTACAACCCTGTCCAAGAATTTTCGGTTGTTGGAGCAACCCCCATCTCCACAATGGTAGCAATGTACAGTTGAACAATACTTCCCTAAAATGCATTAAACATCTGTTTACAAAGGTATGAAACTCACAGAGTGGTGTGTAGTGTTCACTGATATGCGCCATATGCGACAACTCAACTGATGCTGAAGCTAATACCACATTTGATGCCATTCAGTTTTTTCTAAATTATTCATGGATATTATGTGATAATCGTGATTACAATTAAATTTTTGCCCAACCATGATAATGGCTTGAAAGCAAAATTTACGATATGTAGTAATCAGAAAAATGAAATTATAGACATCTGGAATTGTGTATTGTCCTATTGTGTTTCATCCCAAAACATGTTTATTGGTAATTTATTGGAATATTTTGGATAATATTAATAAATAACCAGATGCACCCCCTGGAATACAGGAATAACCATAGGGAGTGAATGTGGGCCATTTTTGACCCATGTTGCGCATTTGAGGTAACTTCACTCACGTCAGATGCAACCCTGGGCGCAGGCATCTATTGCGTCCATTGAAAGGGCTGATATTGAACTGGATATTGAACAGACGGGCCAACCAGGAAACCATACAAACTGCTGGGCAGGATTTTTGACGTAGCTCATCTATTGCAAACTTACAAAACACTACCAACAGTTATATATGAAAGAGACATAAATATTCGAAAGTTAAATCGTATTGTGGCAATTATGCGCAGATACTGGCATTTATATTTGTTTGTAATAGATCAAAACTAGAAACTGCGTTGGCTCATGGAATGCAACTGGTAAGTTTCAATTTAAGTGGTTGAAGTAAGATGACAGACAAGTGATTTGTCCAATTATATGCAAGATATTCTTATGACGTCTAGTCTTCTGAAACAAGTTTCTAACAACAAAATCTCAGATGCCTAGAACTCTAAGCGGTAGCAAATTGAATTTGCTCAGCGAGTGACGAGCCATAGCTCAGACCTCGATTGCGTCTGAGCTGTTTTCGCTGTTGGCTGTATTCAGACATCGTGGTGTTTAGCTAATAACAATGTTATATCTGGACAGGGAGTTATTAGGCGGGCTTAGCGTCTATCACTCATCTCCAGATTATACATTCATGTTATAGTCTGGCATGTCAGGCTAATAGCCCGGTGACATTTAAATAAATCAAACTGATATTTGTAAATTACATAAAACAATTACCTAACACAAAACACAAATGATGAGTCAAAAAAACATCTATTTTTCATATATTAACTGTCTCACTGCATTGTTGCACAACCACAATTATCAGTCTACAGTATTAGATGTATACTTACCCAATGTTTTAAACACTCAATCAACTCAGTCAGGCAGGCAGAAGAGATCTCTGTCGTCCTTGGGTATCAGCAATGAGGCCACTACTTATATAGGCCTAAGCCTCAGGGAGGAGCTACCCTTTACACACACACACTTCCACCAGGTTTCCTACCCAAAGATGGACATATTGTATCAATTCTGATTGGCCAGTTGATGTCATCATGTCACATAGTCAGAGGACTATAGGAGGTCCTTGGACTTATGAAGTTGGGGAGTCTAGTCAGTCCCTGCACAAACTCCTGGCTAAAAAGCCTGTTCTTAAGACCGTTATATAATAGATGCGTTGCCTGTCCATGCGTGTATTCTGCTAGCACTGTGAAAAAAAGAACTAGCTTTGTCCTTAGCATTGTTAATTCCTTTAAGATCATTTGCTATGTTGACACCACCATTTTACACAACACTAAAGCACAAGAACATACTTCATTGGTATAAAGAACACACGCATGTCCCAATGAAAAACTCAAAGTGTCAAAAATCAGAATTCTGAGTTTTTCATTGGGACATGCGTGTGTTTTGTTGCATGTGCTTAGATAACTGTGCTGTCACAATAAGGAAGAAATTAATGAATATGAGAAGTTATACTGTAGCTCATCAGCTTTGAGTATTGTTATCAATTTTATTATTAGGTTCTTGTGCTCTGTAATAGAGCAGACTTCCATGACTGCAAGAGATTAAAGAGAAGAGAAAACATTAAAGAGAAACTGTCTATGGTCAAGCGCCTTTGAGGATGCTTGTATCTGTGTGTGTGTGTGTGCATGGAGTATGCCTGCATGTATGCAAGTATGTGTCCTTGAACATTTCTTCAGTAAGTGGGAACTGAAGGTTTTGTCTTGCTCTCATGATTTTCTATTTATGGTAGTAGAGGTGACCTTTATGTGCACCTGGGCACAGTCATTCTCTAGTGAGTCCTCCTATAATGTATGGTGGAAGAAGTACTATAACTCAGCTAATAAAATGTAACGAAACGCATTTTAGGCGTGTAGTGGAGTAGAAAGGACAAATAATAACTGCAAAATGTAGCGACGTAAAAGTGAAAGTATTCATCAATATTTTTACAATATTTGTACTAAAAGTACAGATAGGTGAAAAATTTACTTAAGTACAGAAAGTGTTTGTACTTTGTTACATTCCACCACTGTACAGTGAGTGGTCCTCCGCTACAGGTGAAATGCCATGGAAGGACTTGAAAGCAATGCTTGGAAGAATATCAGTGGGCAATTGATTCAGGTTGTGACAACAACATTCAGGTAGCACAACAGTCACCACTGTAAATACCTGGAAATGTTTAAAAATGCTTGCTCAAGTATGCACCTTTTGCTGTTCTCTCCAACCCCTTGTGACGTTTTTCTTGCATTTCAAGTATTTATCACTGCTAATGTATATCTCTTCACATGTATGTGGCCCACCGAGTTTTTCACCTGTTCCAAACAAACATAAACGCATAATTGCCACAATACTTGATTAACTTGCATAATATAAATGTCTCTTTCATATATAACTGTTTTGATGAGCTACATCAAAAATCCAGCGCTGTGGTTCGTACAGTCTCCTGGTTGGTCTGTCTGTTCAGTATTGTTCCTGAAATCCCTTTCAATGGACTCAATATCAGAGGGGGCGCTGCATCTGACATGAGTGAGGTTAGCCTGATCAAGCCTCTATAGTGAAAGTGTTTAGAGATGAAGCCTCTACGTGACCAGTGTACGTGATGCATTGAGAATTACACCAACCAAGCGGTTTCAGGTTCCCTAAAGCTTCATTTTTGCTAAAGCCACAACAGTTTCAATCTCTCTCACGAACAAGCTGTGGTGGAGTTTACTTTTCTCAGTAATAGGTGCATGTGACATTAATGGTATTATCCTGAGTGAATAAACATGTAGCCCTGCTGTTTGCTAAGGACTATTGATAGCCACCACCAAATTTTGTGCTACGTAAACCGAGATGGCGAAACAGCAGCTAATGCTAACAGAATGGATCATTTGGTTTTAATGTGACATGCCCCATTCAGTAACTGTTAGCTGCCATTTCGCTATCTCGGTCTGCACAGCACAAAATTCGGTAATTGTGGTAGTAATCAATAGCACTTTGCAGACAGTGTTTTTTTTTTTTTTTTTTTTTTTTTGACACCGGTGGACCTTTGTTTGTTCTTTGATGGGTTTCGGTCAAACTCCTCAAAGGATAAAGTACATTTTCATAGGACTGTTTATAACATGGGTAGTTTTTCATTCCGAGTATTGTAGGTAAACCAAATGTAGAAAAACAAATGTTTTTTTTTTTTTTTAAAGATATTCTTTGGGCTTTTTTGCCTTTAATCAGATAGGACAGTATAGAGATGGACAGGAAACAAGTGGGAGAGAGAGATGGGGTGGGATCGGGAAATGACCTTGGATCGAAATCGAACCCGGGTCCCCGGAGTAATAGTCTGACGCTCTAGCCACTGAGCCATGGCGCCCCCAGAAAAACAAATGTTAACATGCTCTCATATTCACCAGCTTACAGATGAAGCACAGCATGTTTTATTCTATGAGAAAAGTGAAAACCTTTCTGGTAAAGCAAATTCTAGGTTGTTTGTATCTGTGTGTGTGCGTGTGTGTGTGTGCATGCATTCATGCATGCACGCAAGTATGTGTCCAAGAAGATTACTTCAACAAGTCGGAACTGAGAGCTTTGTCTCACTTTCATGGATGTATTTTGAGTGTTTTTCTGGTTATTTCTTGTAAGATCATCCCAGCGAGTAGCTTAGAAATCTAGATGTATTCCCTGCTGCAAGAATAAGACATCTTTGATAACGATTATGATTTTTTATGATATGATATGATATGATTTTTTAAAACAGGCTAAATATGCAACTATACCAATTAACCAACATTATCAGATCAGAATAGAATCATTCAGCATGTAAATAGTCATTTCATTCAGAATAGTTTATTCAACAGAACAGAACAATCTGATTATAAATGTCCATCTAACCTGGGCTTGTGTAATGAAAACAACAATATACTACATACATAATAATAATAATATTCTGGTCAAAGCAAGATTTTTTTTCAAGAAATGTTGCATGAGCTGAGATTGAAAAACTATGTGAATATGAATCCAAGCATAGCCCTGTTGAATGAACCTGCTAAATGCAGTAGGCAGCAAGTGGAACAAAATAAGTTGGAACAGCATAGACCAAACACTAATGTGAAACACTTTTACATTGAGTCAAAGGTACCTCAGATCTTACTTTTTGTTTCGAAAAATCAGTTTCTATTGATTCAGTGCAAAGTGCTTGTTCGCTTCTGCGTTTGCATTGGGTTTATGCTGTTCCAAATTATTTTGTTCCACTCCCTAACTATTAGGCTGAAATAGTCCATGCCGACGTTTGTGAATGGTGGATGGTCAGGCAATAGATGATCTGCTTAGAGCTGCTCAAGGCTGCTCTAAGCAGATCGTTGGCGTAGAAGCCTGTGCGAGAAAAAGAAAGATGTTCAAGTCTCAAAGTCTTCAAAACGCCAAGATGTGAAAAACAAGACAGTTGAGAACCACATGCAAAAGTGGATATCCACTCTGAATGGAAGCCACCTGACTGTCAAGGATGTCAGAAGAGCAGGCGAAAATGATGACTGGTTTTATTAGACGGTGGGCCGAAGGCCTCTATCTGCTTTACTTTTTCACTTTTGGACAAAACTGGAGAAGAGTAGTTGATTTTTCATATGTGCAATACATATTTTTTTCTAAGCTAATTTCCGCTTGTTGGCAGCCTCAACTCGATCATATTTTTGAGAAAATCAACTTTATGTTTCATAACTTTAGCAGGCAAGCGTTATCAGGGCCACACGTACTGCATACCAATCAAAAAATCGTATTCGCCTCACGTGGCTTGAGAAACGCCAATGAAGACTCGAGAAAGACAGAGTGCGAGACTGTTTGAGGAAGTAGGAAGACGACTCGACAGGGAGAGGTTGGCAAGCAAGCTGGACATCACGGAATTTGCACTATAATGTGTGTAATGATGCATGTTACCAACAAGTTACTATTTTGACAGTGTAGTGTTTATAATTAAGAGTCTCCGTTAACCTACCTTGCGTGAACGAACAGAACTATTCAAGGTCTATTCAACATAATGTCCATAACGATAGAGCACAGCTAGAGCTATTGCTAACTGTTTTGCTAACTGCTGATGTGTTTGGACTTCAGTATAACTTAATATATCGAACAACACACCGATACAATGCCCTGTACACTTTAAACTAATGTCCGGAATGTTATCTTGGTGATTGTCATTCAGTTTAGTATAATGACATCTATGTAAGTTAGCTATTTTTGACAGATATATTTTCTCCATGTCACTGCTCTTTGTACCTGAACGCATGATGTGACAAATAAATGTACTGAATCTTTCTAGTTCTGCTGTTCAATCAAGCCAACACCTTGTTACATTACGTGTGCCTAAACAAGCATTCAAGTAAATAAATTTGAACTTTAGTCTTCGATGGTCAAGGGCTAAAGCTACCTCTTTCTTTGAGCAGAAAGTGCAGGTGGGTAGGCTACATTAGCTATTGAAAATAGTACAGATAGATATTATAGCAAATAGACACTAGAGTCATTACAAAGTAGGCCAACATTTTTCTAATCCCATGTGCTGATTTGCCTTTTCCATTGATATAAAGATATCTTATTGACAAGAAGGTGTCTGCAATTCATCTCTACAACAATGAAACGGGCTACAGTCAGCTACAGCCTAATAATGCCTGAAACATTTGTGTTACTGCAGTTAAGCATAGTAAACTGTCATTACTAACATGTTAGGATATTATACACATTTTCTGTGGTCAACGAAAAGATTGTGAAGAAACATTGTCCTTTATAATGTGCAAGCACTACCTTAATGATAACCGAACCTCTCCTAAGACCTGAAGTTGAAGAGATTCTGACAATGGGTCCAGCGTCAATTTTATTGCAATTTTTAGTGACAACGATTGTTTGTAAGCCAACTGTTTGCTTATGTAACAGAGTTAATGAAATGTAGATCTAGCCTAACACACAACGCAAAGAAGAGTACAGCCGCTACACTTACAAGTGATAGCCTACGATTTGCTTCAACCTCTGCTGCTGATAGCTAGGCTACACTATAGCAGATGACATGTTTCTTATTAAGAATTTCACCGTTGGATTTATAAAGTCAATATTCTGCAGCATGCCCAGACAGGAACAAGGTAAGATTTATACAAAAAGTGGGTTGACAACTATTATCTGAAGTTCTATGATCTAAAATAAGCCATCTGAAGGGGATTTTGCAGCGTTTTCTGACATTGCTGCTTAGCTGGTGTTTACATTCCGAGGCGGGTCCTATTGAACTCTTACTCGATTGGTTGATTTTTCCAAGGACTCAAAATGCCGACATTTGATTGGGTTATACCTATAGATTTCCTTGCATATGCCCGAGGAAAATAACGATTAAAACCTACTGTTTTTGACGATATATGATCAAACCAGAGCTGCCAACAAATTTTGTTAGGCTTAATACCATTTGTTTATATCACAGATGAAAACTTGTCTACTCTTCTGATGTTTTTTACAAAACAACACGAAAAACGCCCTCGGCCCACCGTCTATATGCCCTTGTCCGTGGGCTAATTAAAACACACATCCCACACAATGGAACAAACAACACAATTATCAATTATTATTATATATTTTATTGCAAGGTCCACAACGAGCCCCGTGCATTTGTGGTGCTATTTCTATCTTGATAATTTGAAAAAAAAAAAAAATGTAAATGTTTCTTGTCTTTTTGTTTTTCCTGTATCACATCAAATCACACAATTAAGAGATGATTAAAAAATTGTTAAGAAATATGTTTAGCCATGTATGTAAGGGATAACGGCCGCCGAAGTGTCCCCATATAAGAAAAATAATGGACGAGGCGAAGGCGAAGAACAGCCCGACAGCGCAGCCGAAGGGCTGTTTGCCTACGCCAAGTCCATTATGATAAACCTAAATAAATACATTTAGGCCCAGTGTACATCTCTTCACATATATGTGGCCCACCAAATATGCGCTGAAATGGCCGTGACATTTACAGGATTGTTTGTTCGACTGATGATCCAGAGTGAAAGTGCCTAATGAGATCTCCATAGTGAAAGTGTTTAGAAATGAAGGCTCTACGTGACCCGTGTACGTGATGCATTGAGAATTACACTTTCGACTCCAACCAAAGCGGTTTCAGTTCCCTAGCGGTTCCCTAAATCAGCACTTTTGCCAAAGCCACAACAGTTTCACTCTCTCTCAAGAACAAGCTGTGGTAGAGTTTTCTATTTCCTCAGAAATAGGTACACGTGACATTAACCCTCTTATCCAGAGTGAATAAACATGTAAGAATGTAACCAGAACCATGGTTAAAATCATAATATATGTTAGGCTTCACATCTGAGCCTTGAAACTGTTTATTGTCTTTGATGGGTTTGGATTGCTCGCACCCATTTGCACAAGTCACAAAAAAACCATAGAGAAGTTCATCTCATGCTCTGAACATATGATTGATGTATTAGCAATGATTACGTGAAAGTAATACTATTACTACTTATTGAATAATTATCTTTTGAATTCAGCTTTGTCCAATGCTGGGCTGATGATAACAATGCATTTGGTAATCTCTGGTATAAGTGACCTCACTATGGGCGCTCATCAACACAAAATAGTTATCCCAATTGGTAAAATACACCATCCCCTTCATTTCATTTTGCAACTCGAATACTGGTTATTACTGCTAGGCTATTGCTAACAACAAGTTTAAATAAAATTATCCGACAACATTGTATTTACAGTGAAAGGAAGGCTGCTAGCCTGGCAGGCCATCTCTGTACAGAAAATTTTCTGTACTTGAGTCTTGAAGGGCTGGATTGGGTAGAGGGTGGGCGCAGCCGTTGTCTGTCAAGTCGCCTCTGCATGCGATTAACCTAGAAATCTAGACGCCACTAGCTAGCCTAGTGTTAACTCGTTAATATATATCAGGGATTCTTGAGATAAGGGACAAAACTACTTTTTAAATCTTCCAAAAAATTTTTTATAATTCATACATTTTGACTAGACACATATATAAACACAGGTCTTAGCCAACCAACCATGTGAAGGAACAGGTTTACAATGTTAGATTTTTTTGTAAAAAACAGCTTTTGTTGATGTTATAATACGATATGTGTCAACTCCGTCAGACATCTAAAAGGTCATTTTATTTTAATTTGATCAATCCAACTACCATACTAAGTCATTAGGGATGTAATTACTGGAGGTTTTTAACAGACTAAAGCAGTTAAATGCATTTTATACTTTTATATTATCATTTTTCAGGACTTTGGAAAACCAAACTTTGAAAAATTTCCATTTTGTACATTCCAAATTAGAAATAAACATACATATTTGTAGTTTCAATGCAAATGAGACATTGATACATGTTGTTCAGTTGGTGTTTAATATATTAGAACAATAATGTTTTTTAAAAAGTAACATTGTTTTCTAAAAAAAGCTGGAAAAGCATTTTTTTCGGAGTTGACGAACATGACGGAGTTGACAAAAAAACTGTAAAATAGAAAAATTAAGCATTGGAAATGCTTCATTGTGAAGTTGATGTTGTCCATTATGGTTATTATTTGCAAAAATAGTTTTTAGGGGAACATTTTAACTCAATTAGCATAAACGTCAACTCCGTCAGCTAGCACAATCTGACGGAGTTGACCAAAATCTAATGGAGTTGATGCCTTACGGAGTTGACAAAATTGCTACTTTTTTTTCTTGCTGTTCAAAACTTGTAAATTGAAGACACCTGGCTTTTCCCCAGTAGACAACTGACTCTGCAACCTAAATAAAACTGGCAATATTTCTTTCATATTTTATAATTAAGGTTATTATAGCCAACTGACGGTGTTGACAAATTAAAGGTGTGACGGCAATTAGATCCCCATTGTGTGTTCAAAATATTATAGCAAACAAACTTTTAAAATTTCACCTGTGCTACTTTTGCATCCACCAAAAATAGGAAGTGCATAAGAGGGCCTGTGGTTAACAGTTTAACATAATTTGCCTGATTTATTCAGGATTTTAAAAAATACTGACGGAGTTGACTCAAAGTGAGGACACCACTTTGATAAGCACATTTTAGTTGAAAATAAAATTGAATGCTCTCTTAATGTCATTTGTGGTATTTTATGAAAGCATACAATTCATTTGGTATGAATATTTCCTACATCTATTGCATTTGAAAACACTTTTTCCAGTGTTTTACACTGAGACCTCTTGATGAGGACAGGATAAATAACATGGATTTTCAGGCGCAGTGCCACTATTTTACCAGATAAATATCAAATGAGTTTGAAATGCATAAAATTAATGTCATGAGTATACACAGAACCTCAACACTAACCTTTTGATGCTCTGTTGATTTTTTAACTCCTTAATTTTGGGCAGTTATTGACATTTTTATATGGAGGACATGTTTTGTCCCTAATCTCAAGAATCACTGACATATATATATTTTTTTGCTCGCTAATAACTTGTAGTGTCATAATTATTGTCATTGTCTGATCTTTTATATTAAGTTCATCTGCAACAAAAACGAGCAGTTATAATAAGTCCTTAGGCTTGAAATGATGACAACCAGTTGGGGAATATCAGGGATAGGCCTACATCCAAAAAACTCTCAACAACTCCATAAAACGATAGCGACTGAGTTTATTAGTACCATTCCACAAATTTTGAATTTGCTTCAGCGTAACAAAAAGATGGAGATCTCTGCAACTCTCTTTCGTCACGTCCCTTACCCCTCAGGACGATATGATTGGTCTGATACAAGTTAGATCGGTCCTTGGCTCTTTTCCCTAAACGCATATGCTAACTTGGTTGGTATTGAGCCATTGTATTGAGAACAACAAGTTGTTAACTGGTTAGCAATGCTTTTCTGAATCTTTTGGGGAAAGGGCGACAGCAATAAAAAAAAATAGCTTATAAAAAAATGTAAATCTAATGTCTTATCTCAAAATTAATTCAATTTCTTATTCAATTAATTTGAATTTTTAAGTAATTTTAACTTCAAATTAAATTTTTTATCAAGCTTCAAATTAGATTATATTTAACTCATTGACTGCCAGCCGTTTTCAGAATAGAGAGTTCCATACTGCCAGAGGTTTTGGGGAATTTTGACTGTTTTTTAAAAAGCCACAGAATATTATGTGTTAAGACTACATAAACAATGAAACTACCACAAGAAAGAGCAGACTCTCTTCTTTCACCAGAAAAAAAAAGTTCGTTTCTACCCCTTTCCATTGCTTAGAAATCAGCAGGCGAACATAAGCTACTTTCTCCAAACACACCCGTTTTTTATGAAAAAAGGGAGAAAATTAGCGTTTTGTTTGACAACGTTAGTGTCTTGGATGCGCGTCTTTTTCGGTCTATTAGCACGTCAAACATCGGGAAAATGTCTTCCTTTGATAAGACCACAAAAACAACAGTAACAGGGGGCTTTTGGTAATAAAATAGACATTGTTGTAACAAGGTAAATATATGCTATTTACAGGCTGTGACAGCGAAAACTCAGTGATCAACAACTGGCTCGCAAATTCTTACCTGACCCGGAACTGTGAGCTAGCTGGGCACTGAAACAAGTCACAACTGCTATTTCCGTTTGCCCAAGGTTGATCTCCTTCATCTCCCACGATCGGAACACTACTCGAACTACTATGGCAGTGACACATACTCTGATCGAGTGTGAACTGCCTAAATTTCTCCGATTTACGTCTGCACTTTGCTAGCGGCATATTTAGCCATGTCATTAGCTTTCTCTACTTCTCCCTTGGCCATACATATGAATCTATGCTCATCTCACATCCAAAGTGACACACTGCCACCCTCAGGATCAATTTGGAACAACAATTTTCGACGGAGAATTCTGATATTTACAGACAAGGTTCCCTAGGTCTTTCTGCAGCCCTCCCCATTAAAAAACGCAGTTGACGTCTAAAGACGTCATTGGCAGTGAACGGCAGTATTTCAGTTGACGTCTAAAGACGTCATTGGCAGTCAATGAGTTAATAACAACTAATGTATTTATATTGAATTTAATACTTGGGGATATGACTTGTGAAAGTATTTCTTTTCAATAATTTTTTGTTACTTTGACCTCTCGTAATTGTGTGGAAGTCTGGGGAAATAAATAAAAGCTCACTGTACTCATCTCAATTCAGACTGACGAGATGAGACGGTTTTAGAGAGTAGTTGCGGTGGTGTGAATCAATAATCGCAGGTTGTTGCAAGCAGTTGCAAGTCGTCGCAAAAGATTTAACATGTCAAATCGCAGTTTTAGAATGTTGCAGGTTTTTAAAACGTTGCAGCCCGTCTTGTTGCGGATCTTTGATCTGCAGCTACCTTAACTTTTTTGTAAGAAAAAGAGCCGTACTCGTCATTCACAAATACGAATATTTGGATCATACTCATTAACTATTTTTCAGTCAAAAATAATGAAATTCATTGACATTGTAAATTTTCAATTGACTATACTGTACAGGACGAACATTATGAGAAAAATAACAAAAAAATAACAAAAGCGTACTGTCACTTGGGTCACTACCGCGCTCTTGCGTACTGACTATCTCTCCTGAAACATTTCATATGTGTATGTTGAATGGTGGTATTTACCTAGTCAAACATGTCTAAAAAGAAACAGACAACAGTAAGCAGTTTCTTTGGAGTTTCGCCACCAACAAAGAAACAGCAAGTGGAGCCAGAGCCGAAAAAAAGACTTTTTTCCAAGAAGTGGCTGCAAGAAGTACCATGGCTTGATGCTAATGATGAGCGAACTGAAATGTGGTGCAAGATTTGCCTTGCCCATCCACAGCTAGCAGACAAAACAGGTGTGTTTTATAAAGGCTCGAAGAATTTTAACCATCCGTTATTTGACAAACACGAAAAGAGTAAGGAGCATACCAACGTAGCACAAGCCATTGCTAATAAACAAGCTAGCTGAGCAGAGATAGCAAGCCGTCCACTTAGCAGATGGCGAGAGAAGCTTACTGAGGAACAAAGGCAAGCCCTTTTCAATATTTTTCTTCTTGCTTTCCATAAAGCCAAACACGCACGTCCCATGTTGTCATTTGCAGAGGATATTCCGTTGCTTAAGCTGCTAAGAGTAAATGTCGGGACTGCTTATCACTCACGTGAAGGGGGACAAGAATTATGCAGACCATCGCTCACACCATCAGCGGGGAGCTACGAGCAAAGTTGCAGAATGCTCAGTTTTGGGGGCTGCTTTTTGACGGATCTGAGGATATCACAAAAACTGAGCAGGAAATTGTCTACATTTTGTCAGTATCCACTAATGGAGACTTTTCGTCAGACTTTCTTGGATTGATTGAATTGGGTGCCGACTGAACCGCACAGGCAATTACACATGGGCTTGTGAAACTTTTTCATGAGGCAGGTTTGGATGACTGGGCAGCAAAGTTGTATCTCTGTGTGCACAGACGGAGCTGCTGTTAATGTCGGGGTGTACAACGGCGTTGTGCCAAAACTAAGGGGACTAGTTGCGATTGGTTACTCTCTCGTGCACATTCTGTGCACTGCACACACATTGGAGAATAAGCAGACCGCATCGTTCCATACTGCAAGATGTTCAATCAGTCAGTGATCAAGCTGCTGCAATTTTATCTTCAGAAGGGTGGCCCCGCGAAGAAGGTGTGCGAGGAACATGGGATCTCCTTTGTGAAATTAGGAAAGTTTCATAATATCAGGTGGTCTGCATGGCGGCATGAAGTACTGTTAAAAATATCTAGACTGCTGCCAGCCATTAAAATGCAATTGGCTACAATGGATAACACTGACTTGCAGCATATCTGCACAGAGCGTTTTCATTGCTTTCTATCACACATGCTTGAAATTGGTAATGTTTTAAAGACAACATCAATCAGATTTCAGAAAGAAAAGCTGACCATTGGAGAATGTAAGGATGAGCTCATGGTGGCCATTGGGCAATTCCAACTTATGCTGGATGCTGTAGACCACAGTCCACAGACTGTTTCTAATGCTGATGCTGACAGAGACAAGGCAGACTTACTCAGGGGGTTAATTGAAGAGTTTGAAAGCAGATATGACTCCCTTAAGTCATGTGATCATTTCTTAGTATTTGACCCTTCAACATGGCCTCAGGAAATGCAAGACCTCCACAGTTTTAGAAACACAACAGTTTGCAACATTCTCCAAAAAATATGAGGCCATCTTGCACCTTGACAAAAACATCACTCTGACAGAATGGATGCACTTAAAGCAGTCAGCAAAACGCCTGGGAGCAACATCTGTGTATGACCTAGTGCAAATAGTGAATAATCCAAGTAACCCAGATGCTTACTCCAACATCAAAGAGCTGGTTAAGCTGTCTCTTGTCCTGCCTTTGAGCAGTGCATCTTGTGAGAGAGGTTTTTCACATCTAAACATATTAAGAACCAACTACAGATCCCGCCTGTCACATGATCGTCTCTCAGCCCTTATGCACATCCACCTGTCAAAGCAGACCACAAAGACATTTGACCCAAAGCCAGCTGTTGACCTGTGGATGGAGACAGCTAACCGAAGGCTCAATCAAGGACAAGGAGGACCCTCTACAGCAGCAGCAGCATCTGCCACACAGGAAGCTGAAGCAGAGGACATTGATGTGGACACTGAGGAGGACAATGGGGGCGGTAGTGAGGAGGGCGACAGTGAGGAGGACTTTTAAAACTTATCGCGGATGACGTGAGTACCAAACACTATCTGCTGGTACTCACATGAGTAACTCACCAAAAAACTTATGTGCACCCCTGTGTATAGGTATATAATTTGTGTTTATGTGTATAAATGTAAATATATGTATGTACTGTATGTATACTACAGTATGTGCATGTACTGTATGTGTATGTGTGTATATGCATGTGTATATTAGTGATGTGCAAGCAAGGCAAAATATACATATAATGAGTTCAAGTATAAATTATATTATTTTATTATAGCTAAAGGTAGAACATTTGCATGCAATTGTATGAATGACTGAAAGGGGGTGAGATTAAACAAGTGTATACTTTTCCCTTTTCAAATGTATCATACTGAAGCATATTTTATATGTTTTTTTTCCCTAATTCAGAACAGAAAGGAAAGTGTTTTCATTTGCAAAGGAAATTAAGTCAACATTTTATTTGTGTACTGTACTTTACTACTCTCTTTAAAAACTCTGATTGGGTTCTATCCAGGGATGAAATTGTGAATTTCTTACCTGTACTGCAAAAAAAAAAAAAAAAAAAAACCTTTTCAACAGCCTATTCTGGTGTGCCTTTGTGTTATGTATGGTACAAATAAAAATACAAGTAGGCCATCAGCAATAGCTACAGCAATAAGTCATTATGCTTACACTAAAGGAAATATTATGGCCCTCTAGCAACCAACAAGGTACTTCGTTCTTCGTACTTTGTTCCCACAATGATCTTTAACATTTTACACACAACAAAACATAAATGGCAGATAATTATCCAATTCATGGATATTTCTCATGGCCATATTTTTTCCGGCAAAACTGCATCCATAATAAATGCATAAATGATAAATCTATTATAGGAGAGTTTCGTTTTTTTAAAATTAAAGGAGAAGTAGCAGTTGCACCACTTTCTGCAATGAAACGCAAATGGCTGAGTCTGGACAATATAGGTAGCTTTGGGACGTTTGACTTCCTTACCGTCTCAGATCTTCATTGTCAGCAGTTATTATCTCTGTCTATGTGTATTCTCCATAGCTACATGTAAACCCCAGAGAAACTGAAATCTTGATAGTAGACACAATAGCGCCTACAATACATGGGAGGAGTGAACCCTACTCTGCTTTAGTAGTTAGAATACAGTTTGTCATAGGTTAAGGGCAGCTCCTCCCTTAAGCTACATCTATAACTTGTAGGCAAATTCCGCTCATTGCTGACCTAATAGAGGGGTTTGCTGCCTGTCTCTGTGAGTGAGTTACCTGACTGCTGAAAACATTGGGTAAGTGGACTTACAATGGATTATTATGAAATGTTTTCTGATTGGCTGAGAGGGTGTTTTGTTATTCCCCTATAACGGAACAACTGTGACATTTACTCTGGTTAAAAATACAGTAAATAAATATATCACCATTCTATTTGAACACTCTTTAGAGATGGTAGGCATACACCCCCTTCTCCACCATTATTTCTAATGAAATAGTGTTTTTTTTTTTTACAACATTACATATTAAATATCATGAGTGTTTTAGCAGTCGCACATACTTCTCTAGATATTTTTTATTTTTATATTTTATTGGTTTATTTGGTAGGGACCATGTATATTTCTGAACATTGTTATATGAGACATACACCCATGTAAATATGCCAGAATTAGTCAAATGACAATTTTTCATTTGTAGTCCCCTGGCAGGTAACCTAAAAACATAATAATAACATAAAAAAGACAAACAAAAAAGCAAATGCAAAAACAGGTAAACAATAAACAGATATACAGAAGCAACAAAACGAAGATGAAGAGAGAATATATGAGATGTGTAATATGTAGTGATTGTATTTTTGGTTTTGAAAGTATCGCAGAAGTGTTTTAAGTGGGGCACTCTCTTATTTGGAGAGACAGGCTATTCTAGATTTTTCCTGACAGCACTTTTTGGGCAGAAGTGGTACGTCTAAATGGTATAATGGAGTCTCAGCCTCCTTTTACAGAGGCCCGTGCACTACCACTGCTTTCACGTCTTTGAAAAAAGCTTTGCAGTGGGGGAGGGGCAAGGTTGTATGACATTTTATATATAAAACAAGCAGACTTGAAATTTTTAAAATTCTCAAAACTTAAAAGTTTATGCCCCTGTAGAATATTATAGTGGTGAAAAGACAGGGTGTTTTTATCAAAGATTTCTAGAGCTTTTTTTTATTTAGAGATTCAATGCTTTTAAGTGTGGTCATGCTAGTTAGTGACCAATTTATAAAACAATACTCATGGGAAAATATCATGGTAAACAAAAACAGCTTGGCAGTTTTTGTGTCAAGAAATGGCCTTATTTGTTTAAAATTCAGTAAGTTAAATTGAACTTTATGTGTTATACTTTTTATGTGACTATTGAATGTTAGTGTTGTGTTATAAAGCACTCCTAAGTACTTAAATTTAATCGTGCACAGTCTGTATACTCACACTGTTTTCTCACAGATTCAGCTGGCAGAAAACATTATATTGGTTGTCTCCTAGAAGAGAAGGAGCTGACAGAAACAGGTGAGAGGAGGAAATCAAATGTGCATGTTAAGGTATCAGTTGTTTATACTGTAGATATAGTACAACTATTTTAAAGTAGAGGTCTGTGGTTTGTGAATTAATTTGAATTTAGCATTAAGTTATTGTTTTTCTTTTTTATTCTGTTTATGTGGCTTGCCCATTAAAGACTTAAGATATTTTAAGTTTTTTTTGCCTTTAAGTTGATAAGACAGTGGAGAGAGTGACAAGATTTTTTGGGAGAGAGAGATAGGTAAAGATTAGGAAATGGATTTATGGTATGTCACTTTAGCCTGCTGACTCAGTCTGCTGAGCCAGCTGTGGTGCCCCCATAAACATAAAACTATATGAAATACTAGTTATTTAACCATATTTCATCTATCTTTTCACTCAGAAAATAATAAACCATTGGTGTTCCTGGTAATCTTCATCATCATGGGGAATGCACCATCTGAAGCTAACAAGGGCAATTGGCTGAGATGCTGGAACTGCCACACAGTTTTGCCCCCATGTCCTTCATTTGATGATTATTACAGAGTCAATCTGAAAGGGCGGGAGTGGTATTCTTACAATAAAGGGCAATACTTCAGAGAAGTTGGTTCAGATCAGGAATATTACTGTGCATCTTGCTTTGATAAACTTAAATTATGAAGATGAATGGTTAGACTGGGGAGAGAAGAAGAGAGAAGGAACACTTGAAGGTCTCAATCAAGAGACCTTTACTTTATACATCTTAACTGACTAAATGTCCTTAATAAATACGAATACGAATACGATTGTGTGATTGAAATGTGTGATTTAAAGGTGTGCTGTAAGCATTGTGTTTATAATCAAAACCAGTGGCGATTTTAGCCCATTTTTAGGGGGCTCAAGCCAATTACTTAATATTTGGCCTGTTTGGTGCAGAAGGCAAAAAAAAAAATCAATCCAGTGAGAAAAGAACGTGTTGATAATTTACATCTTAAGGAAATAAATAATGTCTGCAGTAAAATGATGAACGGAGACTTCACTCAGAGTTGCAGTAACATTGGAGAAATAGGCCAACATTTGTTAGCCAATAGTATTTCTCTGCCTCAGCAATGGCATTGTTCAAAATATGTTCTCTGAACAAACTATGTTGTAGTATGATGGTTGATTGCCACTTTAAAGACACAATTATGAGATCATTTGAGTGATAGTTGCAGATCAACATACAGTATTAAACTAAATGCACAGGGACAGTATTACTAATAAATAAACAAATACATGAAAATGAGCTTAAAGTGCACAGAATACATTGCAAAATGTAGTAACATTATGCATTTATATCATTATGCTTTGTTATGACCGGCCCTAGCAGTAACATAAAGGAGGCAACAGATAGATGCCAAAAATACTATCAAAGTTTATTTTAGATCAAAAAGGTGTCTAGGGGAAAAGTAATGGAGAAAAATGGCAAGTGTGCTGGGTGCGTGTATGTGTGTTCAGTGTGAAAACTCAAAAATGCAGGTAATGACAAAGAGAGTGAAGGAGGAAGGATTTGTCATGGTTTAATCATCAGGGAGTAATTATACAATTGTTTGGTTGAGGAATAAAGCATGCAAGATATGCATTCCATATTCCATGTGTGCATTCTATTTTTTCTTTCTAAAACTGATAGTTCCAGTCCTTGATTGTGATTGGTTGGAAACGTGTTCGATGCCATTGTAAATAAAGCATTTAGCACGGCTCCAACCACATTTCGTTCTAAAATGCTGCGCCACAAGAAAGTGAACGGAGCAGCGCTTGTGCGTTACTTTTTTTTAGCGGAGGAATTGGTGTCAATGAAAAACTTGGTATATTTCTTGTGGTTGTGTTTTCTGTTAATGAAACCATGGTTGGTTAACGTGGCAACAGTTTTAGAAGCGCAATAAACCCCTTGAGTCCGGTGTAAATGCTTTTTTAGCACGCCTCGTGCCTAACAACACCTGTGCTAAAACCAGCATTTACACCGGCCTCTCGGGATTTATTGCTTACACAGAACTTCACTGTCTGTTCTAATGCATTCCATCACACTATGGCCTACACTATGTAAGTTACAATGCACAGTAACTAAAAAAGCAGAAGTAGACTCTCTCTCCTCTCAGCCCTTTGACAGAGACCACAGAGGAGTGTGAAGTTTGTTTCTCATGGGCAGCTCACCACTAGCCTGACATGGAGAGGGGCTATTTGTGCTTCAAATTTGTATTATTTGAAAGGAAGTGAAAGAAGAAAGTTATTACCCATTTTTTTCAAGTCAGAAAATCCAATACATTTCAATGATCGAATATTCAGTGTACTACCATGGAATGCTTTTAGAACCTCGGAATGTTGAGGTGCGAAACAAACCCATTGAGTGCACCTCTCCCACCCTATAATCGCTTCACGTCAAAGAACCTGTAGACTATGAATATGAATGAACAGAAGTATTATGGGCAGATTAACATCAACTGCCTACAGCAAAAACGGGAAGGAATCTGAATTAACATATGCATATGAGAGAGAAGGCCACCCTAAAAACCAGCTGTTGAACTTCACATCATGTGACAAATATAATACCAAAGATCTGACAAAATGTGATCTCTCTGTGTGCACTCCACACTCACCACTTGTCATAACTAAGCCACAATGAAAAGGGTGGACCACAAATAACACTTAACGGCTAACCAAACAACTGCAACTCAACATTCTCACAGGGCTCGACTGGGCCCAAAAAATGGTCCGGGCATTCTAATTCGGTAATAACTTCATGGCAAGCAAGATGGACACATTACAGTACATTTATATGAGAGATTTAATTGGACTATCTGTCAATAAAATTATGAGAACACCAGCCCAAATGACCGTTGATTCAATGGGCCTTGCCCTGTATGGCCTATGTCCAGTCTTTGTTTCTCTGATCTTTGTAGTTATGAAAGCCCTTTACTGTATCTTTACAAATGCTAAGACCCATGACGAACAATGGTAATGGGGTTTAAATTAAGGTGTAAAACAATTTTGATTTATAGACTTGCTTCTTGGCTTCTTCTGATAACTATCCATACAAGAAAGAAAAACAACAAATACCATGAATCAAAGTTTAATTCATTTTATTGAAAACATTTCAGAGAACCTTACTGTATCAAAATTGAGCAGAATTGTGTATAGCCTTGTCAAGGTACTGATCAGATTTATATGAGCACAAATTACTAAATACCTTCAAAATTGCTGAATAAATGTTATTAAAGCATAATCCAATGAAAGCACTGCCAAAGGAAAAGGAAATAAAATTATAAGCTCGCCTACGTAATTATTTCAGGCTTAGCTCGATCCTCAGACAGCAGCTGGTTTAGATGGGCTCCACTCAGGCTCGAGGTTCCACACTGCTGTAGATCACAGACAACTCCCCTTGTGGTTGGTCAGGAGAGCTGCAAGAAGACATCAATACAAAGACAGGCTTGCATAAGAAAACAAGTAATACATCATCTGCATATGTCTGATTTTGCAGATTTGAAAGTCATAGACTCACCACTGTACAGCTGCCGCATGTTTAAACTGTACGCTGGCGTACTGCACATCACCATCCTGAGCTCCTCCAGTCTCTCTTCTGTGTTTGAGCTGAATCCTGGCATACTGGGCTTCATCCACTTCTCCACCTGCAGTTTCACCACCAGGGGCAACTGTGCCATTGTTCTGACCAGATCCTGGCAGGTTCATGTTAAAGTTTTGAACATCCTGACCCTGCTGGTTAAAGTGTCAGGCAAGGTAAACAAAGCCAACAAAAACAGCAAAATAACTAGAAAAGCTCTCAGAGAGCGCAGACCTCCGCCAAAGCAATGTGGTCACAGAGACAATCTAAATTCCAGATCATTTTGTGGATCACCGATCGCCACCAAAATTTAATCAGTTTTTGCTTGTCCCAATATACACATTGTCCGAAAATTTCATCCATATTAGTGCAGTACTTTTCGAGTTATCCTGCTGACAGACAAACAAACAAACAGACAAACCGACGCAACCAAAAAAAACATAACCTCCTTGGAGGTAATAATTATGGCAATGTTATAGACACTTATTATGATAATGCATAATTTAAGTAAACTTATTAGCATGAATATGTTTTAGATGAATATAAATCAGACTTGTACTCCTTACCTCTTTCTTCCTGTCCTGTGTGTTTGTCTTGTGGTACCTGTGACAATGGAAGAATGAAAGAGATCAATGAGTCAAAAGTAGATGTGATACTGATCTGTACTTCAGTACTAACCTAATCCAGAGCAGCACACAGAGAAGACCTGCAGCTCCACAGACTGAGACTCCTGATATCACATACACCACAGTGCTATGGTGACCTGTGAAAGACCATCATGCAGAGAATTACTCAACAAATTACTCATTAGTTCAATGATCAAGAGAGTATTTTTCAGTCAAGTTCATATGGCACAACATACACACACACACACACACACACACACACACACACACACTACATATAAGCATAGCAGTGAGGGAAAGGAGATATTCATACTTTGGACTGTAATGCACACAGCAGTAGAGTTCTGCGCTCCATATTTATTCCTGGCCTCACAGTAGTACTGTCCTCCATCCTCAGAGCTGATGTTAGTGATGCTGTACTGCTGTCCTGATCCTACTGGAGTGGACTTATTCACCTTATACCAGGTATAACTTTCCACTGGTGGGTTGGCATCACTGCTGCAGGTCAGATTCACAGAACTTCCCTTGGTTATCTCCACATCAGGGGTGACGTACACAGAGATGTTCTTGGGTGAGACTGAAGAAAATGTGAATCTATGTATTACATTTGTTCATATTATATGAAAAACACATAAGTACAGAGCATCTGACTTCACTCACACATGACATTCAGCTTCACTGGTTTAGATGGATGTCCCTCATAGCCTTTTAGAGCACAGGAATAGTAGCCCTCATCCTCAGGTCTTGCTTTTTTGAGAATAAGCTCATGTTTGTTTCTATCTATGCCATCCAAAATCTTGCCATCCTTTATCCATATCATTGTGGGATTGCCTTTCAAACTGCACCATGTCGAACATCTCAGCTTCACCTCACGACCCTCAATTACTGGTTTAGAAACCCAGACAGTCAGATCTGCATGAGAAAGGGGTCATTTGTCTATAAACTACCTGGATAATTATAAACTTGGACATGAAAGCTGTCAGTAACAACAAATATTGCTAAATCATGCATGAGGGACTTGCCTCTAATTGTTAGCTTCACACCAGAACGGCTCAGCCATTTGTGTTTGCCTGCTATAACCCTCACTTTATATTCTGTGCTGTCTGTCCTTCTCACATTAGTCAGTTTTAATGTGCAGTTGTTCTTATTGTTTTTCTTATTCCAGTGGTAATCCACACGATTTTTGTAAGAAAAATTGTCATAGAGGTCAGGGGGCTCCTTATTTTCTTTGGGGTAAATCGTCCAGAAGACTTTAGTTACAGTGTAACCAGCAGGGGGAGTGAGAGAGCAGGGGATGACCACTGATGATCCACTCACAGCACACATACTGGAGTGAGTGAACTTTACCCAATCTTCTGAGCTGCTTTGACTGACGGCAGCTGAAAGAAACAAGTATAATGAACACTAATACACATACAGTAAAACAAAATTGTAAATCACCCCAGAATCAGTTGTTCAAAGTTCATATTGATAAGTCAGCTCTACAGTCCCTTCTTAAAGCACAAGTTTGGTAATTTTCTCAAAGTGTGACTTCCATCATCTTGTTGCCTGCTTCAAATGCTTAGGCGTAAGTTTACATCCTGGAAAAATAGGTCCACAGTTCAGAATGAATAGTCAAAAACTATGTTGGACACTACACTTTTCAGCAATTTTGTTCCGGCATGTCAGTGAACATTACTGTCCACTCAATGAGTTTCATTTCTTTACAAATGAATGTTTAATGCTTAAAACCTATGCAGCCATTCTAAAGCTACCTTCTAAAGGTGGAAATTCTTGGAACAGGCATTTGTCAAAATTTCAATCTTCAGCATTGTACTTGAAATCATAAATGGTTGAAAAACAAGGCATTGAAATTACTGAACTTGTGCTTTAAGAATATTAAGCAAGATTAAAGTTAGTAAATATAAGTTAGATTAAAAAGGAGAACTAAGACAGGAAGAGATTCATGGCCTTATCTGTCTCAAAACAGAAAATGCATCTTCTCTCTCTCATGTCCCTTCTTCCATACGCTACATTTAGGCTATGTGATTCTTTTTCTTGATATTTGAAGATGAAGTCTACTGACCTTGGTGATGACAAACGATGACAAATGTTAGAAATGTTTTCAGATAAAGTCCAGCTTTCATCATCCCAACTGATGTTACATGTAGCCTGAATCATACGATAGCCTAATATGTGCATCATGAAACATCCATTAAACTCTGCCTGCCGTTACATGCAAAGTTGATAAACAACACAACAGCATTCTCTCTTCTAATACACATGCACTTGTTCGTGCACTTCATGTGTTTGTGTGTGTGTGTTAGAATGTGTTGGTGTGTGCATGTTTATGCACATGTTTATTCATTTAGCGTGTTTGTTTCTTAACGTGTTAAAACAAATAAATATACTTTATGTAAAAATACATTCTTACCTTGACACTCGCTGGCTGCTGAGTTCAGTCAGTTCCGTAAATGAGCTAAAACGGCTCATGAGCAATAATAGAAACGACTTAGATGCATTTGTGGTTGGTGTTGTCATGTCCTGGCTGATTTTTTACCCTCTGTGTATTTCCTGTTTTTGGTTACTGAACCTAAAATACAAACCTCTTTGGAGAGACTTTGAACAATTGTGATACATTTCTATGGCAGGATTGATTAATATGCGGATAAAATGTCTCCATTAAACGTATGTACATATACCCACCTCTGCTAACACACACACACACGCACACACACACACACACACACACACACGTGCACACTACAAGTTCCCCAAGCCAGGCACACATGCAAGAGTGAGATAAACATTAACATAAAAATATATGATTTTATCTCTAGCTACATGCATTTGGTGACCTACAATACAGTATAATGCCTGCTTAATGCTTCCATGGACTATAACTGCACTAGTGAGCAGAAGCCACAGTAGTTTCTTCAATGCCAGCTATAGGCCACAGACCACAGAGGCAGCTCACAAAGATAACCATAGAGACAGAGTGTGAGATGACTGTAGACTGGCAGAGAAAAAAAAAGATATAGCTGTTCTTCCCTCCCCTTGACTAAAGCTGTGAAAGCTTCAGCAGTTTCCTCAACGTCAGACATTGACCACATTCCAGTGCTCAGCATGCTTTCCTGAACTTGATTTACAAAATGCAATAGAAACCAAATGTACTGAAATAGAAAAAGTGACACAAACACCCAAGATGTGATATCACAATTTAAAACGTTGAATTTTAATTATAGAAGATAATCATGAGAATATTTACATACAATTTAAAAAAAGAAACCAAATTTAATAGTAATTGAAATTGGAAGCAAGCTATCAACTTTGATACAATAAAACTTTGTTAAGTTCATAAATACAGATGCAAGCTGCTGAGTTAAGACTGATATGTTATCTCTTTAAGTAGCCTTAAAAAACAAAACAAAAAAAATAGTTGGAAGCCATAGGGCATCAACAGATTAAAGCTTATTCAACACACAATCATGTGTTACACACAATCATGTGGTTACTGTAAGTCAATCCACTGGTGTTAGATGCTAATTTCACATAAATCATCTTTTGTTGCGGATGGTATTGGGGTTCAGGCTCTGGCAAACTGCATCAGGTTTGATGGTGTTGGGGTTCAGGCTCTGGTAAACTGCATCAGTTTGGGTGGTGTTGGGGTTCATGCTCTGGTAAACTGCATCAGGTTGGGTGGTGTTGGTGTTCAGGCTCTGGTAAACTGCATCAGGTTGGGTGGTGTTGGGGTTCAGGCTCTGGTAAACTGCATCAGGTTGGGTGGTGTTGGGGTTCAGGCTCTGGTAAATTGAACTGGCACCAGACTGTCTTTCCTGAGGATCATTCTCATCATCCTTAGATAGAGACAGAATGAGTGAATGAATGCCATTATGACAATATTTGTAACTCCTGAACCCTCAAAGCACTGCAAGGCCTTGCTCATCACTCTGCTCAAATCTAGTAGATTTCCACTGATTATGATCATGTAGAATTTAAGTAAACTTATTAACATGAATATATTTTAGATGAATTAATGGCTTAGCTCCTGCATATATTACAGATTTACTTGTTCCATACCATCCAGCAAGACCTCTGAGATCTCAAAATGCTGGCCTCCTTGAAAAAGTGACCATATCTAAAACTACAATTGGGAGAAGAGCTTTTGCCTATCGAGCACCTCTTCTATGGAATTCTATTCCTCCCTACATTCGCGAAGCGGACACTCTCAATACCTTTAAATCTAGACTTAAAACCTTCCTTTTTGACATTTCCTATAATTAGGAGTGGGCCATGGCATATCACCACTCCTCTTGGGCTTTCCTGGGAGGGCTACCTCTGCTGTTTTTCCAAGGCGGCCACTGACCACCCCCTTCTGGGTTGGTGAGATGCCATGTACCATACCTTAGTTATGCTGCGATAGCCTAGTGCTGCCACCTTCTGCACACTTGCCATCCTGTACAACCCTCTTTCTCCTCTCTCTCTCTCCCTCTCCTCACTCTAGCTAGATTATATGACACATATCATGAAGTGATATCCTCCTAGATTGGCCTAACCCTCTTGTTTCTGTTTCTTTTGTCTCTCTTGCCTCCTCTGCCTCGATGCACTGGCTGAGTGATGAACCTCCCTGCCACCAACCCTACCCCACTACGGATGCTGACCAACCCCCCCGGAGCCACACACCAGGACCATCCTCCCCTTTTCTCTGAGGCCCGTGATGGAACTGGCCTGATGGCCCCCTGATGACCACTACTTAGATGGCGACCAACACCCAATGAACTCTGATCCCACTCCAATTACTGACTAATCCCACACTCCAACTACTGACTCCATCCCTTGGCCCTGACTGTCACACAAACTATGTGTATATCATCTCTGACTACATTCAGTACTCATACTGTTTTGTGTTAACCATGGTCAATCTATGCATCAGACTTTACGGATACTTTATTAGGCCCCAGGCAGGTAGGCTGAGTCCATGAGGCGTGGATCTGCCCAAGGTTTCTTCCTACATAACAAATTATTTACAAAGCGAGGGAGTTTTTCCTTGCCCCTGATTCTCATGGATGCTTCCCGTACTGTCTGTAAAGCGCCGTGAGACAATGTACTGTATTTGTGCGCTATACAAATAAAATTGAATTGAATTGAATTGAATGATGACCATGATAAATCAGAGACTTGTACTCCTTACCTCTTTCTTCCTGTCCTGTGTGTTTGTCTTGTGGTACCTGTGGCAATGGAAGAATGAAAAAGATCAATGAGTCAAGTAAAATACGATATTTAGGGTAAGGATCGGTACTGACCTAATCCAGAGCAGCACACAGATCAGACCTGCAGCTCCACAGACTGACAGTCCTGATATCACATAATATAACACAGGGACATGGTGTCCTGTGAAAGAGCATAATTGCAGAGAATTACTCAACAAATTACTCATTGCTTAAAGGATCAAGAGAGCATTTTTCAGTCTAAGTTGATTTGGCACAAATACACACAGTACTACAAATAAGCAGAGTGAGAGAAAGGAAATATTCATACTTTGGACAGTGATGGACACAGCAGTAGAGTTCTCAGCTCCATATGTATTCCTGGCCTCACAGTAGTACTGTCCTCCATCCTCAGAGGTGATGTTAGTGATGCTGTACTGCTGTCCTGATCCTACTGGAGTGGACTCATTCACCTTAAACCAGGTGTAGTTCTCCACAGGTGGGTTGGCATCACTGCTGCAGGTCAGATTCACTGTAGTGCCCTTGATTATCACATCAGGGGTCACTGAGACTGAGGTTTTCTTTGGAGAGACTGGAAAAGATGGGAAAACCTTGAAGGAGACATAGAATGGGTGAATGGTCAGATCTCGATGGTGTCTGAGCTGTTTACGCTCTAGGTTGTATTCAGACATTGTGGTGTTTAGCCAATCACAACATTATATCTGGACAGGGAGAGTTATTGGGCAGGCTTAGTGTTGTTTGAATCTCTCGTTAGTTGCTAGTTGCGCTGATTAGTTTTAGTCGTTTTACCCGGGGGTCTATCACTCGTGGCAAGACTATACATTTATGTACAGCCGAATGGAGTAATGTACGTTATCTGATGGAATATCATTCAACATTCATTTATTTAAGACTATCTCAAGTGCAATTTCACAAGCCCAATTCAATATATTTAGTTTGGGTACTGAAACAGTACTTTGAAACAGTACTTTTTGGTATATTTGGTATATTTCTTTGCCCATGTTTTAGTGGGTATTTCTTTACTGGGTAATTTCTAAGATTTCCATATAAGGAGGGCAACACCATACCACTTTAGCTATTCACAACCTTTCCTAATTAATTAAAGCCAAGGCAAAGTTTTTTATATGTCTCCTTTATGTAACCACATAGAAAAATACTTCAGGACGTACAGTACAATGCATCACACAGATACTCACACATGACATTTAGCTTCACCGATTTAGATGGATGTCCCTCATGGCCTTTTAGAGCACAGGAATAATCTCCCTCATCTTCAGTACTGACTCTATGGAGGAGAAGCTTAGAGTTGTGTGTTTGTGTAACAGGCAAATCTTCTCCGGCCCTTCTCCAGATCACTGTAGGTTTGCTTCCCCAACTACACTTGTGTTCACAAGTCAGCCTCACTTCACTACCCTCCACCACTGGATTAGCAATTGAGACATACAGGTGATCTATTGGTAGAAATTGAAGTTAATTAATGTGTATAGAAAATGAATGTGTATAGACATCTAGATACAATGTGTATGTAAGGGTTATCGGCCGACGAGGTGACCGGTTCTACAGATATAATGGAGAGGTGAGGTTTAGAACTCCGACGTACTGCACAGCGCGAAAACTAGGGTGACCAACCTTAAAAACAGGCAAAATGTGCTTCACGTGAACAAATATAGTTATTACAGACTCACCAAAAACTGATAAATACACACTGTGGCTCAGCCACTTTTCTGTTTTTGTTATAACCCTCACTCTATAGCCTGTGCTGTCTGTCTTCTCCACATCATTGAGTTTTAAGGAGCAGTTGTTCTTATTGTGGTTCTCATCCCAAAAGTATTCCACTCTTTCTTGGTATGATGTGTTTGTAATGAGATCAATGGGTTCGATTCCCTTCTCAGCATGATTCACCCAGAAGATGTTAGTAACTCTCACACCAGCAGGGGGAGTGAGAGAGCAGGGGATGACCACCGATGATCCAGTCACAGCACAGATATGGCAATGTGGCACAATTGCCCAGTTTTCTCTGTCACTTGCACTGGGTGCATCTAAAAGAGAAGTCAAATTTACTCTAAAAACTTGCTAATTTACTTAAAAGTTTTTCACACTGTGTAAATGAATTCACACAGTAAAAAAAACTTGCTATGTAAATCGTATGCACTTAGATATACAGTTTGTAATTCACAATGTCACAATTTGTGTAATATATCACGGCTCTTTAAAATGCAGGGTGATTATAAAGAAATGTGCACAATGGCCTGTTTCACATTGGGTTAGGCAGCATCACTCTGTCAGGTAGAACTCCATGATAAAATGTTATCTCTTGTAAAAATCTCTTATTATAGGTGTGACGAGTGTATAGTGCGTATATAGTGTATAGACAGAAGCCAATAAAAACAATCGTAATAGACTCACCACCTACTGACAGTTCTACTCCGGAGCGACTCAGCCATTTGTCTTTGTCTGTAATAATCCTCACTTTATATTCTGTGCTGTCTGACTCTCTCACATCAGTGAGTTTTAAGGTGCAGTTGTTCTTATTGTTTTCATCCCAGTAGTACTCCACTCTCCCTTCGTGAGATTCCCCCTCAGCAAGATCAGTGGTTTCTGCTCCCTCTTTAGGGCGAGTCACCCAGAAGACTTTAGTAACCGTATGACCAGCAGGGGGAGTGAGAGAGCAGGGAATGACCACTGATGAGCCTTTTACAGCACAGATGCGTCGACGAGGGATGTTTACCCAGTCAGTACAGTGGACAGCTAATTGAAAAAAACAAACAAAAACAACAAAAAAATAAAAAATAAAAACATCAATTACCATGAACACTCACTTCAAGAACATGAAATATTACAGCTATAATTCACATCATATATAGGCCTATAGCTAGTCATATGGATCCTAATACTAAAAGATAGCTATCTGCCTACAAGGTTCAGTGTCAAAATGCATCTGTAACTAAGCTCTCAAAGAAATTAGCCTAACAACACTCTTCGAGTGAACATAATCTACTTACCTTGGTGATGGCAAGTCATGGCAATCATGAGCAATATGGTCAGAGAATGGAAAAATGCACATAGATTCATCCCAATGATGTTTCGTGTAGCCTGAATAATGACACATCATGAAATACAGTATGTAAACAACTCCTGTCAAGCTCAAAGATTCTCAGTTATTGTATAATTATATGTTTGTGCACAGGTGTGTGTGTGTGTGTGTGTGTGTGCTTATGCAATTTTATATGTTCATTTCCTGTGTGTATTGTAAGAAAAAAAGCATTGCTTTCTCATAATGTCTGATGACAATGATTTACTACAGCATGACAAATACCAAACTTGTGCTTTAAAATGTTGATAAAGAAATACAAAAACAGGTTGTATGAGATACAATATGTGAATGTACAAAAGTTGGCTACTTGTCATTAAATTAAACTCAACATGCAGAGAAAGATTTGCAAAGAGAGCCTTCATGTTTTGCCTACCTTGACTTGCTAGCGTTGCTGAGTTTATTCAGTTCTGTAAATGAGCTAGACCCAAGGAACGAGCTGTAATATATTCAGGTCCATGTGGTTGATGATGTCATACGATGAAAAATAACTGATAGTATTGCACCTCACAGATATATCCACACACACACACACACACACACACACACACACACACACACACACACACACACACACACACACACACACACACATAAGTTCCCCAAGCCAGGCAACACATGCAAGAGTGAGATAAACATAAAAAAATGTATTTTATCTCCTCTATATGTATTTGGTGACCTCCAATACAGTATATTGCCTGTCCAATGCTCTGGACTATAACTGTACAAGTGAGCAGAAGCTGCTGTAGTTTCCTCAAAGTCAACTATTGGCCACAGACCACAGAGAAAGAGTGTTAACACATTTCTCATGGGCAGCTTGAAAAGATAACCATAGAGAAAGAGTGTGAGATGACTGTAGACTGACAGAGAGAGAGAGAGAGAGAGAGAGAGAGAGAGAGAGAGAGAGAGAGAGAGAAGATATTGCTGCCCCCCCTTGACTAAAGCTGTTAAAGCTTCAGCAGTTTCCTTGACGTCAGACGTTGGCCACAGACAAGTGCTCAGCAAGTTGTCCTGAACTTGGCTTACAAAATGCAACAGAAACCAAATATACTGGAATAGAAAACAAGTGACACTAACACCAAAAATGTGAAATATCACAATTTAATTGTTGAATTTTAATTATAAAAGATAATCAGGACAATATTTACATATGATTTAAAAAAGAAACCAAATTATTACTGTAGTAACTGAAATTGAAAGCAAGCTATCAACACCTTTCGTGTAGTATTAGTAATTATTACACGGCTCTTCAGAGTAATGTCACATCCCTCCGCTAGCGCGTCAGGATGCGTTGCATTACTCTGTCGGGAGATATGCCACGATAATGACCGCCTCACCAAACGTTATCCCTTACGTATTAGGTAAGAATGGTGTAACAAAAAAGTATCAAGGGATAAATTACTGAGTACTTAGTACTCCAATATTAGGGTGTAGTTACAAGTAGTTTTGGGGTATTTAGGTAATTCCACTCTACTTGTTCTCGATTTTTCAATAGGGTAGCCTACCTAAGTGGTGTAGCATCAGTGTGCGCGTCCTATCTATGCAGAAGGTGTGTGGAGGCCGAAAGCGGTATTGCAGACAGATTGATTGATTGATTGATTGATTGATTTATTTTGGATTAAGAAGACATAAAATCCGAAGGATAACATGTTAAAGTGTCAACACTTATTTCCAACATGGTCCTTGGTGTTAGGACATACAAAAAAACATTGAACACATACTAGACAGACAGATCAATCAAACAAAAACATTAAGCACATCATAAAAAAACATAATAAATATCACTAGTACGTTCTTGGCCAATTTCATGGAAACTGTTGGCCTACTTTGTTCCATAAAATGTTTTTTACCTGGCTTCTAAAAGCCATTCTAGTGTTTAAAATTTGAACGCACAGAGGTAGGTTATTCCAAATCATGACACCAGTATAGTAAAAAGTGTGCTTTGCTGCATTCTTGACTCTATGGACTATACATGAACCAATACTTGACCTAGTGTAGTGACCATGCTGTGTATGCACCATTTTTATGTGAGAGTGAAGGTATTGGGGAGCATGACCATGAATGATGTTAAACATGTGATTTAACTTCAGCTGCTCAACTCTAAGGGGTACAGGCAGCATTCCTACACTATTAAATTCAGTGCTACCAATGTGGGTACGGGGAGATGCATTTAATAGATACCGGATAACATTATTTTGCATTACCTGTAATTTGTGCTTCAATTTTGCTGATATTCCTGAATACCAAGCACAACATGCATAATCAAAATGGCACTGAATCAATGACAATACAAGAAGCTTCTTAACAGAAAAGGCTAGGTTTCTAGTCCTACGAAACAAAAACTTGAGCTTACAGGAGCTCTTAGACCAGGGGTCGGCAACCCTAGGCACGCGTGCCACGAGTGGCACGCCAAGGAATTTCCAGTGGCACGCGGACATTGCACTACCCTAATAATTTAATACATTAAAAATGTTCAGACATATGATGAAATGTCATTGACCTTAAAAAAACACTATGCAGCAATAGCGCCCCCCTCCCCATATTTATTTTTCCCACTAGATGTGCCCCATTGATGCATTGCTAAGATGGCAAAGAAGCCGACAGGTCGGGCCTTCCACTCTTCCTGGACCGCAGAATATTTGTGCTGGGTGCACTTATGTTTTGAAAGTGTTGCGTGTCGAACATACAATGTTAGACGTCATTACGAGACAAAGCGCGAAAAGACTTTCAAAGATCAAGCAGATAGGAACGATAAGTTATTTCAGACACACAAGGGAGTTTAGGCTACTTCCAACCACATTGACACATATCTGCGAATACGCGCCAGCTTCAGTCAGAGTTCGCAGAGCGCAGAGCGGGACTTTCAGAAGTAGGCTATAGCGCAGTGTTCTCTTCCTTGATGAAACCAGTTTTGACAGACATGAAATTTATTTGGCTCTGATAGAGTGGTTGGGCACATATGGACATGCAGATGATTGAGTTGAAGAGCTCAACATTGTGGGTGAGCAAGTTCAATTGACTTACAAAACACATCGCAGGGCCAACATCATTTACGCCTGCTGAGCATCTTTACCGAAAAGTTCAGCTGTCTGCGCAATATTACCCTGACATAGCCCGCCCATAATACGAATGTTCATCGGATGAACAGCAGTATTATGGTCGGGCTATGTCAGGCTATATTGCACTGGCTTTAATGTCAGTGTTCGGATCAACCTATCTGCGTGAACAGATATTTTCGCACATGAAGTAACGTTATGTCCTTTCCCCCTCCCGAAGTCGTCTGACAGCGGTGCATTCCGAAACATGCGTCCAAAGTGACCAATTACCAACCGCACATTTCAGAGCAAAGTAAGGGGAAGCAGGGCCAGGGATCACATTGACTATTAGGCAAAACATTTATTTTCTAACAAGGCAAGGCCTATTTCAAATGGGCAGGTTATTGTTAATTAAGTTACTTAGCCTATTATGTTTTTTTTCAATCTGTGCTATTATTATCAGTTCCATCTTCAATTGGCTCTATAAATAACATGCCTACTGTCAGATTTTGGATGTTAGGCCCACTTTGTGAATTTGTTGCCTATATGGTTGTTATCTAATGGGAAGAGAGGGAGTGGGAAATTCATATTATGGGTGTTCTAAAACCTTGAAGTCTGTGAGGATAAAACAGTGCAATGGTGTTTTACATTTGCTCAATGTCCATATCCATCTAAATATGTAGCCAGTATTTAATTTCACATAGGCCTACCGGTAGTTAAAGACACCTACTGGCACACTAACTATTATGAAAATTTCTAAATGGCACAGCATGGCAAAAAGGTTGCCGACCCCTGTCTTAGACAATACCTTGGAAGCAATAGATTCACCAGTTAATGATTGATCCAATGTTAAACCTAAGTATGTAACCTCTCCTTGAGACACTATTTTGGAGCCATAGAGATATAGATTATCTCGTTACGGCAGCAACTATGTTGTTTGATCACTAAGTTGTTTGTTAAGCATTAAACTAATGAAATAAAGTCTACCTTATTTATATAGAGGCTCACGGACAACCGCAAATGAGTTGAGAGTTGTGAGTTGAGAGAAATAGTCTTGTTCTATTTGGAGTGGAATAATCAGCGCAAGTGATTATTCTTGCGAGGGATTTGTTAGTTTCATTTCATGTGAAGGAATTATTGGTTTCATTTTCCATGTTGTAAATAAAATGCATCTTTGTCAAACTGTTGCCTCTGACTATGCATGCTACCCTACTGAAAAGTAAAGAACAAGTAGCCTACAGTGGAATTACCTAAATACCCCAAAACTACTTGCAACTACACCCTAATATTGGATGTGGGGGCTGTAAAATGAAGTGAATCAACGCATGCATTTCCTGTAGGCTATACTGCGCATCGAGGCTATACCCATTTTGTAATTATGGCAATATTACACATAAAGTTCTATTTTGTTACGTTGTTCTTACCTGTACTTACCTGTACCTGTACACGGGCTGTGAAATAAAGCGTGAACGTGTGTTATCCCAGCAAACTTACACTGTAACTACTCAGTAATTCATCCCTTGATACTTTTTTGTTACAACATTCTTACCTAATACTTACCCATAACTTCACGGGCTGTAAATTAAAGCGTTACCCAACTTTCATACAAGAAAACTTTGATAAGTTCATAAATGCTGATGTATGCTACTGAGTTAAGACTGATCTCTAAAAGTAAGAAAATTACAACGTTTCAGTCTTATCATCAGATTAAGGTCTAAGACCAAAACGTTGTAATTTTTTTAATCAAATAATTCACTCGCGTAATGGTCAGTGGTCGGGATTCCTTCCAAGCGTTTCATCTGTGACCATACAGTCTTCTCCTACGCAACATTTGTTGGAAGCATCTTGGGCATCAACAGATTACAGCTTGTGGCAACTATTCAACACACAATCATGCATCACACAGATTCACCTGGTGAAGTCAATTCACTGATGTTGGCTGCTAATTTCACATACATCATCATTTGTTGTGGGTGGTATTGGGGTTCCTGGTTCTAGTAAACTGCATCAGGTTGGGTGGAGTTGGGGTTCAGGCTCTGCTAAACTGCATCAGGTTGGGTGGTGTTTGGGTTCAGGCTCTGCTAAACTGCATCAGGTTGGGTGGTGTTGGGGTTCAGGCTCTGCCAAACTGCATCAGGTTGGGTGGTGTTGGGGATCAGGCTCTAAATTGCATCAGGTTGGGTGGTGTTGGGGTTCAGGCTCTGGTTCAGGTTGGGTGGTGTTTGGGTTCAGGCTCTAAATTGCATCAGGTTGGGTTGTGTTGGGGTTCAGGCTCTGGTAAACTGCATCAGGTTGGGTGGTGTTGGGGTTCAGGCTCTGATAAACTGCATCAGGTTGGGTTGTGTTGGGGTTCAGGCTCTGGTAAACTGCATCAGGTTGGGTGGTATTGGGGTTCAGGCTCTGATAAACAGCATCAGGTTGGGTGGTGTTGGGGTTCAGACTCTGGTAAACTGCATCAGGTTGGGTGGTGTTGGGGTTCAGGCTCTGGTAAACTGCATCAGGTTGGGTGGTGTTGGGGTTCAGGCTCTGGTAAATTGAACTGGCACCAGATTTTCTTTCCTGAGGATCATTCTCATCATCCTTAGATAGAGACAGAAAGAGATAAATGTCAAAGCAGGGCAAAGGCCTTGCTCATCACTCTGCTCAAACCCAGTAGATTTCTACTTGTGTACTAGCATTCAGACTGAGATGGCTTGCCTGTGTATGTGCTCCTGACAGCCTTTCTCTACACACTCACCTGGGTGTTCTTGTGAGTGTTACCAGAGTCATGACTGAAGTTTCTTCTCTTCATTCTGTGGGAGGACAAACACTTCAGTCTTTTGTAATTGTCTTGTCTCACAAAAAAAAAAGATTTTATGAGCGATATCCTGGAACGTATCAAAGTCGATGTGTATATTTATGATTCCAAAACTAACAGTTTTAGGGGGCGGCCTGAGCTCTACTGCCCCCCCTGAGGCTTTCAAGGGCTGACGGAAGTTCTCCTGCCATGATGATCTACTGCCCCCACTCTAACTCTAACTCAACTTTGTAATTTATTGCTGGACCACTCACATTTTGTTTAATACATCATAGGAGAGTGGATGGTAACTCTGCTAGTGTGTTACTTGGCAACCATTTAACAAGAGGAGATATATTTTCTGGCAGAGGAATTGACCCTTCATAAAAGCCACGCCCCTTGGTTATTGTTACTAAGCCCATCTAACATGTCATCAAACCCCAGGAATTTGTTTAGGACTACACCAGAAAAATGACCACTACCAGTCTGATTTCAGAGAAAATCCTTAACTAGTAGGCTACTATCAACACCCTGTATTTAACTGAAGGGGCTACAGTATAGGAGTCCATGACTTTAATAAAAAACATTATAAAATCAGCACTGAAAGAGATAGACAGGGTGTTTAGTTGTAATGTTTACCACAATAAGCTACTGATCTGAAGAGAGCGAAGGATATATCGATCAATTAAATTTAAATTAAAACACCCAATCAACTCACTTTCAATTTCATATAGTTAACTTTAGCTGACTGTTTGCTACTCTGCTTATGTTGTATAAAATGTAGTTTTTTCTTAGCCAACTTCTACTTTCATTACTTAAAGGAAAATACCGGAGGGAATTCAAGCATAGCCCTGTTGAAAGAGCCTGCTAAATGCGCTAGTTAGCGTGTGGAACAAAATATTTTGGTACAGCACAGACCGAATGCAAACGCAGAAGCGAACAGGCACTTTACACTGAATCAATGGGACCTGACTCTTGGAAACCGAAAGTAAGATCTGAGGTTACATTGAATAAATGTTAAGTGTTTCGCTGTTCGAATTTCTTTCATTTCATGCGAAATATATTGCTGTTAGAAGGCTTGTGCAGCAGGGCTATGCTTCAACTTACTCCGGTATTTTCCTTTAAGTACATCTAATTATAGATTACTTATCGTACCTAAGTACAGTAAAGACAATATACTTTTATACTTTTACTTTAATAGTAACATGCTAGCAGGTGACTTGAACTTCAAAGTGCTGGTTTTACACTACAACATTGTCTGTACCAGATTTAAGATTCAGTACTGACCTAATCCATATCAGCACACAGATCAGACCTGCAGCTCCACAGACTGAGACTCCTACTATCACATACAACACAGGGATACGGTGTCCTGTGAGGGACACAGATAAGGTGATCAATGAACAGCCATGTAAGTATAAGAAGTATCCATATCAGAATCAAAATTGGAGATGGACATGAAAAGATGTTGAGAGGCGAGAGATACCTAAGTCTGTGACTGCATCCAAATCTGTTGGTTTGATGGGCACAGCAGTAGAGGTCTCAGCTCCATATTCATTCCTGGCCTCACAATAGTACTGTCCTCCATCCTCAGATCTGATGTTAGTGATGCTGTACTGATGTCCTGATCCTACTGGAGTGGACTCACCCACCTTAAACCAGGTGTACTTCTTCACAGGTGGATTTGTATCACTACTGCAGGTCAGAGTTACTGAACTCTTGATTTTCACATCAGGTCTGACAGAAACTGACACATTCTTTGGTGAGCCTGTAGAAATGTAATTGATTTTTTTTTTTTTAGCTTATTTATTTTCTTAGTTCATAGAACCTCACTTGGATGTGACAAAATAAATAAGAATCACACTGGAAAATATTTTTGTTTAAACTCACACATGACAGTAAGGCTAACTGGTTTTGATGAATTTCCCTCAAGACCTTTTAGAGCACAGGAATAGTTGCCCACATCACCAATGCTAACGTTCAACATGAGGTCATTCTTGGTCGCCTGTTCAGAAGATACATCTTGTCCATTTTTTCTCCATATCACTGGGAATTTTTCTTGCAGTCGGCAGGGGATCCTGCATGTAAGTTTCACTGTGCATCCCTCAATCACAGGTGAGTAATAAATCTTGACATGGAGAGCTGAGGAAGGAATGAAAATAACTAAAACGAACCAACATATTGACATTTGTTTCAATGTTTGCAATACACTAAAACTGAAAACTAATGAATATGTTATTGTTGTTGGTTTGAGGATTTATTACCTTTAACTGTCAAATTAACTGCAGAATTGCTTAGACGTTCTTGTTCATTATTATTTCTCTTAAGTCTTGCATAATAAATGTTACTGTCTTTCTTTTTCACATTGGTCAGTTTCATTGTGCAGTTGTTATCGTTGTTCCAGAAGTACTCCACTCGAACCTTATAAGACTTATTAAGCTTTAGATCAATGGGTTCCTTTCCTTCCTGTGGGTGAATCTGCCAGAAGACTGCAGTGACTTTGAGACCAGTAGGAGGAGTGAAATTGCAGGGCATCACCACTGATGAACCAGCCACAGCACAGATATTCTTTTGAGAAGGGAGGGTCACCCAATCTTCACCTCCACTGTTACAGACAACATCTGCAAAGCAAAACATGGACTGCTGTGGCATTTCAATGGATGTGTTGGTTTAAACAAAATGTAACACAAACAAGACAATCTAAACAAGAAAAGACCTCTGCCAAGACAATGTGGTCACAGATGGTGTTCTGGATGACCGATCGCCACCAAAATCGAATCAGTTCAAATTTCATCCAAATCCGTGCAGTACTTTTCGAGTTATGTTGCTCACGGTCACACACACACAGACAGACAGACGGACGGACACACACACGCCGAGCCAAACATAACCTCCTTGGCGGAGGTAATAATAATAAAAAGGGTCTCAGTGTTCTTGGAATTGTGCAGTAGGGCAATGTGCTATAGACCTTTTCAGAATGTTTGTAAACAAGGGGTGCTGAGATACTTCCGGGTGGCAGAAAGCAACTGGTACCCCATTGACGTGAATACATTCAATGGGGAAAACCGGTCTTACATTAATAAATTCGCCTTTATGAATTATTATTTTGCAAAACGAGATAATAACTACTCACTGTTGAATCTAAAGACATATGTTTTATAACCAGAAAATAAACTTGTTGTGTTAATACGATCTCTACACCTGTTACCCACTTAGCAACCGAATTAGGCTAACCGTTATAAACAGGAACGTCAGTGGGTTTAGCTTGCTAGCTACAATGCTAGATTAGCTTAACAGACCAAGCAGGGAATACTTGCCTGAAATCAATAAGTCTGGGGTTTATGAATTTATTTTGTTAAAAAGAGAGAAGAAATGATGACCGTTCATTCTGAACGTAGGTTTTGTGACCAGAAAATACACCCGTTGTGATATGTATCCATACTCCATACCCGTTGACACCCAAGTAACGTTACTACCGAGGTAGCAAACAGACCGGCGCCGGTCTACCATGCTTGCCATACGGCCAGGTTAGGAAAGGATCTGCCGGTAAGTTGTTCACAAATTAATAAGTTCGGCATTTTTGTTTTGTAAAAAGGATACGATAAATGCGATAGAAATGACTGTTGAATATGAAAGATCCAGGTTTTGTAACTAGAAAATGCATAGGCTATTTGGTGAAATAGGATGCATGCTTTTGACTAGTGTTTCGTTGACAAATTTTGCCTTTTGCCACCCGGAAAAGCGCGTGACGTCATGGTAAATTGGTCTATAAGGAATGAGGGAAGATATAATGTACAATGGTCATAGCACAATGAAAATAATGACATTTTTCTATACATCTAGGCTACAGCATCATCTGAATTATTTTGACTTACATTGAATGGTGAGTAGCAGAACCACACAAGGAGAGGGGGGATTCATCATCATCATCATCATCACTTTGACATCCCCTATTCCGAAGGAGAATGATAATGGAGGAAATATTTATTATGTATTGATTTATTCTGTTAGATGGTTAGCAAAGACACCAGCATACCATCACCAGTAGACTGTGAACATTTAGTTGAGTGTTGAGTTTAGTAAGTACTGTAAATGACCTGCAAGGCAACAGCTCTGCCGTCTAAATTTTGTCAAGTCATTACTTTTTTTTTGTACTTCTTCTTTTCTGCCGTGTGAAACATAACCTTCTGTACAGTACAAGCACTTAAAAAAGGGTTAGAGGCAGCTGACGTAGTTATATTAATCATTACAGTATATGACTGAAGAAATGATGGAATCTCACTAGTAGTAGGATTGCAGTGCATGAGTGCACAAGAATTCCCACGGCTTGCTCACCATTGAAACAGTAAGTTAGAGACTGCAGAGTGAAGGCAAAATAGCCGACAAGTTCTAAGCATCTCTGGGAAAGAATAACTGTTCAAGACAGTTGGCAAACCATTTCAGGTGACTACCTCTTGAAGCTCATCAAGAGTGTGCAAAGCAGTAATCAGAGCAAAGAGGGGATACTTTGAAGATACTAGAATATAAGACATGTTTTCAGTTATTTCACACTTTTTAAATTAGACTAGTGCATTGCCCGTGTGTGCCCCCTCCCCCAGCCAGCTAAGCGCTACAAAGGGGGAGTGGCTACGGTTAGTGGCAGAAGGCAACTGCTTTAAGATATCGTCAGTAGTTTTTATAATTCTTTTTTTTATTTGGCACTGCACTCACTTGTGTCGATAGCAAGATACCAAAATTGAGGTCAGTTGGACACGGACAGACATTCCTTGCATTAATGGATAGATATATGTACATAATTCCACATGTTCATTCATAGTTTTGATGCCATCTTTGAGAATCTACAGCAGGCATGGACTGGCCATAGGGCATACAGGGCATTGCCCTGTGGGCCAACAGTCATTTGTGGGCCGGGCTGTCATTTACTCATAATTTTCATGAAGGATATTGGGCTAGTAAAATTACATCTCTCATATTCATGCAATATATTCAACTTACAGTGTTATTTTAGCTAGCCACAAAGTTGTTATCAGTGAATAAAATTATTAAGATGCGTCTTTCGGACGCTGTTTTTCCTTTTATGTATGTATGTATGTATGTATGTTTGTGTTACATTTGAAATAAATCGAAATCAATCAATCAATCAAAAAAAAAAAAATGATGGTGGGCCGCCATGGCTGAAAATGCCTAGACTGTTTTTTGATTCCAGTCCGGCCCTGATCTACAGTGTAAATAGTCATGAAAATAAAGAAAACACATTGAATGATATATTTGATGACAAAAATCCTGACCTTTTATGATGACAAATATGAGCAGTGCAGTTAGAGAGTGTAGGATTCCAGTCTTCTTCATCACAAATGAGGTATGTTCAGCCTGATACATTACATATTTGTATATGTTGTTATGAGTAGAAAAACATAATAAAACAACAGATAAACATCTTGAACATCTTGATACTAGATAACTAGACGCTTACCGTGTTGGTTGATGAGTCTAGTCAGTTCTGTAAATGAGCAAAACTTTGCACTTCTCTTTGCTCTTATTATAGAAGTGGCTTTGGTGTTTTCAGGGGCGAAGCAGCTTTGGTATTTTCAGCTTGTATTTGCAGATGATATGCCTGATATGATGAGCTCATTTTTTTATTTTTAAATATTGCAAACACACATTTGAACTCACACGTTCATACACACACACACACACACACACACACAATCACATGTGTGCATGCATCTATGTGTGTTTGTGTACGCGTGTGTGTGTATGTGTGTGCCTATGTGTTTGTGTGTGCGTGTGTGTGTTTGCATATGTGTGTGTGTCTGTATATGTGTGTGAGTGTGTGTGTGTCTGTGTGTGGTTGTGTGTTTGTGTGTATGTGTGTGTGTGCACACTCATCTTGACTTGCATTTGCCCACTCTTCCCCTCACCACTACACTGAGCACAAGTAGAAGCAGCAGTTTCCTCTTTGTCACCACAAACCACAGACAAAATGTGTGAACCCTGCCCGGCCAGGCAGTGGACTAAACGTACACTCTGTACACAGGGCTGGAGACAATTAATGCAAACACACTCACCCACATTAAAGTGTTTAGAATTAATTAAGCCATAAGCCCCAATTGTCTGTTACTATACTGTGAATATAGCACAGCTGAAGGGTGTGATTGGGCGCAAAACAAATAAATCTCTTCAGTTTTTCCTATAATTTCTGAGATTATGCATCAAATGCAGCTTTTATAGTAGTATTCCAAAATCCACTGCATTGTTCATGTGTATTACTTCAAATGCTGTACAAACATTGTCCAATAACCCTCCTTCATCAAACACTAATTATGCAGGGATCACAAAATTCATTGTTTACTCACCCCTTTTGTGTTACATTGTTACCACTACACCCTGATTCTGATTCAGAAATTCTCATGTTTTGTGAAATTAGGGAAGTTTTTTTTTGCTGTTTAAATCAGGCTTTAATTACACAGCAAAATATTGGTATTTCCAAATTTGGACATTTTTTCGTGATTAAACTGTCTGAAAAATAAACACCACAGACCTGCCGACTGAACAGCGCCCTCTTCTGGATGTAAAGAGAGAGACACTCTCAAAGAATAGGACATTTATTACAAGCCAAAATCATACATGTGCAATTGTGCTGCAAAATGGACCAGATAAGATTTAAATAATATAAATTGATTTGACACATTTAATCACATGTGATTTCATCAACACAACAGAGTTAAGGTGGGAAACATATGATAAGGTCACAATGTTACAAGATTGATGGCTACCAAACTGGGCAGGCTGGGTACTCTAGATACCAATCATCGGCAAAGAGCACCCTTCTTTCATTTGCATTTGGGACACACAACCCCCCGTGCAGCTTGCAGGTTGGGGGTGATATTACAGGCAGGTAAAAAAGTGTGAAAGTGTTCTCTATGTCTGTTATTATGTTGAAGACACGCCATCACAAAGAGGACACAATAAAGTTACAACACATAGATTTTATTAAAACATAGAATTAAGCAATAAGCAGTATTCTGTTACAAATAAACACATAATTATGCAAAGTCAAAAGAATAATGAAGTTATTAGAATAATAATACTCGTTAGAATGACATACTGTAATTTCAGAGCTTACGTATACCAAGTACAAACTCCGGAGCTCTAATGTCAACAACTAAAGCATGTGATCATCAAACTTGCAATATTTACACTCATACAAGGAAGTTGTATACAACACAAGGAATGTATAGTTCCCATAAATATGAGGGCAGAAATCAAACTTACCAAATACAATAGTTTTGAATCTGATTAAATAAAGGAAGCAAAGGGTAACTTGTTGTCCCTTTAAGAATACAGGCACATCAAAAAAATCATCTCACTTAAAAATCTCAAGGTAAAAATCTCACTTCTGACAATTCACTTTGACTGGGTGGATATCAGGCTCTGGTAAACTGCATCAGGTTGGGTGGTGTTGGGGTTCAGGCTCTGGTAAACTGCATCAGGTTGGGTGGTGTTGGGGTTCAGGTTCTGGTAAATTGCACCAGGTTGGGTTGTTTTGGGGTTCAGGCTCTAAACAAAGAAAGAAAAACAATAAATGTCAGTGTCTATAATGGGCAAGTTCTTCATTCTGCTCAAACCCAAGATGGGAGTGTACAAACACTCCCTCTCTTTTTTCCACACACTCACCTGTGTGTTCTTATTGTTTATGCCAGAGTCACTGCTGGAGGCGGTCCTCTTCCTCCTGTTCACACACACACGCACACGCAAACACACACACACACACACACACACACACACACACACACACACACACACACACACACACGCAAACACACATACACACACACACACACACACACACACACACACACACACACACATGTAATTCTTATGTAGTTTAAAGGAAAAATCAGCCCTCATCCATGTTCTTAGAGTGATGTCAGTAGGCTAGGTATAAAAACATTGTACATCAAAGACCGAATTTGAGGAATGGCAGCTAATACTAACAGATGAGTGAAAATTAAACTTCCTTGGCCTCATCACTATTTGGTCTGAGACTGCCACTGTTACTAAGAAACAACAGGAATATGGTTTGACTCACTCTAAAGGCCAGATGCAAAACCCTCTAAAAGCCATTTGCAATTGATTGATTGATACAGAAATATTTTATATAATTTTGATAAACTCTATTATCTATCTATCTATTATTATATTACCTAAATTATTAATAAAACAATTTAGGTATTGAATATTTCGGAAAAGGATTTAAATGCTTTTACATCTGAACTCTTCTATAATCTATTAAAAACAGCCTGAAAAAGCAATCAAAATTACATCGTCTAGATATTAATATGAAATATCTACTTTGGAAAGGCGTTTACTGTGTGGCTGATTCCTGGATCAATACTCACCTAATCCAGAGCAGCACACAGAGCAGACCTGCAGCTCCACAGACTGAGACTCCTGGTATCACATAATAGAGCACAGGGCTATGGTCATCTGTGAGGGACAAACAGAACAGGGAATGAGAAAATCAAAATCACCAGAAACCACAGACATACATACAGATAGCGAGAGAGAGAGAGAGAGAGAGAGAGAGAGAGAGAGAGAGAGAGAGGCAATGATGGCCAGTGAGTCAGAGATGGATTGTAGGATTCTATTAGTCTAGAAATCTAGACATACCCTCGTGGCGGCAAATAAATTTGCTCAGCCTGTAGTCCTACTTACCTCACTCACGTCAGATCATGCACTACGTAACTTTCGTAAGGCACTTCCGCGCAACGATCTGATGTCGAAGCCCTTCAGAGCGATTTCAAGCCAATTATTCTCTAACCGGACCAATCAGGGCTGCTGGCTGCTGTAGAGGGTGTGACGTAGCGAAGAAGCAACTGTTTTGAATCCAACCAATCCAACAAACGTAACCAGCGTCATCGGTTGGTTTCGATGTGGTTGGCTGAAGTGTAAGTCAATTAAATTGATGGACAAGCCGTTTGTCCAGTTAGATTCAAGGATTTCTGGCTCCTGAAATAACTCGTCTATCCCTGAGGATCAGATGTTCGCGCGTAGCGCTACATCTGACGTGAGTGAGGTAATAGTCCTACTGGCAAGCCATAGGAAATTTGTTTGGATGACATTTAATCACAACGCTCTATGTGTTTAGGGTGGGCTTTTCCGAAAACAACGGCCTTTTGAATTGGTGTTTACGTCTTGTTAGTTCCTCTGATTGGCCATAGGCTATCCTGTTCCGTCCAGAAGTAGTTTGAAAGATTCCGCCTCGATTGAGTTCAGTCTATCTCTCGATGTCAGATACATTTCAATGATATAGGATGGTCTGCCATGCTATAGGATTCTATGATAGCTACAATGAATAATCAATAAAAAAATTAAAAATTATCGTACATGGGGTTAATATGGACCCTTAAATCAAGTTCATGGATTTGCCCAAAATTCTGTGATCAGCCCATAATGACGTCTATGTCAATGACAGGCAGTATACATGGTTAACTCACAGATTAATAACTCATTCAGTCATTGATCTCCACAAATCTGTCACATGACCATGGAAGTAACTCTATTGCAAGTGACATAATGAAGCTCTTTCACACACGGATTTGCTGTTTCTTCACCAACGTAGCTTCAGTGAATGCTGTTTTAGACTATAATTTGGAAACACATGACTTTAGTTGTTCTGTAGCTACTAAAATGTACTTCACTTTTTTATTTAGCAGTTTTATATATATTTTTTTTTATTTCTACAAGGCCTGAGCGACTCCAACAAGACAGTCTATTGCATTGTTCTTTGTTGGATGTTAGGCTAGTTAACCTTCCTATTCCATGAAGATGTCACAGAGTATTCAGTGGTTGCCACAGACGGTTTTTGCCCTTTCATAGCCTGTACACTACTGAAAGTGTTCAATATAACTACTGTCTACTGTCAACTAATTCTCTTTATTTTCCACATTCATTTACGATTTTGCTTTTGCCCCAAATGTAAAACAAAATAGGAAAACAAAAAAGGAATCAGTGCTATAATTTGACTGACCAATAGGTGGCAGGCTATCAGCTGCATCACTGCTGCAGGGCAGAGTCACTGATGTGTCCTGGGTTACCATGACATCAGAGGTGATTGAGACTGATGTTTGCGTTGGAGATGCTGGAGAAATGACATTTTAAAGGAGAAATTTGGTGTGATAAGGTCCCAAAGTGTATTGAAACATTGTTAAAAGTTGGAATGTTTGCCGAGGGCCTTGCCTGCCTGCAAGAATGTATCAAAATTCTGCTCCTGGCAAGTGTTTCAACTTTTTATGATGTTACAATATACTTTGGGTCCTTATCACACCAAATTTCTCCTTTAACAGAGTTTTAGAATCCTTTATTGTTATTATCCACTGGTCTGTATTGAGAGATGCACTGCAAATCTGTGGTGCTCTGAATACTCACACATGACATTCAGCTTCACCGGTTTAGATGGATGTCCCTCATGGAAGTTGAATAGAGAAATTAAGAGAGCCGTTCCACAGTATACTCACACATGACATTCAGCTTCACTGGTTTAGATGGATGTCCCTCATGGCCTTCTAGAGCACAGGAATAATCTCCCTCATCTTCAGCACTGACTCTCTGGAGGAGAAGCTCAGAGTTGTGTGTTTGAATATCAGGTAAATCTACTCCATTCTTTCTCCAGATCACTGTGGGGTTGCCTTCTAATCTGCATGTTGTGTTACAGCTCAGCTTCACATCACTACCCATAACCACTGGCTCAGGAACCCAGACAGTCAGGTCTACAATATGTATAGATAACAGTAAATATTAGTATGAACATAAAGTGTATGTATGAGTGGTCTTGTACATCAAAGGCTGTTAATCACGACTCATGGCAAACTGACCTGTGATGGACAATCGTATCTCATAACAGCTCTGCCACTTGTTTTCGACTGCTATAATCCTTGGAGTGTATCCAGCACTGTCTGTCATCTTCACATCAGACAGTTTGAAGGTGCAGTCATCTTTGTTGCTGATCTTATTCCAAAAATACTCCACACGTCCAGTGTAAGATAGATTTTTAGCAATATCAGTGCAATTCTGTTTCAGTATATCCTCTCTAGCATTCAGCCAAATGACATCAGTCACAGTGTAACTAGTAACGAAAGAGCAGGGCACGATCACTGATGATCCAGTCACAGCACAGATGTAGGCAATAGGGAGGGTTATCCCTTGACAGCTGGTGCTATATTTCACTCCGTCAATGGTAATGCTATCTGCACTACTCACACTGAGGTTGTCTAAAAGATAACACATATTATATTATGGGAATTAGATCACATTGGAATGGTTTGGAATAAATTCACCATTTAACAATTACACCATATAGAATTACTTTATGGAAAGCATTGCACATGACCGAGAGATAGAGATGAGAATCTTTAAAGGGGAAGATCACTTTTTAGCATTTTTTGCCCGTTTTCTGGAGTGTCAATGTGCAGCTCATCGAATAGGTTGCTTCTAGTCATAGCATTTAACTCAGAATAGTAACTGTACCTGATAGTAATAAATGTTAGCATGCTAACAATGATAATAGTTTTATGTTGTTTGGGAAGATAGATCAACAAAGTGTTAGAGCTCTTACTCGTTCTACTTTGCCTGTTTCACATGACATTAATTTTCTTAAAACATTTGTAGCTTTTTCAGCTGTTGTAACCGTTGCTGCGCAGGTAAAGGACTCCATTCAGGCGGCCATGTTTTATGTGTTGAAAAGAGTCTTAAAATACCCACAAAAATTTACATTAAATACTACTTAAGATAGTCAGAGTCTTAACTGCTTTGTGCAACAGTATTTATTTTCTAGATATATATGTCAAGTCTGACCGTAACCTATCTAGCTATAGTTACTGTCTATCTTAGTGAAAAAGGCCCCAGGAGATAGGTTAGACCCAGAGCTATAGAAAGAATTGTGGAACATTGAGGTTAATGGAGTTGATGCATCTCTCTCTCTCTCTCTGGCTCTGGTTAGACCATCTCATTTGTTTAAACTCAGAACATCACAGAATGCAGCTGAATCAAGCATTTCCTTATTTGGAGAAAACACAAGCCTGGGACAACTGCAGATGCAGATCAAGGAGAGTCTCAGAAACATATGAAAATATGGGCATTTAAAAGCAGCTAGAAATTGCCCGAACGCATAAGTTCGGTTTATATAACATTAAACCGTTTATGATGAAATAAGACTCATAAAACGTCTCTTTTCCGCTACCATAAATACCACTGCAGAAAAGTGACTTCTAACATGTTGTAGCATTGATTTTGATTTCTTGTGAGTCATCTATACTTCCCAGCAGTCAACAGGGTTTGACAACTAACTATGATTAAACTTGCTAGAAGTCATATTTTGTGGTGATATTTATACCAGCACATCAGTGAACACTACAGACCACTCTGTGAATTTCATACCTTTGTAAACAGACGTTTAATGTGTTTTAGGAAGAAATGTTTGACTGAAAATAGGCTGCTGTTGTGGAGGTGCATGGGGAGAAACTCCAGCAACAACCGAAAATTTTCGGAAGACGCATTCGTCAAAATGTTAACCATCGTATTTCACTGTAAACGATCCGAAAAAACAAAGTTAAAGTTAAATGTCATATAAATCGAACTTGTGCTTCAATATTAGAAGAAGTGAGGGGACAACTCAAGTAAGATGGTCACATACCAGCAACAAAGTGACAGACTCTAATTGGCCCAGAAGTGAGTCATAGAGAAACATTAGGTCCAAGAACATCCGGCGAAGATAAGGATCACTGTTCCTCTTTTTGCACCAGTTTACAGTAAGGCCTTTAGCCTAACGCCATCTCTCAGACATTCTCTTGCATTCGCGGTAACTGTTGTCTGGTTAATGTGACTTTGTTGCACGCATGGGTTGCCGCTGAGGGGTCGGGGTCGGGGGTGGGAGTTAGGGTAATTCTAGGGCCTGGCACTGACAGAGGGGCCCAGAGAAAATTTTAATACGAAAATCAATATTTGAGAGGCCCAAAATATTTTTTTCTCATAGGACCCAACATGTCTAGCAGCACCCATGTGCACTAGAGAGACTCACATCATCTGCATCATATATTGATTTTCATATTAAAATTTTATTTATTTTATTTTATTGTTAAGCTCCACCTCCTGGATCGCACTAATTCAGATTGGAAAACACGGCAATACATTTAATTGCCACAACAGTTACTGACTTATTACCACAACATATAGTGGGTTATTTATTAATAACATAAAATTAGTTAGTAATGTTTAGTTATTATTCAGTTATTAGTAACATGAGTAGTTATGAGTTGTTATCATGAGATTACCAAGTTCCAAGTTATTACTGTAAAACTACACACTTATTATCGATCTGTAATGAAAATTTCATTCCATCATGTGTTCATCACATACAGTATCCTATAGGCTATTGTTATTATCTCTTCATCAATTTTTGTCACATATGATCTCATAAGTATGATTTGTTTATAATTAAATATTTATCTTAAAGAAGCAGTGTGTGGGATTGTGGCCAAAATTGGTACTACAATTTCAAAAGCATCTCCTATACATAATGAAGCATAATGAAACCTGGACAATGACAGCACAAAGACCACTTGAAATGACTACATAAACACTACTTGTGGGATACATCTTAGTTTTTCAAATGCAAATATTCTACACCTTAGATATCAGTGTTTAAAATGTACTTGATTCATTCATGTCTGGTGACATATCTGGGCCATTTTATGATTATTTGGAATGCATTTCTTACACACTGCTCAGGAGTTCTCTCAAATTTTTATCACTACTCCAGTACTCCTTACCCAATAGGATGACCAACATGAGAGGCATGGTCCAAAAGTCCAAGAGTGCTGGCTTCATTACAATAGTACAATGTAGTTTCTTGAAGGCTGTACAAGAGATTGCAGAACATACCATTAACAATGTGAGTACAGTACTACCTATCCGGTGCTGTAAAATGTTAATTCAGTGAAAAAAGAACTACTTTGTTTAAAGGACACTGCTAAGACTCTTTAACCACTACGCTACCACACTACACATACAGTAAAATGAGCATGGGCATGATATGATATTTTTCAAGTTTCAAGTTCATTATTGTTGCACACCACATAGCATGAGTAAACAAACACACTGACCAAAAAGATAAATGAGTGTCAGTATTGTTCTGAGAGACTTACCAGTCTCAGTGTTCAGTCAGTGAGTGACCAACGTCTCAGCAGCCCAGACCTTTAGTAGAAGCAGCTCTTGTGGTTTAGTGACCAACAGGAACAGGAACACAAGCCATATGCTGATGATGTGGTGCTATGTACGTCTACATTTAACAGCCACTTTATCACTTTATCTCCGGGGAGGACAAGCAGGAGTGGTATTTTTTGTTTGTTTGTTTGTTTGCTTGTTTGAATGTGTATTGTTGCCACGTAACCATTGGACCACAGAGCAAGTGTGAACTCTTTTTCTCATAGGTTCTCAGAATGTCAGACACAGTTCAGTGACCAAACAATGTCATACACTGCATTTGGCAAAAGCCTCCAATGTGCCTGCTTAAAAGTAAATTTGAAAGAAAAGAAATATCTTCACAATCTTCTCTGAAAAGCAGAACAAAGAGCAGCAGTACTATTCACAGAGGCACATGTTTCTTACAACTCTTAGATTATCCTCATAAATCCTACATAATATGTTTCTGATAGCCTTCAATCACCCTGCAGCAGAAACTCATTAATCGCCCACTCAGAAATGTAAATCAAAACAAATAGGATAAAAAATAAATAAATAATAATAATAATAATAATAATAATAATAATAATAATAAAAAACTACACATGGGAAAGGGAACTGAAATAATCAGTGAGTGACAGCTTGCGTTTCCTTATCTACATTTGTCATACCAAATATTTCTTGAACTTCTTCCGTTCTGTATATATATACACACCAATCGGTGACAACTGCCTCACCAACCCTCTATAATCTGTCACATGTTGGAAATACACCTAAAGATATACAGTAAAGATATACCACAACCCCTCCCCCTCACACACACACACACACACACACACACACACACACACACACACACACACATACACACACACGATAAAATAATAATAAAAAAAACTACTACTACTACAACTTTTTTGCACATGCAGAGGCTGGGGTTAAGATTACAGATATGGAAAATCAGTACAGTATCTCAAATATCGCTGATTCAGTACAACATAATGTTGGGGTCTCAATTGTTCCTCTGCACAGAGTAAAAAGTCTCTTCTATGTCTGTTACCATGTTGAAACAAACACACATCATCTTCACAACACATTATGTGTTTATTATTGCATTCACAGTGTAAAAGACAGCAATACTGTTGTGATTATACATTGTATCATACATTGTAATGAAAGTTCAAATAATTCACAGCTGTAATAACCAAAGCAGGGAAATGGTATACTACAGGAACAATATGTATGGTAGTCCCCATAAATATGAATACTGGAACAGAAATATGTCCATGTTTATAAGGTAAAATATCAGTAAAGACAAGTCACTTTGGCAAGGTGTTCAGGCTCTGCTAAACTGTATCATTGTGTGATGTTGGGGTTCAGGCTCTGGTAAGCTGCATCAGGTTGGGTGGTGTTGGGGTTCAGGCTCTGGTAAACTGCATCAGGTTGAGTGGTGTTGGGGTTCAGGCTCTGGTAAACTGCGTCAGGTTGGGTGGTGTTGGGGTTCAGGCTCTGCTAAACTGCATCAGGTCGGGTGGTGTTGGGGTTCAGGCTCTGGTAAACTGCATCAGGTCGGGTGGTGATGGGGTTCAGGCTCTGGTAAACTGCGTCAGGTTGGGTGGTGTTGGGGTTCAGGCTCTGGTAAACTGCATCAGGTTGAATGGTGTTGGGGTTCAGGCTTTGATAAATTGTACTGGTACCAGATGTCCCTTGAGGATCCTAAAGACAAAGACAGAAAAGCAACACTATTTGTCTGCAATGACCAAGTTCAAAGATTTTTCCACACACTCACCTGTGTGTTCTTGTTGTTTACCCCAGAGTCACTGTTGGTGGTTCTTGTCTTCCTCCTGTTCACACACACACACACACACACACACACACACACACACACATAGGCATGCACACACATACATGCACACAAACAGTTAACACATCTAATTTACACCATACAGTATTCTCCTATACCTACCGACTGCACATACCAACACTAAGAAAAAAGAGGAATATATGTTGATTCACTCTGTATGATCCCTTTGGCAAAAGCAGTAAAAAGCACCAAGATGAAAGATGTCATCAAGATGCCAAATGGCAAATGAAATTTAACAGTACTGACCTAATCCAGAGTAGCACACAGAACAGACCTGCAGCTCCACAGACTGAGACTCCTGATATCACATACAACACAGGGCTATGGTGTCCTGTGAGGGACAAACAGAACAGAGAATGAATGACACAATTACCAGAAAAATAATGGTACACAGAGAGAGAGAGAGAGAGAGAGAGAGAGAGAGAGAGAGAGAGAGAGAGAGAGAGAGAGAACAATGACTGAGAAAGCAGTAGCCAGCCAATGAGTCAGAGATGTACTGTAAGATTCTGTGATGGTGACAATGAATAAACAAGTGAAAATTCTGAAATACATTGAGTGAGTGACCAACGTCTCAGCAGCCCAGACCTTTAGTAGAAGCAGCTCTTGTGGTTTAGTGACCAACAGGAACAGGAACACAAGCCATATGCTGATGATGTGGTGCTATGTACGTCTACATTTAACAGCCACTTTATCACTTTATCTCCGGGGAGGACAAGCAGGAGTGGTATTTTTTGTTTGTTTGTTTGTTTGCTTGTTTGAATGTGTATTGTTGCCACGTAACCATTGGACCACAGAGCAAGTGTGAACTCTTTTTCTCATAGGTTCTCAGAATGTCAGACACAGTTCAGTGACCAAACAATGTCATACACTGCATTTGGCAAAAGCCTCCAATGTGCCTGCTTAAAAGTAAATTTGAAAGAAAAGAAATATCTTCACAATCTTCTCTGAAAAGCAGAGCAAAGAGCAGCAGTACTATTCACAGAGGCACATGTTTCTTACAACTCTTAGATTATCCTCATAAATCCTACATAATATGTTTCTGATAGCCTTCAATCACCCTGCAGCAGAAACTCATTAATCGCCCACTCAGAAATGTAAATCAAAACAAATATGATAAAAAATAAATAAATAAATAAATAAATAATAATAATAATAATAATAAAAAAACTACACTAGGGGCATGGGAAAGGGAACTGAAATAATCAGTGAGTGACAGCTTGCGTTTCCTTATCTACATTTGTCATACCAAATATTTCTTGAACTTCTTCCGTTCTGTATATATATATACACCAATCGGTGACAACTGCCTCACCAACCCTCTATAATCTGTCACATGTTGGAAATACACCTAAAGATATACAGTAAAGATATACCACAACCCCCTCCCCCTCACACACACACACACACACATACACGATAAAATAATAATAAAAAAACTACTACTTCTACAACTTTTTTGCACATGCAGAGGCTGGGGTTAAGATTACAGATAGGGAAAATCAGTACAGTATCTCAAATATCGCTGATTCAGTACAACATAATGTTGGGGTCTCAATTGTTCCTCTGCACAGAGTAAAAAGTCTCTTCTATGTCTGTTACCATGTTGAAACAAACACACATCATCTTCACAACACATTATGTGTTTATTATTGCATTCACAGTGTAAAAGACAGCAATACTGTTGTGATTATACATTGTATCATACATTGTAATAAAAGTTCAAATAATTCACAGCTGTAATAACCAAAGCAGGGAAATGGTATACTACAGGAACAATATGTATGGTAGTCCCCATAAATATGAATACTGGAACAGAAATATGTCCATGTTTATAAGGTAAAATATCAGTAAAGACAAGTCACTTTGGCAAGGTGTTCAGGCTCTGCTAAACTGTATCATTGTGTGGTGTTGGGGTTCAGGCTCTGGTAAGCTGCATCAGGTTGGGTGGTGTTGGGGTTCAGGCTCTGGTAAACTGCATCAGGTTGAGTGGTGTTGGGGTTCAGGCTCTGGTAAACTGCGTCAGGTTGGGTGGTGTTGGGGTTCAGGCTCTGCTAAACTGCATCAGGTCGGGTGGTGTTGGGGTTCAGGCTCTGGTAAACTGCATCAGGTCGGGTGGTGATGGGGTTCAGGCTCTGGTAAACTGCGTCAGGTTGGGTGGTGTTGGGGTTCAGGCTCTGGTAAACTGCATCAGGTTGAATGGTGTTGGGGTTCAGGCTTTGATAAATTGTACTGGTACCAGATGTCCCTTGAGGATCCTAAAGACAAAGACAGAAAAGCAACACTATTTGTCTGCAATGACCAAGTTCAAAGATTTTTCCACACACTCACCTGTGTGTTCTTGTTGTTTACCCCAGAGTCACTGTTGGTGGTTCTTGTCTTCCTCCTGTTCACACACACACACACACACACACACACACACACACACACACACACACACACATAGGCATGCACACACATACATGCACACAAACAGTTAACACATCTAATTTACACCATACAGTATTCTCCTATACCTACCGACTGCACATACCAACACTAAGAAAAAAGAGGAATATATGTTGATTCACTCTGTATGATCCCTTTGGCAAAAGCAGTAAAAAGCACCAAGATGAAAGATGTCATCAAGATGCCAAATGGCAAATGAAATTTAACAGTACTGACCTAATCCAGAGTAGCACACAGAACAGACCTGCAGCTCCACAGACTGAGACTCCTGATATCACATACAACACAGGGCTATGGTGTCCTGTGAGGGACAAACAGAACAGAGAATGAATGACACAATTACCAGAAAAATAATGGTACACAGAGAGAGAGAGAGAGAGAGAGAGAGAGAGAGAGAGAGAGAGAGAGAGAGAACAATGACTGAGAAAGCAGTAGCCAGCCAATGAGTCAGAGATGTACTGTAAGATTCTGTGATGGTGACAATGAATAAACAAGTGAAAATTCTGAAATACATTTTGTTGTCATTATTGATTGTAAGATATTGATTGATAAGATAATTTTCATAACATTTGGCAACACTGCATTAGTACCTTAGTCACACACACACACACACACACACACACACACACACACACACACACACACACACACACACACACAATGTCAGTGACATACATACCCATCACTGTGATAGACACAGCAGTAGAGTTCTCAGCTCCATATTTATTCCTGGCTTCACAGTAGTACTGTCCTCCATCCTCAGATCTGATATTAGTGATGCTGTACTGCTGTCCTGATCCTACTGGAGTGGACTCATCCACCTTAAACCAGGTGTAGTTTGTAACTAGTGGAGAAATGGGATGAGAATAAAAAAATGACTGTTGTTCACACACACACACACACACACGCACACACACACACACACACACACACACACACACACACACACACACACACACACACAGACACCCCCCCACTGTAGGTCATGTTCAAAAATATCCTAAATGATCAATACTCACACATGACATTCAGCTTCACTGGATAAGATGGATGTCCCTCATGACCTTCTAGAGCACAGGAATAATCTCCCTCATCTTCAGTACTGACTCTCTGGAGGAGAAGCTCAGAGTTGTGTGTTTGTGTAACAGGTAAATCTACTCCATTCTTTCTCCAGGTCACTGCGGGGTTGCCAGCACAGGTGGTGTTACAGCGCAGCTTCACATCACTACCTTCAACCACTGGGTCAGGAACCCAGACAGTCAGGTCTAGGTGAGGAAACATGGAGTTTTGAGTTGAATAATAATAATAATAATAATAATAATAATAATAATAATAATAATAATAATAATAATAGTTACATTTAATTAGATAATTATTGGTGGTCAGGTCAGCTAACAATTATGACAAACTCACCTGTGACTGAAAATAGTGTCTGAGAGCAGCTCTGCCATTTGTCTGTGCCTGCTATAACCCTCACTCTGTAACTAGCGCTGTCTGCCTTCTTCACATCAGACAGTTTTAAGGTGCAGTTATTCTTGTGCCAAGAGTACTCCACATGGCCAGTGTAAGATGTATTTTCAGCAATGTCAGTGGGCTTCACACCCCTTACAGCATTTATCAGCCAGAAGACTTGAGTCACAGTTTTACCAGCAGGGGGAGTGGGAGAGCAGGGCATGACCACTGATGATCCGGTCACAGCACACGTCTGGTTATGAGTGAAGCTCACCCAGTCTGTATCACAGCCTCCTGCATTACTCACACTAAGGACATCTATGAGACAAAATGTATACAAAGATTTTAAGACAGTTTATTTGGTCACATGCATGATTACTCATCCAGACTAATGGTGCACTGTCTGAAAAGTCTCTATGTTGTGATAAAATAGTAGTTTTTTTTATCTGTTTTGTTTGCATGATTTGGACATGTATCCGTAATAAATTGAATTGATTACCATTTTGTGAAATGTGATCTAAAATGTACTAAATATGAAGTAATAATTACACTAAAGACTAAAGAAAGTATATATCATGTGTTCTTGGCAGTTGGCACACATTATGTCAGGGATAATATGACACGGTACAGGATAATTAACAACCATCAAACAGAAAAAATAATGCATGTCTGAGGTGGTAACTAACACCTCATTACCACTTGTTGTGTAAATATGGATAGAAAAGTGGAACTACATATAGCCATGCGGTTATCAGAAAAATAATACACGTACTAAATGTGTCAGGATAGGAAATTTGACCAAGCAGTGGTATAAGATCTTATATAATTCTTGCAAATTTCATCAAAACTCCATACCCAGTAAGATGATCATCATTAGAGGCAGGGCCAGAAAGTTCAAGCAAGTCGGCTTCATCATCACAAATGTAGTTTCTTGTAGCCTGTATAATACACGTTGGAGAACATAATGTACATGTAGCCTATGATGTGGGTACAGCACATGTTGTGCATGTTGTGTGTGTGTGTGTGTGTGTGTGATACAGCTTTGCATGTTCACTCAAACAATTACAATGTTAAAAGGAAAGAGACCTACAACATAACATGGGTAAAACACACTGATCAGAAATGTAATAATTATGATAATGAAACAAGAAGATAAATGAGTATCAGTATTGTTGCGCGAGACTTACCAGTCTGAGTGCTGTGTTCAGTCAGTGAGTGACAAATATTGCAGCAGCCCAGACCTTTATTAGAAGCAGCTCTTGTGGTTTAGTGACCAACAGGAACAGGAACACAAGACATATTTAAAGATGCTAATGCTACAGGCTTGGACTGTAGTAGTGACCCAGATGTTGGTGTTGTGATGTTCTTTTCTACTTATTGATTTTGGTTCCATTTAAACATACAGTAACAGTCATACTTTATGAAATAATACAGATGACTCACCATGCATTCATGCCATAGGTTTAATTCAATAATATTTATTCAGTATTGATAGTTATTTCCTTTCCAACATTTGACACTTTACATCCATAGAGAATAAGCAGAAGTAGCAGTGTTTTTTTGTTTTGTTTCTGTTTTGTCAACTAACGGTCAGACCACAGAGCAAGTGTGAACTATTTTCTCATGGGTCTTCAGAGGGCCAGGCATAGACAACAGAGTCTGAGTTCAGTTACCAACTCACTGTTAGCCTACTGCAATCTGCAAAAGAACAAGCTGCATGCTTTAGTAAATGAGAAAGAAAAGAGATATAAGAACCCTCAAATAATTAACACACACACACACACACAAATATGTACATAATTTTTCTATCCCTGTAATTACAATTTTGGTATACAGCATAGATTTGAATAAAAGTCATGTTATGTTAAGATAATCATAATAATAAGAAGAATGCTACATAGAAATACAATGGATTTCTGCAGGTTTGTGGCTTCACGACCAAAAAATGCAAGTAAACTTAAAGGAAAAATCTGGCATGAATCAACACGTAGCCCTGCTGTTTTGTACTGCTAAGCGCTACTGAAAGCCACCTCAATGATCGAATTTTGTGCATCGTAGACCGAGTTTGCGAAACGGCAGCTGAATGAGGCATGTCAAAAACGAAACCTAAACGATTTGCTTTCGTTTTGAAATGCCCCATTCTGTTACTGTAAGCTGCCGCTTCGCTATCTCAGTCTGCCTTGCATGAAATCCAGTGATTGAGGTGGCTATCAGTAGCGCTTGGCACTATAAAACAGTAGGACTACATGCCGGATATTTCCTTTAATGACATATTATCATATACCCCCATATACCACACAACTATCACAAAACCTTGTGTAAGATACTGAATGTACAACACAGTAGATCACCAATAAACTCTGCAGACTAACTGAGATTAGAACAGTAAAATATTTTCAGTTTATCATGGAATTACTTTACATGCGGAATAGTTGTCATGGGCTTGTCAGTTAAGTAGCATGTTGTTAAGATTCAGAGTCTGTTAATTGTCATTAATCCATGGGTGTCATATTCTGATCAATGTCATCATGTTCCCTAATGTTGGGCTTCTGACTCATCTGACTGAACTCATCTGGGTATAATGACAAATCTAAGCTGGCAATGGAGAATGCAAAATGAAGAGCTGAAGATTTATCCAGTTTCAGGTGAACATCAGTAAAATCCAGTAAATATCATTTTACACCACCAGTACTGAAACTATGATGTGAAATAGATGCACAGTATAACATTAGATTAATGTAACAACAAGCCAAATTACAATTTTCACTTCATAACATGTAGCCATGCTTTACCACACCCAACACAACATTCACCTGCGTGTTCGTCTCCGATTTTGCTACATTAGGTTACCTCGTGATGCAATCCTCTTCTTCCTATCAGAACATACACAAGTTGAATCAAATTGCTCAGTATGCCAGGGTATATAAGATATAATACATATTTATGAATTACCATCTGTTTACATGGCACTTCATGCCTCTGAAGCAAAAACAACTACAACTGTGCCTACTGTAACATAAAGACATGTGAAATTACAAAGTAAATACCAGGATTCAGACAGAAAATACAGTATAATATATTTAAGCATCACCAACCATCTGTATTATTGTTTATATGCCACCTCATACTAGCTTGGGGTCTGTTTTCCAAAAGTATACAGTAGTTGTTTACTGAGTTAGCAACTTGGTTGGTTGCAATGCAATTTCTCATTGCCAACTAAGTAAGTTGCTAGCGGACGCATGATCCGATCATCTGCTTTCACATCGTTTCACTTACATCTCCATTGGCATCATTTTGTCTCTAAAGGGCATATGCTGTCGCAGTGTTTTAAAACATTTTCCCACAGTTCGTACAAACGACGTAAAACATTTTTTTTTTTTTTTGCTAAACTCAAGGTTGGTGATGTTTAATATCGTGGCATCCGTTTCTCACTCTGTCGCTGAATTTGATCCACACAGCTTAGTGTCGGTGAAAACTAAATTGCATTATGCTGTTCCGAACTACTGTATCTGGCGGAGAGTAATAGAATTAAGCGTAGGTGGCGTTCGTCTGACTAACTTCATGCCCCTTAGAAACAACAACAACAACAACAACAACAACAACAAGTGTTTACCTCCAGTACATGAAGCCAAGAGACAGAGTCACTCCTAAGATCAGGCCCGCATACATGAACAGAATAAACCTCTGCCGAAATTGACCTTAAAGATGACAAAAAAACAAAACAAAATAAAACATGTTATACAAACATATAAAGTACACTTGATGACTAGCCTGGCGAATGCCAAACTAAAAATCACGAGTGACCACCATGCTGCTTTGCAGAGTGAATGGAAATAAGCGCGCAAAGGAGCATGGGAACTCCCAGGCTACTTGATGACTTGATATGGGCGGCAACTTAGCTTTTGTAAATATTCTGGCTGGACTACAGCTATCAGTGATATCAGTGTTTGAAATGAACATACTGTAATTCCTTCATGTCTGGTGATATATCAGGGCCATTTTAAGATTATTTGGAATACATTTCTTAAACTCCTTTAAATTACACATACCCATGACGTTGATGGACACAGCAGTAGATTTCTCAGCTCCATATTCATTCCTGGCCTCACAGTAGTACTGTCCTCCATCCTCTGATCTGATGTTAGTGATGTTGTACTGCTGTCCTGATCCCACTGGAGTGGACTCATCCACCTTATACCAGGTGTAGTTCTCCGCTGATGGTTTGGCATCACTACTGCAGACCAGAGTCACTGAACTGCCTTGGGTTGCTGCGTCATGTGTGACAGAAATTGAGGTTTTCTTCGGAGGGGCTGGAGAAATAAGGCTGGGGTAAATTCACTGATGACACTAATGTTAGACATAAATCAATTCAATTAAATTTTGTTTGTAGAGCGCTCAAATACATTGTCTTGCATTTTACAGGGAGTACAGGGAGTACCCATGAGTAACTGGGGCAAGAAAAAACATAAAAGACAATTCTGTATTAAATGTGTTCCACACATATTACGTCACATTGATTTGAGTAGAAGCTAATTTTACACATTCAGGTAATTGTGTGCAGTATACTGGACCATAGATATTACAATAATACTTACACGGAGGTGCCGTGGCTCAGTGGCTAAAGTGTTAGACCACTACTCAGGGGACCCGGGTTCGATTCCGACCCGAGGTCATTTCCCATTCCCACCCCATCTCTCTCTCCCACTTGTTTCCTGTCATCTCTGTCCTATCTGATTAAAGGCAAAATGCCCAAAAAATATCTTTAAAAAAAAAAAAACAATAATACTCACACATGAGATTCAGCTTCACTGGCAAGGATGGATATTCCTCATAGCCTTTCAGAGCACAGGAATAATATCCCTCATCTTCAGTGCTGACTCTCTGAAGTAGAAGCGTAGAGTTGTGTGTTTGTGGAAGAGGTAAGTCTTCCCCATTCTTTCGCCATATCACTATTTTGTCATCTATCCGTTTGCAGGAGGTGTCACACCTCAGCTCGACCTTACTCCCCTCAGTCACTGCTTCTGGGATCCAGACGGTCAGTTCTACGTTGGATAAAATTGAGTTGAAATGTAACTCCGGAGTCATTTCAAGCATAGCCCAGTTGCACGAGCCTTCTAAGAGCACTATAGGAAGCATGCTTGGAAGGCTGCTTTTTCAAGCATTCCACGTCATTATCAGTCGCCAAGTACTGTTCCAAAGTCAAGCATCCTTCTAAATTCTAGCGAGGACAGAGGCCTTTTTCATTGATTTTTCAAGGATGCACTGATGGATCCTCGTTTTTGAAGTGTACGGCTTCCAAGGCTAGTGTGCTACCTAGGAAGCATTCTCGACTTCGCTCTACATAGCACATGGAAATAAAGAATTTGGAACAGCATAGACCGAATGCGAACGCAATACGAACAAGTACTTTACATTGAGTCACCACAACTTCAAGTATTACTTTTGGTTTTGAATAATCTGAGTTTCCATTGACTCAGTGTGAAGTGCTTGTTCGCTTCTGCATTGGCGTTCGGTCGACGCTGTTCCAAATTCTTCTGTTCCACTCGCTAACTAGTGCATTTAGCAGGCTCATTCAACAGGGCTATGCTAGAAATCACTCTGAAGCAACACTTTAAAGTAAAATAGATAAGTGATATTGTAGCCAAGGTCTCCACTGATAAATATTATTTGGGCTGATTTGGAAATGAGGTCCTAGGTCCACAATTCTGATCCATCCTTTAACATGCCTTATTAAGACTTATTGTGAACAGGCATATTCAAGATCCTTAAAAGAAAATGGGTTTTGATAGCAAGTAATGAGGATGTGGGGGCACCACCTCCCGGGATCGTTCTAAACAACGTCAGATCAAAAGGAATATTGATTGATTCACATCTGATTTCTCTTTAACCCTCTATGGCAGTGTTTCTCAAACTCTGTCAGACCAAGGACCACTTTGCTCAAAAAATATTTTTCAGGGACCACCTACCCTCGTGCCCCCTCACCAAATTGCATGTTGTTACCCCATACCCTGTGACCAAATCAATAGGCATTTTTAAATTGCCATTTATTGCATCTGCCAATTCAGATAGCTTGAGGTTTTTAATGTACAAACAGGCCTGCTCCATAGTATTCACTGAACCCCTACTCTTTGGTTTTAAAATAATTTTAGTGAGCAACAGACTAGATAAACATATTTTTTAGAAATCCTCTCACGGACCACTTGAGCTTGCTCGCGGACCACTAGTGGTCCCCGGACCACACTTTGAGAAACACTGCTCTATGGTACGGTGTTGGCTCCAGGCAACATGGACTTATTTTGCCTTATTAAATCAAAAGTAAACATGTAACTGATTAGCTTAGCTATTTCTTCAGCAGGTATGGGTACCCCTATACTATCCAATGAAATTGCAAAAATAATGTCATGTGACTCAAAAAAAGTTATTTTACTTCCTTGTTCACTCACCTGTGACAGACAATGTCAGAGTTGCACAGCTCCGCCATCTGTCTATATCCGTTATCACTCTTACTTTATAAACATTACTGTCTGACAATTGTATATCTGAGAGTCTACAACCACAGTTGATGTCATTTTTGTCCTCGCTCCATAAGTATTCCACATGACCAACGTAGCCTGAATTTGAAGCGATATCAGTAGCTTCTTTGTCTGGTATGTCAAGGAACCAGAAGACTTTGATCACAGTGTGATCCTCGGGGTGTGTCAGCGAGCAAGGAAGGACGACTGAGGCGCCTTTGGGTGCACATATTCTGGGTTGTGGCAGAGCCACCCAGTCATCAGGGCAAGCTTCATCACTGAAGTTATCTAAAAGACAAAAGCCCCGTTTACACGAACACTTTTAATCTGATTATTTATCCCAATATTCAATTTCAGTGGGCATTTATGAATGCATCTCCTTGGATACTGTTCTATAGAATGCACATGGAATCTTTTTAATCAGATTAAAAGTGCCCATGTAAACCCGCCTAAAGCATGTTAAAGGTGATATTCAATAAGAAATCAGGGGTGTCAAACATGAGGCTCGGGGCCGGATGTGGCTCTTTACATCATTTTATGTGGCTGCCTACTGTCACAGTAGACGCTTAGATTTGCCCATTTCTTTAGTAAGTCCAGAATTTAGTCTAAATTAGAAACTACAGGTGTGTTCCATGTTTATGACAGTTTTATAGCCAAAGGTAAATTGATTCTATGTCCCAATCATAGATATTGAAATGAATATGCCATGTCTTATGATGTCATAGTATGATGAAATGTTTGAATGAAACAAACTCCTTACCCCGTGTAATGATCAACAGCAGCAGCCGGACCAAAGTGTTCAAGAGAACAGGCTTCAACATCCCAAATGCTGTTTCTTTTAGCCTGTAAGGTTAAGGGCCTAATACATAGTATTTGAGTATTTATTTCAGAAATTTACCCAACATTTAACTCAGCAGGCATAGTATTGTCTGTCAAACTGTGTGTGTGTGTGTGTGTGTGTGTGTGTGTGTGTGTGTGAGAGAGAGAGAGAGAGAGAGAGAGAGAGAGAGAGAGAGAGAGAATGAGAGAGAGACAGAGAGGGAGAGAGTTTGTTTTGGCAAGGATGTTACCTTCAGTCATCATCACTGCCAAAACTAAGCTACGATAAAATTATGTTGTTACGTCTAGTTATTAAACAAGTTTAGCCAATAAATAACAGACATGGACATAGTGTGTATCACTCTACATTATGTTGTTAAAACAATGAGTACAATCTATTCATTAAAAAAATAATAATGAAACACTTGCTGAACTGAGATTAAGAAATGTCTATCAGCTTACCGAAGAGACTTACCAGGCAGAGAGCTGAGTTCATTGAATGATCAACTCACCAGCGGCTCTGACCTTTAATATATAAACAACAGCCCAACTGTTATTGATTGTTGTACAGGAACAAACACATACTAGATGATACGGTGAGGGTTTTTTGTGTACTTCCTAGGAAATTACGTGTGGAATGTTTGTCATGTAAGCATTATGTGATGGAATTGATATGATCACATTATATATTCATGATTCATATTTATTAGCTCAATCAAAGAGGTTACATTAGCTGGTGTTGGTTTGTGTATCTGTATTATGCTCAGCCCACAGATTGGGATGATTCAGACAACTGGTGTATTGGGACGTAAGGAACAAATGATGAAATTGTAGTATTGATCCATGATGATGCATATATTGACTTGCAGGAGGCCTGAGCTCTCCTGAGTACTTTTGTAGGTATTCATGGACTGACCGGATCCACTGGAATGGAAATAAGCACAGACAGAAAAAAAAATATTATTTGGCTTGGTCATTTATTAACCAAATAGAGGAAGACATGATGAAATTTTGTTGTTGATGATCCACCATCTAATGTATATTATTTATATTGCCTATGTTAACTTGGGGGAGGTCGGCGATCTCCTGAGTACTTTGCTAGTTATTTATGCTCTTAATTTTAGTTGGGTCATTCTGGGTCAAATGGGCCAATGCCTTTCACTTGACCCTCGCAGAATTGGATGATTGTCAGATATTATGCAACCATACATCTAAAAGAGAAGTGGGCTAAATCAATCCTCAGTATCTCTAATATTTCTATGAAAAGTATGCCTCAGAATAGCCTGAAACATATGTGAGGGGAGACACACTAACCGGATGCACTGGAATGGAAATAAGCTCAGACAGAAAAAAAAAAAATATTTGGCTGAATTGTTTATTTACCAAATAGAGGAAGATGATACTATACAGAATATTGTAATTACACCTGCTGTAGTTCAATCTTAGCAAACTTTTTATATTATGAATAAAAAAACTGATGGAGTGATTATCTGTTCATATACATGTATCCATTGACATGACAGAAAGGAGATCCATCTCTTTTATTAAAGCAGCATCAACAGGCCTAAACTTAACTAAAATGTCTTGTACCTTAACCCTATGTAAAATGTGTAGGATTCTTATCTTTGCGGTGCTGTAAGTAATACATGCTTTGATCTTCCAAGATTGAGTGTAGAGCTCCCCCTACTGTCGGTCAGAAGAACTGCACAAAGACATCAGTACATCCACCAAGTGCTTGACACAATAGGGAGCACACAAAAGGTAATGGTTTATACATTGTTACCCGGTCTCAAATTGCAATACACCAAAATATACACAAAATGTAAGCAGATAATGTATTGTCCGCCAGTCATTATAGAAAATGATTTCCAGAGAGGAAGAACCGGAGACTGACACGCAGCGGAGGTCTCTGATTTATCCTCAAGGAAAATGCATTTCATGCCCTCCGTGGATAAACAAATAGATCGCAAAGCAACATGAACTTGAAACATTCTATAGAACACAGCTGATGTCCTTTCACTTTCAAAGATGTTTCATAGCTGATCTCTATGCAAGGAATGATACGGATACGTGAATCTCAAGCAAAAAACCTGTTGCCAATGACAGCGGTAATTTTACTTTTCCAGCGGTCATTATACAAAAATAACAAACCTGCTAACACTGAGGAGGCCCATTCAAAGTGAATAGAGCCTCCAACATCATTCTAGACAGCCATATAATAAACACTGTAGATAAACCAAATTCTGCAGTTAGCCTACTATACACAAATTCATCAAACATCTTGTGTTTACACGCTGCAACAAAAGATTTCATTGTTATAATTTCTTCACTTCAAAACTACTACATCATCAACGTATTTGGGCTGCATGATTTCTCAATCTGAATTGGCAGAGTACTGGTCATTATCCTCTGCTACTACAGCCAGTCTGGGCTGGACTCTGGCATACAGTGCATCATTTTCTTCTCCATCAACATCATCCCCCTCAGTTCCTGCCGTCTCTTTGGAGCAGTGGATTCTGCTGGAGAACGGAGCATCATGATGTGCTTCTCCAGCAGATTGTCTGAAGCTCTTTGGCTGTACACTGGCATACAGAGCATCTTCCTCTGCTTGTCTTGTGGTCTGTTTGGAGCCGTATGGCTGGATGGTTGTGTGCAAAGCATCAAGATGTGCTACTCCAGCAGATTGTCTGAAGTATGTTG
>JAODXP020000033.1:17324036-17327668 GCA_027497455.2 Sardinella longiceps | reverse complement strand
AACCAGTATCACTGTGGTTGCCAGAGTTTCTGTGTTTCCTGTGATAATTTGTTTCAAGTCTCAGGTTTCATTTGACAATGAAAATGGCAAGAGGGGTTTCCTCATTTGAATCAGAAACAAACTGTATGTGGTGACATGCCTCAATGGTGCCTTCAAGGCAGCGCTGCCCTCACAGTTTAGGGTTAGGATGAGGGTTGAGGGGGTTAGGTTTAGGGTAAAGGTAGATTCTAGTTAATCCATTTGACAAAGAAACATAAAACAGACAATAGAGCACTAACCATCAAACTTTAATTCAGGAGCGGTGAACTTGTATTGGTTCATTTTGAATATAACATGCTGTTAGACCAGCCTCAATTATTTATTTATTACAGTAACAGCAGGGCTCTCCCTTACTTTTTTATGACATGTGTGTACACATTTTTCTTTCCAATGAATAATTTTCATCTAGAACACAAAACTGGAAACAAGATGGAGAAGATGGCAAAAGCAGGCCACAGGCTCCCGGACAAACATCATGAAACACTTAGAAGAAGGCAAGGTTGGGGCTGTCCGGGTTGGACATTGCACTCTATGAAAATGCACATTCTATCTGTGGCATAATCGGTGGAGTTTCTGGTGCCACTGTTGGCGGTGCAGTCTACATCTTATTAACAGCAACACATCCACTCCTTGGTCAGGTAGTGGGCAGCACATTTGGAGCGATCGTTGGCTGGACATTTGGCGAGTCATTCACCTACCATAACCAGAGAAGGTACTGGCCAATGGACAGATGTGCCTGCTGGGGCAGTTGCTGGTGCTCTAGGGGGAGCCATTGGGCCATTTTTTAACTTCTTAACAGGAGGAGTTGTAGGGGGCTTAACAGGAGGTGTGATCGGTATAGTGTACCCATACTTGGTAAATACCTGGTTGAAAAATAAAACATGCTATAGCTACTAGTGAAGTATCTTGTTTCAATAGTTACTGCTCTACAGTGGTAGATAAAAAGACTGCAAACTTAAAGGGTAACAGAATTATTAATCTTATCCAATATTGTTTTTTAAAGTTCCATGGCCAAATGTTAAATCATAACATTTACACTTATTATTTTTGTTGATTTCATGAGTAAATGTGAAAATAAAATCAGTGTTCAGAATAACATGATCCTCATCTATTATTTTGCTGCATGTGTTCAGCAGTTCTGGTTTTATACAATATTCTTCCTCTTCACTCCACCAGAGGGGTATTTGATAATAATTAGCCTGCTTTTGAAGATTTCCAGGGGAGACCCTCAGTGACAATACCGAAACTGACAGAGGATAAGATGAATTGTAAATATTAGTTACAGTAAAGCAACACAAAGGAGTTTTAGAAGGGTAAAACAAAAGTGCATTTCTTTGGTAGAAACTGTGTTCCACCTCAACAAAACATACATGTATATATGCATAGCTACTGCACCTAGTGGTGAAATGAAGCCAAATGTATTGGATGTAGTCAGGATCACAATACAAAAATTGGTCTTAGTTAATATGCCAAAGCATTGTCATGACATGAGTTGACATCCTGTTTGGAGGTTTTGCAGCCCATTTTTAAAACATGGTTTAAAATGTGTATCCGTTTCTAGCCTTAAACCTCCCAGTGTAAAGTGACTTTTCAATGCTGCACCCAGTCTATTGTTCAGCTGCTGTGTGCTTGAGTAAACAAACTAACTATTGTAGGTAGTGGCCTACTGTGGTTACAAAGAGGACACACAAAAATGTCTATCTTATCTTGGGATTATTCATCTGCTCAGATCGTCACAATGTAATTTTAAGGTGATAACAAATTTTACCTGCCAGATTGTAAAATGGTAGAACATGGTAGAAGGATGTAGGGTGGAGTATGAGGGGTAGAGGGGCTGGTGGTTAATCATACACATACAGTACACACACACACACACACACACACACACACACACACACACACACACACACACACACACACACACACACACACACACACACACACACATACTCTTCTATGTCTTTGACCCCAGCCCTCTGCCCCGTTCCACAGCACTCTTGCCTTTTATTACCCAAGAGAACAAAGTCCTGTTCTTTATCATAGTCTTACATACTGTATATCACTACATTGGTGTGCAGAGACCAGACAGTGCAGACAAGCAGAGAAAATAAGATGTCTTGAAAAAAGATCTAGCCACTGCAAAAAGATCATTAAGCAGGTAACTTGGATTTTTTTTTTCATAAATGTTTTTTTTAATTAATATTTATTAGAAATGTGCTTCCTCCAGAGTCAGCGTCACAGACAGGGGTTAAAGTGGGGGGGAACGCGGGGGTACGCAGTACCAGCACCTCAGATAAATGAACAATATCATCCTATTTTTCTTTGTTTGTGCAGACACAAAATATGAGAGTTCCCCCTCCTGCCAAATCCCACTTTAACCACTGGTCACAGACAAAACACTTCCTCTTCACACATGCTAGACTATCACCAGGATAACAATCCAGGTGTCCTTATGTGCAGATGATTCTGTGTGGGTTAAAAGAAAGCCAATGACGGCTGGTGTAGGCAAATCAGACCATGTGACACTAGACGAGTGGAGCAACGTGAGCAACTGAGAATGATGCACTCTATCACTAGTGTACTGCTATGAAATAGGGAAATGTAAGAAGTGTAGAAAACTGTAAGAAATGTAAGAAGGGTCATCCTGTCTTGAGCACTTTACCAAAAGTGTCAACAGTCAATTATTGTTCTGTAATTTAAGCAATTACAACAGTGTCTATTGCATTGTAACCTATAATAGGAGATAAACTGGTTGTGTAGGAGATCAACCATTGACAAGCCACACCCCCTGACCTTGTTGTGAAAGCAAGTCATGTGATGTCGACTGGCAGAAGTAACAAAACATGAAAGATTATTTCAAGGCACTTTCCTGCACTCTAGATTCTTTAATGGTTACTCCAACCCCATTGTTGGGAAACACTGCTGTATATGGTAAAATGGATCATACCATTTACTTTTGGTTTACACATGTTTGCATTGTGGGAGCAAAGGCCCTCATAATCATGAATGAGGTGAGTGTAATGCTTATGAATGATTAACCATTGAGGTTTTTCAAGTGTGTAAGAGCTTGAAAAACTGTTGGTCCTTACCAGTCAGTGACTGTTTCTCTGACTGTGTCTCTCTGTCATACTGTCTGGGACACTGTAAGAGAAATTTGCTTCCATTTGGAAATGACATATTCAGGCTTTGAACTGGCTCTCATGCTCACAACTTCCGTTTCCAGTAGTAAACGGACCGCTTGCCAATCAAGTTTTGACATTGTTGTGGCAATCGGCCTTCAAGATCATGGATGATAATGACATGCAGATTTTGGTCATTTAAAAGTGGGGAGCATAACGATTGATTTTCTATACCATTGACCTACAAGCTTCGCTGGACTACACTCAACTTGATAGGTGAGTTCTTTATCACGGCTCTCAACTGTTTGTTGATTGGTCAAACTTTACACTAACTATACAGCCTAATATGGGTTGGGCTAGTCTATGTACGATACGTAGGATGGTATCACCAGGCTGTTCAGGACCCTCAAGCAAATGAAACATTGTTCATCTGACTCAACACCTTTCCATCTGTTGTTTTTGTTGTATGATTCT
>JAODXP020000033.1:17234036-17321536 GCA_027497455.2 Sardinella longiceps | reverse complement strand
AATTCATATACAAACATATAATATGTTCATATAAAAACAGCTTGATCATCAATAACCAGCGATTTATCAGGATTTATTGTATGGTTCTGTAGGAATGGGAAAAGTCATTCCAAGGGTGATCAACTACAGTGCAGTCAGAGAAAAACAGATTTGACTCAAATTCCAAAAGAACTTTGCCATATTGCCCAAAAAGGTGGGTCTTTCATGCAAATACTGTTTTTTTTTCTTAAACATTGCTGTGACTTCTAATGTATGCTGAACAGTAAATGTGACCACAATCATGAAATCTGCTGCCCTTTTGCTGTATTTAAACACTTTATTGAACATTTTTCACAGATGACAAAGAGCGGTATGTTGAAAATCTGCATAATGCCGTAAAAAGTCATAAAGCGGCCATGAAAAAGAGGTTTCAGGAAGTAAACGAGGGCCATGTTGAAGGAAAAGAAAAAATCCTCCTCAACACAATATACACACAGCTCTACATCTCAGAGGTACAGAGTGAAGGCGTCAACCGGGAACATGAAGTTCAACAAATAGCAAAATTATATAAAATCCAGAAGTATGACAATCCAATCAAATGTAATGACATTTTTAAAGTCTCAGATGGAGGACAGACAATCAAAACCGTGATGACTAAAGGTGTTGCTGGGATTGGGAAAACTGTGTCTGTGCAGAAGTTTATCCTGGACTGGGCAGATGGACTAGCCAACCAAGCTATAGACTTCATATTTGTGCTTCCTTTTCGTGAAATTAACTTAGTGAAACATGAGGAGTACAATTTGATTGGACTCTTGCAAGCTGTTCATCCTAAACTGGAGATTTCATGCATACCTGAACATTGCAAGATTTTGTTCATTTTTGATGGGCTTGATGAAAGTAGACTGGGAATCAGTATCTCAGATCAGCGACTTGAAGAGGCGATTGATGAGACAACAAATTTACCAGTGGCTAAGCTGATTGAAAGTCTCATTCAAGGGATTCTTCTCCCCTCTGCTCTCATATGGATTACCTCACGACCAGCAGCAGCGAATCAGGTTCCAGCAAAGTATATCAGCCAGATGACAGAGATACGAGGCTTCAATGACGAACAGAAAGAAGAGTACTTCAAGAAGAGAATCCAAGATCCTGACCAAGCAAGGGTCATCATCACCCATATCAGAACATCAAAAAGTCTCTTCATTATGTGTCACATACCAGTCTTCTGCTGGATCTCAGCCACTGTACTTCAACATCTTCTGCTACGGGGTGACAAGGAAATTCCCAAAACAATGACGGAAATGTTCTCTCATTTCTTGCTGATCCTGACAAATGTACAGCATCAGAAATATCCTCTAGAAAGTAAGGACACACAAGTGGATGAATCAAATAAAGTCATCATCAAACTGGCAGAACTTGCCTTTAAACAGCTACTGAATGGCAACATCTTGTTCTATGAGGAAGACCTAAAACAATGTGCTATCAATGTGAACGATGCATCTGTGTACTCAGGAGTATGCACAGAGATATTTAAGGAGGAATTGGTCATCAAACAAAAAAGGGTCTTCAGCTTTGTGCATTTAAGCATTCAAGAGTTCCTTGCTGCATTCTTTGCTTTCCACTCTTTTATCCACTTAAAGAAAGACTTTGGAAATGCTGAGGTTGAGGTAGAAGAATCAGAGGAATCATCTGAAGAGGAAGAATCACCTGAGGATGAGGAACTATCTGAGGATGATTTTGACCTCATGTCAGTTGACAGTGATTTTTGTTGGAATAACTTTACTGAAGATGAAGATGAAGATGAGTCTATCGCAGACAGGGAAGAAAGACCAAGGAAAAAGGATGTGCGCAGAGAAATATTGGAAGAACTACAGTACAAAGACTATGAACTGTTTTTGGATGAAGAGGAATTCAAGGATGAGGATAGTTATGATGAAGAACAGCCTGAAGTTGAGAACGATACATGTGAGGATGGACGTATACACCAAGCAGTCCTTGAGGATAGCTCTGAAGATAAGGACAATTCTGATGATGGAAATATGCAAGAGGATGAAGTAGACGTGCCCTACAGTGAGCAAACACCAATGTATGAATGGTTTGAGAGATCAGGTTTTGGTGAAGGAACAGCTTTACATGTACATTTGGACATACTAAAAGTGTTTCCTGTGGTGGGGAGACAGCTGCATCATTTGCTGAAGAGTGCGGTGAAAAAATCCTTAAAAAGTAAAACGGGACACTTGGACCTTTTCCTTCGCTTTCTTTTGGGAATTTCTCTGGAATCCAACCAGGAACTTCTCGCAGGCCTCCTGAGATACACCATTAGCAGTTCAGAGAGCACAGAGAGAACTATCCAGTACATCAAGAAGAACTTGAAAAAAAGGCATGATACCCCTGAGAGATGCATGAATCTTTTGCTCTGCCTGCTTGAAATGAAGGACAGTTCCCTTCATCAAGAGGTGGACCAGTATGTTAAATCCGGACAAAGGCTTTCACCTGAAATGTGCTCCACTCTGGCATACATTCTTCTAGTATCTGAAGATGTACAAGAAGAGTTTGACATGACAAAATATAACACCACAGTGAAGAGTCGGGAGAGACTGATAACTGTTGTGAAGGGATGCAAAAAGGCTCGGTGAGGAAAGAAGTATTTCACATTAATTCAAAGTGCAACTTTCACATGAGTTCCACTGAATTTTCATGTGTTTTTTCTTTACCTGAACTTAACTTTACCTGAACTTTACCTGAAGAAGGTCGGATGACCGAAACGTTGTATTAAAGTTTGTTTGGTGGAATGGACAGTGTGCGGGATTTTTTAACTGTTGAATGTGTTTTTTCTTTGACATTGCAGACTACGAGGCTGTCTCTTTTTTAATAGCTTTGGGAGTGTGACTAGTGCTCTTGAGTCCAAAACATCCTTCTTAAGAGAACTGGATCTAAGTTACAGTGTGGTGGATGGTATCACAGAACTGTTTCAAGGGTTGGCCCATAAGAACTGCAAGATTGAAACATTGAGGTCAGTGGCATTTTTTGTTGTGTTTCCAAGAATCGAATTGGCCTACTTTAGCATACAAAAGACCTGAGGGCATAATAGAAGGGATGTAAGTGACATTTCACCAACTTTACAGAAGAGCCAAAACAAAAGTTGCACTGCAGCAATGCTGAAAGGTCAGCGCCAACGGGATCAAAGTTTAACAAATTTGATCACATTTAAAAACCATCGCCAGCCACAATGCGATGGAGAGACTGGAAGGCACCATTGATGCTTCTCCACAGAAAAACAATGCATGTCAGAAGTGTTTGATGATAGTTGCGTGTAACAATCTTTTTCACTTCCTTTTTGTCTTGTCTTGCCAGATTAGTCAGATGTCACATCACAAAACAGACATGTGAGGGGCTGGCATCTATACGGGAGTCTAAACATTCATGCCTGAAGGATCTGGACCTGAGTTGTAATGACCTGCGGGATTCAGGAGTGAGGAAATTGTCACAGTGGTTAACCCACAAAAATTGCAAACTAGAGAGACTGAGGTGGGTACATATAGACCTTTTGTGTGTTTGTATGACCTTTAATTCTAACTTTGGACAATCCAGATAATATTGTGGTATGGTTGAGGGTTAAAGTGTCTCTTTGTAAACAATGTCCTGCCTCTTCTTACTCTGCAGACTGGCGAGTTGTGGACTCACCAGTAAATCCTGTAGCATCATATCATCTATTCTCCAGTGTGGAAACTCACGCCTGAATGAGCTGGACCTGAGTTTTAATGACCTTGTTTCAGGAGTGATGCACTTATTCTATGGAATGGAAAATAAACATAACAAGCTGACAAAATTCTGGTTAACAAATGCCTAACAACTACTGATAGACTAAAGCTATATTTCCTATCCAATTTTCATATCATCATATGAGAAAATTAGATAATTTCTCATAAATTTGTGTATTTTCATCATGCAAAGTCAGGTTATCAATATAAATATTCATAAGAATTTGTATTTTTTGCTTACCTTTCACTACAGTCTTGCTTACTGTGGTATCACTGGAGAATCATGCACAGCACTGGGTTCAGCTCTTCTATCTGAACAGTCACAGCTGAAAGAATTGGACTTGTCCAATAACGACCTAACAGACTCTGGAGTGGTGGGCCTCTCAACAGCTTTGAGTCAAAGCAAACTTGAGACATTAAGGTACTTTCTTCTATACAAAAAAAGGAAGAAAGAAAAAAGAAACTTTCAACATTCCACTGAAGTATCTTGGTGGTGTTTTGTTTGTACAAAAATGTACAAAAAAATTAAATCTAAGTCATGCTTGCAAGATGCATGCTCCCTCTCTCCTTTCCTGCAAAGTTTAGAACTTTATATTAGGTCTGGCGATATGTTTTGGTATCAAAGTTGCGATATGATCAGATTACCACATGCATAAAAGTGACCATGACATGATGCTTTCTCTCTCTCCTTCCAATGTGTGTGTCTATAGACTCTCTGGTTGTTGCATCTCAGAAGTGGGCTGTGAATCCCTGGCCTCAGCACTCAGTTCAAAAGCCTCAGCTTTGCAAGAGCTGGACCTCACATACAATCACCCTGGAGACAAAGGCATACAGCTTCTACAAATGTGCAACCTGAAAACATTAAGGTATGGTGTTTTTAAATGCTTTCAGAAATGACTGAAAAACAATGTACGTCTGAAATGGCACAAAAAACATATTAGGAAAACATGAAATGGAAAGAGGACATTAGAGTCTATACCATTTAAGATGAGATTCAAACGCATTTGCAATTCATTGTCAATACATACAATAGGTTTTGCTTTTGTTGTGGAGGTGCAGCGGTGTGCCCAAAGGGCATTACTGAGTTTGATATGAGCTATTAACCTATGCAGCTTTGACTTTCATGCAATATTTACTATGCTACATGTAATGCATGTAATATTATTGCAGCTGGTGTATGTTAGAAATCATTAGTAGTATATTAGCAGCTTTATATCTAAAATATATGCCTGAATAATTATACTATATTTTCTCTAGCTTGGACTATAATGGACCAAAGATGTTGCAAATGGACTTCAAGAAATGTAAGAAATTGAAAGATTTTTACAGTCTTCAGCCTGTGTGCTACTGTTATCTAGGCGTACTCTCTCTCTCTCTCTCTCTCTGTGTGTGTGTGTGTTTCTGTGTCTGTGTATGTACTGTATTTATGGACGAGTAGCCATGTTGGGTAACTGTATTGGGTAATGTAATTGCTTGCTAAAACATGCTATTACTCAGCATATTTCTGTAAGCATGCTTTCTTACTTTATCTTAACATTCTCTGCAGATGCCTGTGAACTCACCTTGGACCCAAATACACTCCACCCACAGCTGGCTCTGTCTGAGGGCAACAGGAAGGTGGGGATCGTGAAGAAGAAGCAGCCGTACCCAGAGCACCCAGAGAGATTTCAGGACATCCCCCATGTGATGTGTAGAGAGGGCCTGACAGGGCGATGCTACTGGGAAGTGGACTGGAGTTTTACTAAAAGTAGCAAGTGTGCTCTCAGTGAGGCGGGACGTGGAGCTATTGGAGTGGCATACAAATCCTTCACAAGGAAAGGACGCACTTACGGCTGCATGCTGGGGGTTAATGACCAGTCCTGGGGCCTGATGTTTGCCGGGGAGCAGGACAGTGACACAGGGATTTCCATTTACAATTCTAAGGCTGTATATGTAGGTTCTAACCGTTGTGAAAGAGTTGGGGTCTATCTGGACTGGCCTGCTGGCACTCTGTCCTTTTACACAGTCTCCTCTGGTCAGCGTGCTCATATACACACAATCTATAACAAGTTCACTGAACCTGTTTATCCAGCATTCACGTTTATGTTGCCATATTTCAGCATCACACTTATAGGACCCTCCTAGTGGTACATACAATTTATTTAATCAAGTCATAGTTATGTAGGTATTGTTTACTAAATTTAATATTAAAAAAAATTGGTAATGAAATGCCTGAAAATATCAAAGCAAATGTCCTAAGAACAACAAAAATATTAAGCCAAGTCTACAAATAAAACATATTTGAACACATATACATTTTGTGGTGTGTGTGTGTGTGTGTGTGTGTGTGTGTGCGTGTGCGTGTGCGTGTGCGTGTGTGTATGTGTGTGTGTGTTTGTTTTGTGTGTTTGAGCATATCTATGCTATGTGCACCACAGAAACTTTTATCCCTTTAATCTTGTGGAATCCTTGTCAAAGGTGCATCTCATAGCTTTAAGTCTAATACAAGATTATGTTCTTTACTTTAATAGCATAGGAGTGAAATCACAAACATGAATTAATTCAGCTAGCAGACATTATATTTGCAGTTACCCAATTGCTGAGAATGATGTACTGTAAGTGATATGTCGGGCAATCTGTGAAAACAAAAAGTTTGTGCAAAAAGTAAAAGCATATGTGACATTAGCCTGAGCATGAAGAAAATTAGTGCTGGTTTCCTGTTTAGACATCTGAATAGTGAAGTAGGTCTTTCCATATGCATGTTTGTGGCAGTTAGAATAACACTATACTACACGGTTAGCCATTTTAGATGAATAATAAATAACTAGAAGCACTCAGAGAGTGCGAACCTCCGTCAAGGCCATAGTGATCCGGATCACCAACAAAATGTAATCACTTGTTCCTTGTGCCATTTCCAACAACTCATCAACGGATTTTTATTAAAATTTCATCAAAATCCGTTCACAACTTGTTGACTTATCCTGCTGAAAAACAGACAAACAAACAGACAAACAGACAGCATTGGACAAATTCATTCAAACTATGAAGTAAAAAAAATAAACGAATAGATTCAACTATTAAAAAGAATAAATGACCTTTTCAGTAAAAAATACACATGTAATTATGCTTAAATATGCTTAATGATAACTTAATACCTTATTTAGTATAGTAGAATCCATTGCAAATGTGTGCCCCATAAAATGTCACTGAACAACTGTGAGCTGTGTTTTACAAGTTCATGATCTATGTATTAATGCAAGCAACATCTGTCTGTGTGTCCTGCGCATAACTCTCAAACTGTTCGTCCAACAGACCTCAGATTGGTCCCACATCTTATAAATTGAGTGTTGAGCAGCCTTGGATCGAAATCAGGGGTGCATTTAAATTTAGATTAGATTTTTTAGGATTCCAGCCATTTACCTCATTCGCATCAACCACATTGAACCCAAGCCAATCAACAAGCAGAAAGCAAGAGTTGTGAGAGATTACGTTGGGTTTCTGCTGTTGTATGCTTACTTCACAACCGATCTGGCATGATATAGACGTCATGGCCAAATATTAGCGATTGGGTGAAATCAGATTCAATCATTTTAAACTTCTACAGAGTCTATGCCTCTGTTTTCTCCGTTCTCTGTTTCTCAATAGACGGGAATAGCGAATAGCAAATAGCGAAGCATAACCAAAGGGATGGTCATGATGACAACAAAATGCAATTTTTTGCCCTCCACCCACCTCGCGCCCCACTCCAATGTGGAGTCAGCTATTAAATTCACAAAGGGGGTCTACCAGGAAAGGGTTGAAATGTGGGACTATAGGGCCTGAATTTAAACAAAAAATGTGGGAACATATGGCTGTGGGAACATTGGCTGTGGGAACATAGAGCTGTGGGAACATAGACACTCTCCCGAGACCTTCAGTGATACCATCATGAAACCGACAGAGGATGAGATGATTCGTAAATATTAGTTACAGTAAAGCAACACAAATGAGTTTAAGAGGAGTAAAACAAAAATGCATTTTCTTTGGCAGAAACTGTGTGTGCCACCACAACATAGCTAAGTCAAAACTGTAGGCAACGTCAGAGATGTGGCCACATCCTTTCGCCAAATCGCATCAAAACATACAGTATATATGAATAGCTACTGCACCCTAGTGGTAAAATGAAGCCACATCTGTTGGATGTAGTCAGGATCACAATACAAAAATTGGTCTTGATATGTCAAAGCAGCCCATTTTTTAAAACACGGTTTAAAAATGTGTATGTGTGCATTTTAGCCTTAAACTTCCAGGGTAAAGTGGCTTTTCTCTGCTGCACCCAGTCTAATGTTCAGCTGCTATGTGCTTGAGTGAACACACTAACTATACGTATAGTGGCCTACTGTAGTTACACAGAGGACACACACAAAAAAGATGATAACAATATGATACCTGCCAAACTGTAAAATAGGGATCAACATAGAGGGATGTTAGGGGAAGAAGAAAAGGGGATGGGAGTATGGGGATAAGGGGGCCGGTGATTAATCACACACACACACACACACACACACACACACACATTCTCTCTCTCTCTCTCTCATTTCTCTCTCTCTCTCTTTCTCTCTCTTTGACTGTCTCTGCCCTCTGTCCCATTCCACTAGCCTAGAACTCTAGACGTACCCCTAGCGGTAGCAAATTTGAATTCTAGAGACCCCTGATAGAAACCCGTTGTAATCCTTCCTCTGGCGGCGGATAACCAATCACAGCGCGGTATGTGTACAGGAAATCGTAAGGCGGGCTTTGTACGATGATGACAGTCCTGCTCAAACCGAGCCGTATGTAGAGATTCGTCTTTTGGCTTTAGTTTTGGACGAACTGCACTTGTCATTTTCTTCATTTCTAGTGGCCGGAACGCTAGCCTATTACGTGGAGAGGCAGTTTGAAAGACAACGCAAGCACCCGCCCCTCCATTGAGGCACAGTCTGTCAGTGGTCTTCAGACTATACATTCTTATGATGGGTCATTCCATGTCAAATCACCCAAAATTTGGGGGATTTTAAACCTGAACCTCTCAGAAATTGGTGAAATTCGGTGTAAAGGATTATCACACCTGAACATTTCATATCTGAAAATTTTAGCTCAATCGGACTAGCGGTTTCTGAGATACGGCAGGTCCAATTTTCAGATTTTTGCCAAAAATGGGCTGACCAGCCCACATTGACATTACCCTAATTTGCTTATTTCTGGGTCAAATTCAATAATCTTGGTGTCGTTTGAAAGCTAAGAACCCCAGGAATCTGATTATATGATTACTTTTTATGATTAGACCCATTTTGACTAAATGACCCTTTGACCTTTACTTTGGACCTGAATTTGACCTTGTGGATCATGTGACCATCAAGTGACCCCTGGTCTAAAAGTTAGGTCAACATGTTCTGTAGACAATATCAAAAAATCAGAGGTATAATATTTTTCGTTTGTCAGCAATTTTAAAACAAAGTTTGGTTGAACGTGACAAATGGTCTTTCCATGCTATCTGGCTACATTACATTCCAGTGTCTATGCTAAGCTAAACCTAAAATAAAGCAAAGTTTGGGGTTGGCAGACTAGGAAAATACATTCACTGAAACCAAAGTGCTTTTACCCACATATGCAACTCTAGGTAAGAGAGTGATTAACCAATTGGGATTTAAAAGAAGGTAGAATATTCCTTTAAAGACCATTTTATCAAGTTTAACCAAACTTTGTTTTAGTGCATGCATTTTCCTAGTCTGCCAACCCCAAACTTAGCTTTATTTTAGGTTTAGCTTAGCATAGACACTGGAATGTAATGTAGCCAGATAGCATGGAAAGACCATTTTGTCACGTTCAACCAAACTTTGTTTTAAAATTGCTGACAAACGAAAAATATTATACCTCTGATTTTTTGATATTGTCTACAGAACATGTTGACCTAACTTTTAGACCAGGGGTCACTTGATGGTCACATGATCCACAAGGTCAAATTCAGGTCCAAAGTAAAGGTTAAAGGGTCATTTAGTCAAAATGGGTCTAATCATAAAAAGTAATCATATAATCAGATTCCCGGGGTCTTAGCTTTCAAACGACACCATAATTATTGAATTTGACCCAGAAATAAGCAAATTACGGTAATGTCAATGTGGGCTGGTCAGCCCATTTTTGGCAAAAATCGGAAAATTGGACCTGGCATATCTTAGAAACCGCTGGTCCGATTGAGCTAAAATGTTCAAGTATTAAATGTTCAGGTGTGATGATCCCATACACCAAATTTCATCAATTTCTGAGGGGGTGGGGTTTAACCCATTGGGTGATTTGACATGGAATGACCCTGATATAGTCTGGCGTGTCAGGCTACCATTCCACAGCACTCATGCATTTTATTACCCAAGGACAAAGTCCTGTTCTTTATCGTAGTCTTACATACTGTATATCACGATATTGGTGTGCAGAGACCAGACAGTGCAGACAAGCAGAGAAAATAAGATGTCTTGAAAAAAAAGATCTAGCCACTGCAAAACTTCATTAAGCAGGTAATTTGGATTTTTTTACATAAATGTTTTTTAAATTAATATTTAGAAACATGCTTCCTCCAGAATTGCCGGCCATGGACAACACACTTCCATACGGAAGAGCATTAGGGTCAGTAGGAGATAAATTTTAAAGAAAAGTTAGCAGAAAAACACGACGATAGATAATATCGTTTTCAGTCGTGATCGAAGGCCACATCATTAGTTACAGCAAATGTTGCAAACGTAGCAAATAAATGAGAGATACTTAGACAACATTTCATACTATTGATTGCACATTTTGTATGTAATGTCAGATTGATTGGTGGTCCGTATTTATGACAACTAAAGCCTACGGGTATCTCTGAATAGAATGTTTGAGACATAAACGGCAGAGCTGAGAATTCAATCAAAATATTTCTAGAGATGGTGTTATCAGTATTTTCAGCCCATTATTTCATTCATTAAACATGGTATACACAAAATAAATATGTTGAAAAGGGAAAGTAAAATGTATTTTTTGCCGAAAGGGGTTCTATCCAAATCTTATGCTCGTAATCGAGCTTCTGTTGAGCACTCTGAAGTGCAATTTACCGTGCTGTGTTCGCGCGGCATTGGTTTCTGTAGGCTTCAGAGTTTATTTAGTGTTCCCATTTGTGGTCTTAGAGCACCCTCCTGTGGCCAAGCTGTGTAACAGCATTTTTTTTTTTTTTTTTTACATTAGTCTCAATAGCAGAGCATTACAGAAGGTTCTCAGTGTTTAGTGCTTTGAACAGCAATTTATCACATTTGTTAATGCTGTATGTGTAAGTAGGCCAAGTTATTTACTAATTATGTACATACAGATGTATCTATTTGATTGATTCATAGGTTTACAGTGTTTATTATGAACAGATTATTTTGCAACACAGTATTAAACATTCTTTATTTATTATTTACAGAAAACCACATGTATCCACACACATACACAAATGTAGGCCTACACGCTCTCTGATTAATTACCCTGATATTATATTATATTATATTATATTATATTATATTATATTATCATTATTATTATTATTATTATTGTAGTAGCCTAGTAGTAGTGCAAATTATATTAGTATACTGGTCTGTTGCAGTTTGTTCCATGCACTTACACTAGTTTCATAAGAAGTCTTGCGTTCATTTAATTTGATTGATAAGCATTAAAATAATATTATTTCCAGATACACACATGCACACACTCTCACACTTTTATAATCATTCATTGGTTTAGGCTTCAACTGGTTTAAGTATACATTTATTTATACAGAACATCTAAAAACAACTGCAGTGAAGCCAAAGTGCTGAACAAGAAAAGGTTAGCGAAGCGTTTACACAAACCATAGCCTACATCTACTAGGCTAATTTAGGCTGTTATATTTCCCTTTGGACAGCAGGTGACACTAGAGAGAAAGATCTCATGAGCTCTCGGGTAATGAGCCTTTTGGTGAGCCTTTGCGCTGGAAAGCCTCATTAACTCATGAAGCCTTGCTTTGCCATCATTACCTATGAACAACTGATGACTAATTAAAAATCAGCCAAACATACCTGTCACGGAGAGCTCTACAACGCGAGCCTCGCTGAGATACGGACTAGAGGTGGCAAAATGGCTATACAACAACAAGCAAAACAAAGACTCAACGACATGGACTCGCGGACTGACGAAATTAAATAATAACTATAAAATCAACTTACCTAAGGTCAAAGACCTCAATGAAACAAATGGCCTGACGGCCTGTGCATCACAGCGCAACACTAGGGCCCAGTTCACCTGAAGGCAACAAGTAGCTGTTTCGATTAAAAGCCACCTTCCAATTTATAAGTGACTTGGGTCCGCCTCCCCATTAACCTGCACCTGAATGTAATTTTGAGGAGACGTACAAATGGGCGTCCTGCTACACATACAAGGTCCCTCCCCCTGTCTCTACTACGCTCCTCAACGGTCTCTCAACCATTTGTAGTCAGACAATACAGTTCTGTGTTGCAAGGTGTCTGTTGATGTTTCATAGTTTTTGTGGGGACATTTGGAGTATGTAAAATGTTCAAAATTAGTTTTGTTAGTGGTAGTCCTAGTTGTTAGTGATTAATCTCTGTCCAAGGAAACCCATATGATTGGGCCAAAATGTTTTGCGTCCTCAGTATTGGCTAATCTTAAGTATAGAGCTCTTGTTGAAATTGGCTGAAGTTGCCCTTTACAAAACATTACAGAAAAAAAAATGATACGTTTTTTTACCCAGTTATTTGGGGCATTTGTGCATCTAATAAACTCTAAGATTTTATAGCCAATCAGTGGAGCTGTGGCCATAAAGAACCTCTCAGATTTCCCTCCTGTTTGTGCGTAGGGGAGCTGCTCCTAAGTGGATTAATATTCAGTAGGCCGATACAGACGGCAAGTACGGTTAACGCCCCCAAAGTGCGAGGGTGGAGTCAGCGTGGGGGATAACAGAGGCCAATTTAACATTATGGTGAATGGACAAGGTAGAGAAAGTTACTTAACAATAAAAGATCGCTAAGTAAAATTGAACAAAGTCCATATTAGATGTTTTGTCTAATCATGACCTGTTTGCCTACTTGTGTTTAGACTAAAATAATTTTTCCATCATTAGTTTATTGCAGTTACACTAACAGAAATGTCATGAGCCGTCTCTGCTCCTGTCAAAAGTAAAGCAACTTTCAATCACAAGTCTGATTAGCTCAGTTAAGCAAGCTAAAGTTAGCTACATTTACTGTGGTGATCAATGAAGTTGGCTAGTTAGCAAGCTAATGAAGCTAACAAACATCATCTAAATTGTCATCAGTATCGCGTTTGGAGGGGTGTCAAGTTCAGAATTCACATCGGACCATCTGACCATCATTACTACCCTCAGGCATTGCCCTCAAAAATGTGTCTGGCTCCTTGTAGATGGTGCTCAGTGTAACTTGTAGCTTAGCATGCCATTGACTCCTTCACTAATTTAGGGTTTGTTTTCCCCACATGGGGGACACGAGGAGCTGCTTTTATGGGCGTGCCCGGACTTGCCGTCTGTATCTATGCACAGCGTTCATCAAGAACACGGATCAGTAGCGCATGCATGCGTTTACTTTCGATTCGATTACTTTCGAATGCCCATGTCACTATACAATCGCGTATAACTACAAAACCTGTTATTTTTCCTACTGTCCTACTGCCTACGGCACCAAGGAGACGGAATATCTAACAAGCAGGCAGAAGTGGATGATATAGCCTAATATTGCTCTACTGGGGGATCATTTAAGCTGTTGGATGGGTGAGAGAAACTAAGATAAGTTTGCGTGTTGGTTAGGCTACGGTGCTGTCGAAAGGTAGGCTCTAGCCTTATTTTGTGTTGATGTTGATGTGAGTTGATGTTGATGTTTAACCTGCAAGAGAAAATAAGCCTATTCGCAGCATCTTCAGTTGTCAAATTTCCCGATACATTTGAGCAATGTGCCTATAGCCTATAAGGCGACTAAAGTTGGCGGCCACTTAGTTCAGAATAAAACAACGGGATCATTGAAGAAATGAAACGGAAGTGAATCACGAAGCACCATTGCAAATAATCTATTTGATACTTGAGCTTGCTTGATGAAATGTCTGAAAAACATAATACATCTATCATTCAGTCAACTTTGTATTTTGAAGAACTAGAAGGCCTAATACAGAGGGCATTTACAATGCAATACAATGCATTTACAATGCCTTACGTCTTTTTACATGCTTGTGTCACATCCCTAAACCAAGACTTTTCAGTAATGATGGCACATTCATGTGCGTAATTGTTTGAATATTTTGTAAACATAGGCTTAATTGCTCTAATGGCAAGAAACTGATATAATATTATTGTATTATGATTGTAACTATCAACATAAATAAACAGTATATGAAAAACTCAGATATCAAGATATGAAACTCAGATATCAAGATATGAAAACATAATCATAATCTTCCAGGGACATCTCTGTCCCATTTCTACCACTTCCTCTCGTTTTTGGCCCTAACACACTGTGCACACTCACGTGTAAGTGTATTGTGTCTCAATACTTTCGAGACCTAGGTAAATGCACTTTCAGCCCTTCAAATCGCCCCTTCAAACGAAAGTGAAGATTAAATTACCCACGATTCATTGCAAACTCATTCGGCTAAACAGAAAGATGGCGACCAGCTCTGAAAAAGAAGTTCACAAATATTACCTATAATATACCTGTATTCAAACGAAAGTGAAGATTAAATTACCCACGATTCATTGCAAACTCATTCGGCTAAACAGAAAGATGGCGACCAGCTCTGAAAAAGAAGTTCACAAATATTACCTATAATATACCTGTATCGTTTGCAATTTAGCATTTATTTTTTTACTGTTGGGATATCTTAGTTTGATGTAAATTCAGTTGAGTTCTGCATTGGTGTGTTAAAACATGACTTAAAAAGATCAATATTTTTTCACAGTGCGCAAATCTTTCACCAAAGGCTACTAGCACATATGTCCATCAATGCTTGAAGGACAAACTAAATGGCCGTGAGTATTTGGGTTTACAACAGGGGTGCCTTGCAACCTTTTTCAGTTTGTAAGCTACTTTTGAGGTGCAAGGTAGAAAAGATCGACCACATGATTAAAAAAAATAAATAAATAAATAAAATCCTAAGCACACTTTTCTGCATTTCTGCCCTGATATGGCCTTTTTGTCTTTGTTCTTGTCATATTACGAAGCAACCACACTGACAGAGCTCAACATTTTGACAATGAGAGAGAGATATTACTAACTGTAAATTCACACCAAGAGCTAAAGCTGTAAAGCTTTTTTTTTCAGCTCAGATTTACAGCTGAAACACGTTATAGCAAATTTGCATAAAATTGACCAGTTTTTTACTTTCTTTAGTTGCTCCAACTTTTACAGCCCATAGCTTTTGTAGCTTTTGTTGATTTTATTGCTCTTACTTAGAGAGTGAATGAATTCTGGCGATTTTACAGCTTTAGTAGCTCTTGATTTGAACGTATAGAAAGACTCAATGTACCGCAAGTTTGGCAGTGGTTTGCTGCAGTTGTATTGATCATGTTAATGTCAATCGCATGTTAAAGCCAAAACAAAGAGAACCTTGGAACCTTTTGCGATCTACCTGAACTGCGCTGGCGATCGACTGCTTGGGCAACCCTGGTTTATAGTGTACAAACCTTTTTTGTTTTGAAGTTAGCTCACAAAAAGAGCTTTTTGGGATAAAACCCCTCAATTTTGCACCTCAGAAACAGTTGAAACGTAGCTGCTTTAATTATTGCCACTTTGCAAACACCAAACATTGTATATCAATAATCAATTTATGGGACCGTTATGAAAATGTACAGTACCTAGAATAGGTAAATGGTGTTTTTTCAACTTAGATTTCTCAAAGATTAGCTGGAATGCAAACCTACAGTCTAATTACAACTTTAAAGTCTGGGGAGTGTAAAGGCCGCCGATTGTCTAATTTGTCAGAGCCGTCCATTGACAACCATTGTTATTTCCACATGCTACTCTGCTAGCTTAGTTGTGAAATTGTTGAATTTGAAAATGCTCCACAATGCTGTCGGAGCCGATGTACAGACGGCTTAATGGTCTGGTTTGGTGAAATAAAACAAATGTCGTTTTGGGGGGCGCTGTGGCTCAGTGGCTAGAGCGTCAGACCATTACTCCGGGGAACCGGGTTCGATTATGGCCCGAGGTCATTTCCCGATCCCACCCCATCTCTCTCCCGCACTTGTTTCCAGTCATCTCTACACTGTCCTATCTGATTAAAGGCAAAAAGCCCAAAAAATATCTTTAAAAAAAAACAAAAAACTTTTGTTTATTTAATCTAAGAGCTTTTTGAAATGGTTGTAAGTGTGAAAACAGCTGTCTTACAACCAAGGGCTGGGTTACTTAATTCAGGCAACGGATCCATGCACAAATCATGACTGGCATACGTATTTTGCATTTGTTTCATGCATCAGACATTCACGTCTTTGCAAGTGAGCATGACGCATCTGCAAGATGCAATACTAACAAAAAAAGTGGGGGGCAATCATGTGAAAAAAGTCTCTGCAAGACACATTTGGGTATTTTTGGATCTGGTATTTCTGTGGTCTGCCCCAAGGGGAGATGTCTACGATCATGCGTTTTCACTGTACAATGCTAACCTCACTCACATCATATGATTCGTAGCTGCAAGCAGGCTACTCCATCTGAAATCTGTTTGTAAGAGATCTGTTTCAGAAGACTAACAACATCAAAAAATCTTGAATATAATTGGACAAACAACTTGTCTGTCATCTTACTTAAACCATTTACATCGAAACCTACCAGTTGCATCCCATGATCCACCACGATTTCTAGTTTTTCAACTGTTCCAAACAAACATAAACACCACTATCTGCAGCATATTTGCCACAATACTCGATTTAACTCGCATAATATAGATGTCTCTTTCATAACTGTTAGTTGTGTTTTGTAAGTTTGCAAGAGATGAGCTACGTCAAAAATCCCGCCCGGGGGTTCGTAGTACGGTCTTCTGGTTGGTCCATTCAATTTCGGTCCTGAAATCCCTTTCAATAGACTCAACATCAGATGCTTGCGCCTAAGGGAGCTCTGCATCTGACATGAGTGAGGTTGGCTTAATGCAGCAACAAGTTTAAACACAGAACACCGCAGCTTACATGCACATGCGTTAACACTTGGTCTTCCAGCAAGTAAATTCCAGCTTAAAACCATTTCATAGAGATCGTTCTGACAAAATATTTTTAGTGACATGTCTTTCTTCATATCAGACTAACCTTTCAACATTGGTGTCCTGTGCAGACAATAAGGCAAACAAGGAAAGAAGGAACTAGTCTAGTGGTATTCAGCTCAGTTCTTTGTTATAGTAGATAACAAGAGGGAAAACACCTGCAGTTTGTTTGCCTATTGTAAATGCCCTCTGTGGTGTTGGTGTGTATATGGTGGTGTGTACAGATATAAAGTGCATAATTCTGCTCCTTACTCCCTGCCATTTCTTTCCTTGGGTGTATAGTTGTTGAGTTTTTTATCATTTAAATCTAAATTTTAAACTTCAAAACTTCAATTCAATCCAGTAGAGGACGACAAGCCCTTTCTTGTGGATTTTTACAATCCAAAGAATAGGAACTAGGCATCATTTTCACAGAAACAGGATGCCTGGCAAGGTAATTTAGTCTGTCATTAATTGACTAACAACGAACTAACAAAAATGTAAAATGTCAGCACTGATTTTGTTGAACATAGGTGTTCCCATTGTTGGAAAAAATCTTTGTTCGTGTGTGGTTGTTTCAGGGAGGAAAGACTGACACCAAAACCAGTATCAATTTAAGAGTTTACTTGGTTAACAAGACAAAGATCAGCAATCACAAGTGTGTTGTTGGAGGGAGGTACATTTCTGCAAGGTCAGTCAGCTTACAAGTTCGGCAGAGGTTTTAGTGGCCATTGCATACATTGTCGCAAATCTTGCTGATTCCAGAGTGTCAGCATTTCAGAGTTAGTTTCATTTTGTTAGAACATAGACTTATTCTCACACCATCTTTGATGGTTTTTTTTGTCACTCCAATTGTCTTCCTCTCAAGATTCCATTCTTCCATTGCACTGAAGGCTCACATACCACTGTCTCCTGGCTATGTGAGAGATGGACACCACTGGAGATCTTTTCAGCATGAGTGAGGAGGAAAGTGCACAATGGTTAGTGAACAGAGTAACTATTAGTTCTGGAAAATGGACAATTTCTGAAATGTGTTGGTTACAGTGAGAGGCATTTGTTAACCTCTGGCATCTCTTTTCTATTTTTACTTGACCTCCATTATATCTATTCATACCCGGCATAATTATTTGTAGTCTGTCATCGGTTTTCCTCAAGATGCCATATTATCTTCAGTAGGATGAAGACTCACCAAACACCATCTTCAGTGTCCAGATGTGAGAAAACTGATCAGTGTTCTGGAGACCACCCCAATATGAATGACCAGTCAGGCCAACCTCATTCACTGTGAGTGGTTTACTTTACTTGGACAAGCACTGATTGCAAGTGCACGGGTACACAGGTACAGAGTGTGCTAAAACAAACTCTCCATTTTTTAATGATCTGCCTTCAGCAAAACAGCTGCTAATCAAGATATCCCTGTGCGTATATGTGTTTACATTCCAAAAGTTTATCCCACTCAGATAAATAACCTACGGTAGACTAGATAAATGAGGAAATCAAGCAGAGTTGCAAGTTATTGCTATTGATTAATATATTCAATCTGTATGTAACCAGACCAAAGAAACATAGACCTGTATCGCCGGTGCCCAGCTGCATGTCTATGAAGAGTGACTGGTCCATGGATCAACCTCCCAAACTCAGCAGTGGATCACCAGAGTCTGATTCAAAGTGAGATATCAGCAGTGTGTGTGTTTTGTTTTTGGTGTTTATTACTGAAAGATGATATGTTGGCTAGATTTTTTTTTCTTTTCTTTTTTTTTTTGTCTTTAGACTACAGATGTGTAAACCAGTGTCTCCAGTGCCCAGTGGTGTGTCTATGAAGAGTGATTGGTCCATGGATCAACCTCCCAAACTCACCAGTGGATCACCGCAGTCTGATTCAAAGTGAGATATCAGCAGTGTGTGTTTTGTTTTTGGTGTTTATTACTGAAAGATGATATGTTGGCTAGATTTTTTTTTTTTTGTCTTTAGACTACAGATGGGTAGACCAGTGTCTCCAGTGCCCAGTGGAGTGTCTATGAAGAGTGACTGGTCCATGGATCAGCCTCCCAAACTCAGCAGTGGACAACCACAGTCTGATCAGAAGTGAGATATCTGTTATTTCAAAGGGGAGAAGTGTTTGCGTGTTGGCATGTGTTCATTAAAAAGTGAGAGTAATTTATTATTATGTCTATTTATGTAACCAGATCAAATAAACAGAGACCAGTGCCCAGTGGTGTGTCTACGAAGAGTGACTGGTCCATGGATCAGTCTGCCAAATTCAGCATTGAATCACCACAGTCTGATTTAAAGTGAGATATCCACCATTACAACAGAGGACGTGTGTGTGTGTGTGTGTGTGTGTGTGTGTGTGTGTGTGTGTGTGTGTGTGTTTTTAATGAGAGGGATGAGACGATATGTTGGCTAGATTTTTTTTCTTTCTTTTTTTTTTTTGTCTTCAGACTACAGATGCGTAGACCAGCATCTCCAGTGCCCAGTGGTGTGTCTGTGAAGAGTGACTGGTCCATGGATCAACCTCCCAAAATTAGCAGTGGATCACCACAGTCAGAGCTAATGAGGTGTCTGGTTTTGAAGGAGAGCAGAAATGCTAAACTATTTATAGTTGTAATAGTTTTAGGTGGGAAAAGAATGATTAATCAAGCAATTAGGACAATTAGCTCAAAGCCAGCAGTTATCAGCCTTGTGAGTACTGTAAATGATGGTAGGATCCAAAGACTGAAATATAACTTTCAGGTGGTTATTATAAATCAACTTCACAAAACACTTGAGGATAAATACGTGTGCTTTAACCCCTTGAACATCAGTTAAATATATTTGTTTGTTTTTTCTCATTCACTGCTGCCCTTTGACACATACGTGACACACTAAACAAAAGAATACAGGAGAAAATAATGATTGTCCCTCTGCTATAGCTAGTATGTTTGTCTTTAGACCACAGACACACAGACCAGTGTCTCCAGTGCCCAGTGGTGTGTCTATGAAGACTGACTGGTCCATGGATCAACCTCCCAAAATGAGCAGTGGACCTTCGCAGTCAGATTCAAAGTGAGATATCTCCTGTTTCAAAAGGGGAGGAGTGTTTGTTTGTTGGTGTGTTTATATGTGTTTACTAAAAAGTGAGAAGGGGAGAGTATGTTTTATTGCTAAATGTATTATTATGTCTCTTTATATAACCAGATCACATACACACAGACCGGTGTCTCCAGTGCCCAGTGGTTTGTCTCTGAAGACTGACTGGTCCATGGATCAGCCTCCCAAACTTAGCAGTGGATCGTCACTGTCTGATCCACAGTGAGATATCTGATATTAATTTTCAAAGCAATAAATTATTGTAAAAAAATATTTTTAAAAAAAATGTGACTCTGCACTGTGAAATCAGTGGCATTGACATTTTTTTCAAAATTAAGTTATTGTATTCACATAACCTCAAACAACCTTTCAAATGATACCACTATCGATACTATTGGCCAACAAATGACATAGATAGGAGCGTTCAATGTGTTACAATGTTGCAAGTCAGAAAAATTGAAAAGCGGAGAAAAACAACGCAGAAGTTTATTAGCTTGTGGCAAGGGAGTTATTAGGCTAGCTATTTTGAAAATTATGCTATCTGTGAACTCAGCTGAATGAATTTTGCTACTAATCAAACCAAACCAGTTAACTGATATCTAGCCTGCTTATCTAACATGCAACCAAGACAGGAATACCCCTATTTGTGGACTTTACACAGAATATGGATATAACATGGATATAACTTGAAGTTCACCATAAAGGTAAGAGCCAGTGGATGGTTTGGTATTTTGCTATGAAGTAGGCTAGGCTACGCAATGATGCAATGTGTGGATGCAGCTGTTAGTATGGGATTTATGGTTGTCATGTCCCTCATCTGAGTGATATCCTTGAAGCAGAAAAATCAGCAGACAGTTAATATTTGGCTTGTGCCGTTTATAGCACTACTTAACGCTTAACAGCTTATTAAACTTCCAGTTATGCCAACTAGCTGCGCCAACTTTAGAACCAGCCAGCTTCCAACTCAGTCAGATTCTCCACCTGACATTAGCTCCATCAATCTGCTCAATCTGCAAGTTACTTATAGCCTAGTTTATAAAATGGAAAAGCCCTTTACATTCAGATAATTATTTTTTCTTATAATCTATGACGAATGTTCACCTGCCCTGCTGTAGTTTACTGTACAAACCAATTAGCACTAGAAATCTATGACAGCTAAGTTAGTACTGTGCTAAATGGATACACCTTCTCAACAAACACATTTTTAACCCATTAAGGTATGAATTTCGGCATAATCTAATTACAATCTGAAAGGGTAGACTTTATACTGTCAAATTATGCTGAAATGTGAAATTCAACTTTTTTGGTGCAAGCATTCCATTTTTAGAATTTTCTCAGAAACTAAGCTTCCGCCAAGCGACTGGTTTTGTGCTGCAGAGTCACAAATTTTAAAAGCTTTAAAATGTTGCTCCAGAGCGATTTCAAGCATAGCCCTGTTGCAGGACCCTTCGAACAGCACTAGACAGGGCCTGGAATGAAAGAATTTGGAACAGCATAGACCGAACGCGAATGGTGAATAAGCACATTACATTGAGTCACCGGAACCTCAGACCTTACTTTTGGCTTTGAATAATCTGAGTGTCCATTGACTCAGTCTATGCTGTTCCAAATTATTTTGTTCCACTCGCTAACTAGTGCATTTAGCAGGTTCGTTCGACAAGGGCTATGCTTGAAATCGCTCCAGAGCAACACTTTAACTTCAATAATGCATTTCAGAAATTAAGCAAGTTGGTTGTTTTTGCAGTGAAAATATATTGCTTCAAAATCAGAGAAGTGATCAACAGGAAAGGAAACAATTGAGCAATACACGTGGACATGATCTTAGCAGTCCACTAACTGATGGTGAAAATCTGCATAATGCCATAAGGAGCCATAAAGTGGAAATGAAAAAGAGGTTTCAGGAATTAAATGAGGGCCACGTCGAAGGAAAAGAAAAAGTCCTCCTCAACACAATATACACAGACCTCTACATCACTGAAGAAGAGAGTAAAGATGTAAACCGTGAACACGAGGTTCAGCAACTAACAAAATCGTATAAAAGGCAGAGCTATGACTCTCCAATCAAATGCAATGATATCTTCAAACTCCTGCACGGACACAGAACAAAAATTAAAACTGTTATGACGAAAGGTGTTGCTGGGATTGGAAAAACAGTGTCTGTGCAGAAATTCATCCTGGATTGGGCAGATGGATTGGCCAACCAAGACATTGAATTCATCTTTGTTCTTCCTTTTCGGGAAATTAACTTAGTGAAAGATGAGGAGTTTGAGTTGCATGAGCTCTTGAAAGCATTCCACAAATGGCTGGATAAATCATACATGTCTTGCAATTGCAAAGTTTTATTCATTTTTGACGGTCTTGATGAAAGCAGACTTGCCATTGATTTTTCATCTATGCACCATGTCACTACAATTGATGTATCAGAAATACATACCGTTTCAAAGCTGATTGAAAACCTCATTCAAGGGAATCTCCTACCCTCTGCTCTCATATGGATTACCTCAAGACCAGCAGCAGCCAATCAAATTCCAGCTAAATACATTAGCCAGACAACAGAGATACGAGGCTTCAATGACAAACAGAAAGAAGAGTACTTCAGAAAGAGAATACAAGATCCTGACCAAGCAAAAAGCATCATCACTCACCTAAGGACATCAAAAAGTCTCTTCATTATGTGTCACATACCAGTCTTCTGCTGGATCTCAGCCACTGTGCTTCAACATCTGCTGCTTCAAGGAGTCAAGGAAATTCCCAAAACAATGACGGAAATGTTCTCCCATTTCCTGCTCATTTTGACAAGTGTGCAACATCAGAAATATCCTCCTGACAGTCAGAAAGCAACAGCAGACACACCAGATAAAGTCATTATCAAACTGGCTGAACTTGCATTTAGGCAAATAATGAAAGGTAACATCCTGTTCTATGAAAAAGACCTTAGAAAGTGTGGTATTAATGCTAGACAGGCTTCTGTGTATTCAGGAATATGCACAGAAATCTTTAAAGAGGAACAGGTCATTGGACAAAAGGTCTATTGTTTTGTGCATTTGAGCATTCAAGAATTCTTAGCGGCTTATTATGCATTTTATGCTTTCATTAACAATGAGGAAGACTCAATGGCTGAAGACGTGTCTGAAGATGATGAGTCATCTGAAGATGATGACACGTCTGAAGATGGAGAAGACAGTGATTACATGTTTGATGAAGACATTTTTAATGGCAAGTTTCCTTGGGATATATTGCCTGAAGATGAATCTGTTTGTGATGACTCAAGTGATGAGGATGTGTCTGGAAGAGGCAAACAGAGCATAAAGAGAAAAACATCTAGTTCAGATGAGAGTGATACACTTCAAACACCTGGAAAAATGGAAGTGCTTACAGATAGAAAAAACATTGACACATCAGGAAACTCTGGCAATGTTGAAGATGAGAACTGGATCATGAATAATGAATCCAAGGGTGAGGATATTGCTATTCCTGAAGAACAGTCAGAGGATGAGGATACATTTGAAGATCAATCTGACACGGAGGGTACGTCTGAGGAAGAGCAACATGGTGAGGAAGACCATTCGGACGATGAATATGTGCCCATTAATAGCAAAACACAGCTGAGCATGAACCTCCAAGTACGAGATGCACTTTCTATGAAGGGGAAACAGCTGCATCACTTGCTTAGGAGTGCAGTGAAAAAGGCCTTAAACAATAAAAGGGGCCAATTTGATCTTTTCTTACGTTTCCTTCTGGGCATTTCTCTTGAGTCCAATCAGAAGCTCCTAGAGGACCTCCTGAGACGCACCATCAGCAGCTCAGAGAACATACAGAAAACAATCCAGTACATCAAAAATAAATTAAGGAGAAGGCACAATTCTCCTGAAAGGTGCATGAATCTTTTGCTCTGCCTGCTTGAACTGAAGGACAGCTCCCTTCATCAGGAGATGGACCAGTATGTTAAATCCGGACAAAGGCTCTCACCTGAACAATGCTCCACTCTGGCCTACATCCTTCTTGCATCTGAAGACATGCCAGCAGAGTTTGACATATCAAAGTACAACACAACACTTAAGGGCCGTGAAAGACTAATACCTGCTGTGAAGGGATGCAGAAAGGCTCGGTAACGTAGAATTTTTTGTAATAGCCATAGTATTTCGTAACTAGTATATATTATATTTGTTCTTTGTCTTTGCAGTTGAATTTATTGTTCTCTCATGACAGACTAACTGGCTGTGTCTTCGGTGATAACTCTTTTGAGAGTTTGACCTATGCACTTCACTCAACAAACTCATTCTTAAGGGAACTGGACTTAAGTCAGAGTGCCGGTCATGAGAATTTGTTTGCTGTGCTGGCACATAAACATTGCAAGTTAGAGAAATTGAGGTTAGTGACATTTTGAAATGCTTGTGATCATTTTTCACCATGCCCTACAGCTGTGTGCATTATTGTTCATGTTCACTTAATAGTTATTTTGGCCATTCCTTGCTATTTTAACAAGGATTTCAATCCATATTAATATCACTGAATCAAAAGTAAAACTGACTTTAATCCAAATTGTCCTGGACTCACAACTTCTGGGTTCAAAACTCATTCAACCAATCAGTTGTCAATGATATACCTATTTTACCAATTGGGTCATATCATGGTGATTTTGTTCATATATCTCTAGATAGGCCTAGATGTAAATCCAAGCCTATTAATCTGCCTTGATTTTGCAGACTCGTCAAATGCAATATGACAAAAGATTTCTGTAAGGCGCTGGCATCTATATTTCAGTTCAAACTCCCATGCCTGAAGCATCTGGACCTGAGTAGTAATGACTTGGGGGATTCTGGAATGGAGTATTTGTCACACTGGTTAATGCAAAGTGATAGTAAACTGGAGATAATGAGGTTAGTTACGTACATCAAACACCGTCTCAGAGCATGCTTTTAATGATACATGTAATGTTCATGCAAAAGATATATTGACCTTATTATGATAATCATGTGCACCCAACATTATAAATACACATTTTTAAAAGGCTGTTGTTAGAGCTACGGAACCTTAGGCTAGAACTCTAGACATACTGTAGCAGTAGGAAAAAAATGAATTTGATCAGTGAGAACGTGTAGCTATCTGCCATAGCTTATGTTTATCCAATCACAACACTCTAGGTTGTATTCAGACATTGTGGTGTTTAGCCAATCACAACGTATGGACAGGGAGTCATTGGGCAGGCTTAGCGTTGTTTGAATCGGCTTGTTAGTTGCGCTGATTGGTTTTAGCCGTCTTACCTGAGGGTCTATTACTCGTGCCTAGACTATGGATAACCCTAACCCTAGTCTGGCTTGTCAGGCTAATGGAACCATAGATCTAGGCAGTGTTTTATTTCTACAGAATTACAATGCATGTTAAATATGTGTTATGCGTTTTAACATCACAACAAAAACACTCCGGAGGCATAACCAGTGTAGGCTACAGAACTTATCGTTAAAACAACCTTGAATATTTGGTTTAAAACGTGCAACTCATGGAGTGGTTAGCGATGTTCCTTGATCTAAACAAGTTTCGTAGAAAATACTCTATATTTGATACTGAATGGATTGTACACCACTGAGTGGTGACATTGCTGTATTTTTAGCATGGTTTTGCACAGTAATACCACACCACTGTATGTCACTAAGGAACTTGTTTTGATGCATCAATAAACACCACTAACCAGTCAGTCAGTGAGTCGTGTAGAAAAAAATGTAGAAACGTAGACGTGTAGAAAAAAAGCCCCCACTTGCAAGATTTAGGTAAAATCTCAACATTTTCTATTCATTGTACCTTTACATATATTGCCAATAACTGACTGTGATAAATGACAGTCGTTGGGACAGATAAATGATGGAGTAAAATGAGCCCTTTGCAAGCTTGTCTGTTCCTCCTAGAGTCAGATATTGGCCTTGCAAGATCAGTGGGAGTGTCCACCCCCTGTTTGTTTTGGTTAGCAAGCAAGCTAGGTCACGTGACTTAGCTGGAGTTTACTATTTGAATTACAATATGATTTGTAGCTTCTCAGCCCATTCAACTGTCTACACATTTTGTTAGCGGCTTTCAGCATCGACTAACGGCTTACTGGATGACGCCATGGGACTTGCATAGGATCTCTTTAAAGGACAGGATTGAGAATGCCCATACTGTAGCTAGCTGAAGCAATCAGGGCTGACATCATGTACTGATGTTTCTACCACATACATGTTAGTCACAGTGTAAAATGTCATATTTAGCCATTTTCCTCCTATTTCTGGAGAATTAGTTTTTTTCATCCAAGATAACCATGACTGTTCACTTGGGTTTGACATTAAAATGTTTGCAAATTTAAAACAACATGCGGTGCTAGATTATAAAAAAAACCCACTATGCATGTGTTCCGTAGTTATCACTGTCTGTGTTACAGAAACAGAATTCCATAGTCACTTATTATTTGATAAATAAATAAATAAATAAATAAATGCTCTGAACATTTCTGTAATGCTATCTCAAACTGCATTCTTATTCAGATTGGCCGGCTGTGGACTCACAAGCAAATCAGGTGGCATCATATCATCTGTCCTCAAGTCTGAAAATTCCAGCCTGAAAGAGTTGGACCTGAGTTTAAATGACTTTTTTGATTCTGGAGTGATGCTGTTATTTCAAGGCCTGGAATGTTGCAAGCTAAAAGCAATACGGTTAGGAAATATGTATGAAATTTATTCCTAGCCTTGGGTTTTTATAATAAAAAAACAATATATATAAAAAAATAATAACACAGATCATCAACTGTCTACAAAGAGTGAATGTCCTATTCATACTAGCTAATTCTAGTAACCCCCTCCTTAGCCTGGTACATGTGTTACTTGTAGTGCTGTCAGTTTAACGCGTTAATATCGGCGTTAACGCAACCCCATTTTAACGCCGTCAATTTTTTTAACGCTCGATTAACGCATTTGACCCGCCATTATCAATAGAATGTGGGAAAAAAATCTCCGACATTCCAACACCTCCCGACGTTTCAGTAGCCTATGTCCTGTGTTTGTACTAGGCTTGAAGTAGGCCTACTGCTTAGCCTAGGACCTTGGCTACTCATGCCTACAGTAGCCTACACAAGCGCTCCACACACGGGTGTAGATGTGTCTGCACTCTGCTCTGCTGCTCCGATGTCAGTGAAAACAAATATTTTACCGACACAATCGTTGACGTTCACTCGCATGTTCGCATATTTAGGTTGTTAATTAGCTAGAGGATTAATGTTGTCACTTAGAAATCCCTTCTCTTGAACTGAATACCCCGCAAATAGCCTAATGTCAGTTTCAAAATTGCAGCGCGAGTGAGAGAGGTGAAGGTCGGAGCGCAACTGAGAGAGAGAATGTTTGTGAGCGTCATTTGATGTCGGTGAAAAAAAATATTTTACCGACACAATCGTTGACGCTCATTCGCATGTTCGCATATTTACAGTAGGTTGTTAACTAGCTAGAGGATTGATGTTGTCACTTAGAAATCCCTTCTCTTGAACGGAATACCCCGCAAATAGGCTAATATCAGTTTCAAAATTGCAGCGCGAGTGAGAGAGGTGAAACAGGTCTGAGCGCAACTGAGAGAGAGAATTTGTGCAAACGAGACGCATAGCCTATAGACCTATTTACCATGACGTCACGCGCTCTTCCGGGTGGCAAAAGGCAAAAGTTGTCAGCGAAATACTAGTCAAAAGCATGCATCCTATTTCACCAAATATGCATTTTCTGGTTACAAAACCTGGATCTTTCAATTTCAACAGTCATTTCTATCGCATTTATCGTATCCTTTTTACAAAACAAAAATGCCGAACTTATTAATTTGTGAACAACTTTACCGGCAGATCCCTTCCTAACCTGGCCGTATGGCAAGCATGGTAGACCGGCGCCGGTCTGTTTGCTACCTCGGTAGTAACGTTACTTGGGTGTCAAGGGGTATGGAGTATGGATACATATCACAACGGATGTATTTTCTGGTCACAAAACCTACGTTCAGAATGAACGGTCATCATTTCTTCTCTCTTTTAACAAAGTAAAGTCATAAACCCCAGACTTATTGATTTCAGGCAAGTATTCCCTGCTTGGTCTGTTAAGCTAATCTAGCATTGTAGCTAGCAAGCTAAACCCACTGACGTCCCTGTTTATAACGGTTAGCCTAATTCGGTTGCTAAGTGGGTAACAGGTGTAGAGATCGTATTAACACAACAAGTTTGTTTTCTGGTTATAAAACATATGTCTTTAGATTTAACAGTGAGTAGTTATTATCTCGTTTTGCAAAATAATAATTCATAAAGGCGAATTTATTAATGTAAGACCGGTTTTCCCCGTTGAATGTATTCACGTCAATGGGGTACCAGTTGCTTTCTGCCACCCGGAAGTATCTCGGCACCCCTTGTTTACAAACATTCTGAAAAGGCCTATAGCCTACCTGATTCTGAACGTATGACTTTCTTCTTGCAGGGCAATTAGCAATATGACAAAATGCATTTTAAAGGTATGCTCATGCAATGTAGGTTTACACATGTAGACCATAATGCCATATTGTCACTGAGCCTCTTTAAAATATAGCTTAGTATAATTTAAAGGGCCACCATCCAGGTTTTTTTTTTTGTAAACTTGTGAACTAGCAACATAAAAGCCATCAACATCTCTCTGGCAGTACTTGAACATGTTAATAATTTCTGATGCTGTAACTGGGTTTTCTTTTCTTTTAAATTGGTATTCAACCCCCCCACACACACACACACACCACCAATGAATGCTGATAACAGCATTAAAATGAAAATAAATAAATAAAAATGGGACAAAAAGAAATCGAGGGACATTTAGAATAGAAAGAAATTTGCGATTAATCGCGATTAATTATGAATTAACTACAGAAAAAATGCGATTAATCGCGATTAAATATTTTAATCGCTTGACAGCACTAGTTACTTGTGTCAAATCAAGGAAGATTTTTTTTATCTCAAGCATTGCCCTTGTTGTACACACCCAAACCCCATTTGTTTTAATTGAGTTGAGTCTGAAAAGTGATGAAAAATGTTTTAACAAAGTTGTCACTGTGTGAAGTGACAAATCCATCAGATTACAATATGTTTATGATCCCTGACATACCTTTCCTGTCATTGCAGCCTTTCTTTCTGTGGAATCACAGGAGAATCGTGCACAAGACTGATTTCAGCTCTTCAGTCTGAGCACTCACAACTACAAGAATTAGACTTGTCCAATAATGACCTTAAAGACTCTGGAGTAAAGGCATTGGCAGCAGTTTTGAGTCAGAGCAAACTTGAGACACTGAGGTAGGTTACAGTGTTACATTGTGGATAAATGTAAACACTGAGGCATAGGCTGAAACGTATCTGTCTTGGACATGTTGTCATTAAAAAAGAAGTTAAGAGTGAAAGCTTTGAGAATGTGTTTACTTTCTCATCATTCAGTACGTTTTACGCACCCAAACCCTCTTTTTACTAAATTGAGTGCAGCTATATCCCTCATCTGGATTGATTTAGAGACCACTAACACAAAATGGTTTATTCTTGAACAGTATGATTATTCTTTATTCAGTCTTCAAATCTTCTATTCAATAGCGGCCCAGAGGGAAAAAAATGGCAGAATTAATCCGTGGCAGGAAAAGCACTCTGTCCGCCAGAGTTCCGACAAACCTATATGGTCACTGACCATAAATTGTATAAAAAGTACAATTGCGCCCCCTATAGTTCTGCTGTTTACTGATGGACGTGACATGTAAGGGATAATGAAGGAAGTGGTTCATTATCCTGCTTATACCAATGTTGACAGTTTTGCGCTATGTGGTTTGGCTAACAATATGCTCGTTTTGATGGCTCGGTGGCTAGCTAATGGCTGAGGACAAGCTAGTTTGCAGAACTACTTCTTTCCGCCACACATTGTCTCAATCAAAACTTACCAAGATAAACTGCCGTTACTAGTTCTAATGTATAGTTGCTAAGTCAGTCGTTAATTCCATCTCCCGTTGTCAAGCGCTAAATCCAAAGATTCTAACATGTCTTGGGCTCTGTAAATTCACTGTTCCCCATACTTCCAAACACCAGTTAAAAACCATCGCGGTCACAAGTTACAATGTTGCTTTGTCATGAACGTTGGACAGGTCACTAAATTGTGAGTTTGTGTTAACGCGACAGTCTATTTAAAAGTCAGAGCGAGTTGGGCGAATTGATATGCACTACTTCATAGCCATGCAGTTACCTAAAAAAGAATGCACATTGTAAATAGCGCATCACAATAGGAAATTTGACCAAGCAGTGGTATAACCTACTGTAAGTGGTATAGCCTAAGGAATCTTTTTAAACATTCCTGAGTCCATAAAAAAAATATTTCCAGAGGAAGAACCGGAGACTGACGGCACAGCCGGAAATTCTCTTCTCTGATTGGCTGATAGGTGGCCATTATTCTCGTATAACTGGCTATTTTGGAAGTAGTTCCAAAAATATGAATGCCTTTTAGAATGGTAACTATAACAACAATAAGCATCCTTGTAGATCTACTTTTAACCGAAAATAGTGCCCAAACCGAACAGGTTATAACTTCTTTTAAATTGGAGTTGCATCTTTCCTTTATGTTTTATACGCTTCTTTAAATATACGAGAGATAAATACAAACGGGAGATAAGCGGGATGACGGCCTTCGAGGTGACCGGTTATAACAGAAATAATGGCTTGGTGCGCTGCACGCGTCGCCGGAGTTCTAAACCTCACCATTATTTCTGTATAACTGCTGTGATGTTTGTTATTTTTTGACATTTCACTCCTTATACAACAAGGATACAATGGCTTTCAATGGCTTCATCTACTCCTTCAAAGTGGAGTAGTGCAAATAACTGTAAATCGGGTCAAATTGAAAAGTAAAAATGGTTAAAATGGTTAGTTTGCTACATACAGTATAATCAGAAAATTGAGCTAATTGTGCTCTGTCCTTCCAATTCTGCTCCTCTAGGCTCTCTGGTTGTTGCATCTCCGAGGTGGGCTGTGAGTTTCTGGCTTCAGCACTTGGCTCTAAAGCCTCAGCTTTGCAAGAGCTGGACCTCACCTACAATCACCCTGGAGAAATAGGAATAGCCCTACTCGAATCATGCAACCTGAAATCATTGAGGTAAGAGGATTTTTCAAAGTCACAAGGGAGGTGCTGTGTTATATATTCTCTCTTTTATAAATTCAGTCTTATTGACAATATTGTTAGCAATTATATGCTTGATATTGACACTATTTTGTGCCAGTGACACTTTAAAAACCAGCATCAACCCCTTGGGCCACTGATTGGTGTCTGAATGATGACATGAAAGAAAGCAAATGTAATTATGAAGCATATCCAAGATGATTGAGTGCGAGCCAAATGATGATTCCATACGGAATAACCCTTATACTTGTAGACTATTATTTTTAACTTCTATAATTCTGACCCTCTATATGTCCCTCTAGAGTCATTTTCATTCTGTGCTCTTTCATCCATGCAGTTTTAGCAATCATGGACCAAAGATGTTGCAGACTGGTTTCCAGAAATGTAAGAAAACGAAATCACCAAGGAATTTAGGAGCCTCTGTATTATTGCTGCTTACTGTTTTTTTAATGTATGTATTTGTGTGACTCTTCCTTTATGTACAGATAACACAGTCCTCTCACTAGATCGACATACAATACATCCACATCTTGCTCTCTCTGAAGGCAACAAGGTCAGAATGGTGAAGATGAAGCAGATGTACTCAGACCACCCAGATAGATTTCAGGACATCCCTCACGTGATGTGTAAAGAGGGCCTGGGTAGCCGATGCTACTGGGAGGTTGATTGGAGTGGGAACAAAAGTGTTCAGCATTCTGCTATGCTTATGAACATGCTACTTGCAGGCTTTGGACATGGGGACGGACTACTGGGAAATTACGGACTGTTTGATGAAAACTTTGACCATTTTGGAGCTATTGGAGTGGCATATAAATGTTTCCCAAGGAAGGGAACTAACTCTGCCTGCATGCTTGGGATGAATGATGTGTCCTGGGGTCTGTTAATTGTGGATGGGGATGGGGAAAAAAATGAGGAGGATAAATTTTCATTTTACAATTGTAAGAAAATATATTCCCAGTTGGTCCCCTCCAAAAGAATAGGGATATATCTTGATTGGTCTGCAGGCATGTTGTCCTTTTACACAGTGTCCTCTGGTAAGCACACTCACCTTCATACAATGTATGCCAAATTCACAGAGCCTGTCTATCCAGCATTTATGTTTATGGATCCATTCTTCAAGGTCACAATTCCAGGCTGTCCACAAGAGCATCAGAATGAATGTAAAATTCTGTAAACGACCATCAGTAAATCATACTTTGACAACCATACATGCATTACATGAAAACATTTTTAGACTAACAATGTAGTAGGTGAATATTAACATTTGAGCTACTAATTATGTGCTTCTGTAGAACGATTTGTTGAATGAAAAAATGAGAAAATGCAATAAAACCTGACCAATAAATGTACAAATTTGAACACATGGCTTTTTTTTCTTGAAGACAAGACATTTACTGATGAAAGTTATTTTCTCCTGTAATATTAAGACCTTTTTACAAGGGGGCCATAGAAAGTGTGCTTACGCGGTGCATATCAGTGTGGTATGGTAGTTGTACAGTCCAGGAACAGAAATGACTGCAAAGAGTGATACATTTGGCTGGGCACCTTTCTAAGTCCTCTCTTCCTTGCATGCAAGACACCAGGAGATGCTGAAACAGAGCCATTAAAATCATCACTGATCCCACCCATTCCATTCAGTTTACCACAATTGGGCAGGAGAATGCCTAAGAAGGAGTTTCATTAGACTCCTTAAGATGGATATGCCTGCATTTCCAAAAATCCCAACATAAAAATGTATTTGTTAAAGGAGAAGTTATGTGTGTTAAGGACCCAAAGTATATTACAACATCCAAAAAAGTTGGAAATGTTTGCAGGGAGCAGAATTTTGACACGTTCATGCAGGCTGGAGAAAACCACTTGCTAGTTGTAGCTTCCAGGGGTACCCAGCTAGGGTGCAAGTAACTATCTGTACATTTTCACAAGTTTTCAATGCCTAGTTTTAAATGTTGGAACTGCCATTAGACTATAAACTATAATGTGGGGCTTTCGATAGCAATTTGGGCAGTAACACCTACTGTAGCTTGGTGCCCCTGGAAGCTACAACTAAGCAAGTGGTTTTCTCTGGCTTGCACAAACATATTAAAATTACCCTCCCAGCATATATTAAAAAGATTATGCTATAAATACAATACAATACAAATACAATATAATTTTGGTTCTAATCACAACAAATTTCTCCTTTACTGCTTTAACTCAATAAATACACTAATTACTAATCTAACACTAATTACACTAATCCCCTGTGATGCTGTGCAAAGACAGGTTAACTTCTGTAACTGAACAAAGGTTTGATAATACATGATTGGAGTAACTCAAAACCTATTGTAAGCAAATGCAAATACAAAACCACATCTATGTTCCGTTTACTTTTTCAGATCACACATTGTTGTGGTGAAAGAAAGCTATAGGCTACTGTAGTTCTCACAGAGCTACAACAAAGAGATGAATGACTTCATTTGACCTGCATGCATTTCTAAGAGACTGATATTCTGGTAGGAAATGACTACTTATCTTCAACACATATTGATGTATTTATTTATGGTATATGAAAAACTGTGACTACTGAATGTAGTATTATGTATATGCCTACATTTAACTATGTTCTCAAGATAAAGATAAGATTAGAATTTACTTTCTTCATCTTAAAGGAAATTTAATTTAATGAAAGTATTTTCGTGTTTAGTGTAAAAAAGGGGCAAAAAAGGGCCTTGTGGCTTTTATATGCTTCCTAATTGTCTTAATTCTTAAAACATGAATAATGAATAAAACCATTTGTGGCTAGAAATATTAACATTTTAATTGTTAACTCACTTTCTATCTCTCCCATGGTCCTAAATGCAAGAACTCAAGTTTACAAGCATAATCTATTTTAGTTCAACATCAGTCAATTTCAACAAGAACTTTATTGCTCACTCTACTTGAGAGTAGCCAATACTGAAGACTCAAGACATTTTGGTCCAACCATATAGGTTTCCTTGAACAGAGAATAAGCACTAAAACAACTAACCCATGGGGCAGAATTTTGAACTGTATTTTTAACATCTTAACATGCTCCATATATCACCACCAAAACTATGGCAAGATCTGATATCACCAAGTAATTTAGAGTCCAGGATCAATGTTAAACTTGTTTGTCCTGGATCAATGTACTCTAACCCTAACCCTAAGCTAAACCCTAACCCTAACCCTAACCTTAACCCTAGCCCTAGCCCATTGATCCAGGGCAACAAATTTGACATTGATCCTGAGCTCTTAATTAATTGGTGATATCAGATCTTCCAAAACTATGAAACATCAACACCTTACAACACAGAACTATAGTGTATATAACTACAAATGACTGAAAAAGTGGTTAAAACTGTGTGTTTATGCAAGCAGTCAAATGTTGTTTGTTTACAAAACGGTTTTGTAAACACTGCATAAAAGCACTGTTTTAACCACTTTGTTAGTCATTTGCATGCCTACACACTACAGTTTTGTGTTATGGTGTGTCTGATTATGTACCTCTATAGTTGGACCAATTTCTTGTGTCTTAAGTATTGACTAGTCTTAAGTAGCTTGAACAATAGAGCTCTTGTTGAAATCGACTGAAGTTGCCCTTTAACATTTGAAGTAGGTCAGTATGCATAGGTACTATTTATTTTATTCTTTTTATTTATTTATTTATTATTTTATTTATTTTTTATATTTTATTTTTTATTTTTTATATTATTTTTTTTAGCTTTTCCATGAAGAACTTCAAAGAGGTTTACTTTAGGCCTATGGAATTAACTGTGTTGGTAGTCCCATGTAAACATCCGCTGAGAATGATGTACGTGACATCTGTCACACAACATATGTCAAAATTAACCCTGTTTGTACAGCGCAAGCGTTTCAAGAAAACAGCTACGTGCAACAAACACAAGCAAATGTGCTATTTGTCACGGAGTCAGCCAAAAGAGTGGTGGTGGTGGTGATCAGTATAGCGATGGCCCAGTTTCCTCTTTCAGGCTTCAATGCAACAATGAATTACTACAGATGTTTCCTCCATAGTTCAGTGTCTCAGACAGAAAGTTGCATTTGTTGTTAAGTTTGAGCTTGTACATCACATGATACAGGATAGAATACACAATGGTCATTAAAATGTTGTTTGGACTGTAAGGGAACTTTGCTGAAATAAGTAAAAGAGGGAATGTCTGGAAATATGTACTGTAGAAATTAGAAATTAACAGGTAAATTAAAGGAACTGTGTGTAGGATTGTGGCCAAAATTGGTACTACAATCATGTTCAAAATATTCAGAGGCATAATGAGGCCTTGAGAATGACAACAACACGAATACCACTTGAAATGAGACAACATAAACACCACTTGTGGGCTGCAACTTAGCTTTTAAAATGCTAATATCCTGGCTGGACTACAACTGGACTACAATCTGCAATTTTATTTTTGACTGTAATCCTAGTCACCTTTTTTTGTAATTTAGGCTATATACCAAGGTCCTTATACGTGTGGATTTGTTTGCAAACCAAAGATAAGGAACCAGCAGCGATCATTTTCAAAGACTTTCAGTATGCAGACTGGCAAGGTTAAAGGGTAACACCAGTATGTAGCCTACAGCTATCATTACATTGCTAGAAGTCATTTTGTGCTGTCAGTTGTCAAAATATGAAACAAATCTGTGTTGCCTAGGCCGAGATTTTGCAGTTAGCAGCAAGCCTACAAATGCAGCTAGCATGCTAAATCTATGGAGCAAGTTTCTAACTTTTTAGCGTTAGCGTTAACAAACAAATTTTTACCTCCTCTGCAACATAACCACGAGTGCTACTACCAAAACAATATGCATGGTTAGCTCAGTAGTGGTAAAGAAATGTTTACACTAGTGGTGGGCCGTTAATGCAAGACTCTTATTGGGTGATAAATAAATTACGGTAACGTAATTAATCTATTCTCAAAGTTGTCTCAATTGCATCGCAAAATAATCCATTCCACTTGATGGAATAACGAATGCAAATACTGCTGATAATCCGCTCCGGGTTTTATTATCAACAACAACTCACCGCGTGTAGGCTAAAGTGATGAGAATTGTCAGTCACAATGTAAACAGTAAAAGTGCAGGCTGCCCTAAACTGGAGGAGTGAACTCCAAAATTGCCACCTCACAAAGTAGCTTTTGGTATAACCTTATCTTTTTTGTTGTATGTCCTCAAAATTAATTAAGGCCATCTTAAGGCCAAATTAATGTGCAATTAAACAATGAAGTGTAGAATAGAGACAGAGCGCCCTGCGTTCTAATTTGAAGACCACGCCCCCCGAGGGGGAAACCTTTGCCTCAGCCCTCATTGACTTGCATGGGGAAAAGGTGTTGTGCCCACACTTTTGGCTTTTTGGGAAGAAATGAGAAATGCCCATAAAATCCATTCATGACAAAATCCACTGTCAACAAGGAGTACAACCCAGTATGCAAGTTAAATAAACTGACTAACCTTGTAAAAAAAAAACTATAAAGCAGATAATAAACGTTATACTGCTTCCCCATGTCGAAGGCGGCGCATTACATTCTGAAAACCATGTTGATCGCTACGAAACCAACAACTCAACTCAACTCAAAATGACAGTATATTTGTGGGACATACTTGTAGACTTAAACAGTAGTATATTAGCAGCCTAATTCTAACATGAATCATGATATTATTGCACTACCAATCAGCTACCGGATCACAAAATCTTAACGCCATATCTGCACGTTTGCAAACATGACGATGTTTAGCATTGCTAAGTACACCTTTAGCTAGTCTGGAGCCTAAAACTATTACATTGTACATCGCTTGATGAAGTAAACAGTATTTAGGCTTTTGCCTAAGTACAGACAGGAAACCGAAACGTTTATATTATCACCGTGATGCTCAGCTGGTAAGTTAATGTCGTGGCAACATAATGTTAACGGAATAACTATGTATAGCCAAACAAGCTACTTATCGATAGCTAACATCCAAAAGCATCAAAATGCTTTAGCCTACTGTAGGCTAATTTAACAAATGTAATAGCTCAACTAATGTTGACCACAAGAAATATCCTACCTTACTGACGATTTGCTTGCTGAACCTACTCTCAGTTCAGGACACCCAACTTTCTGTCTTCTATTTAATATAGGGGTCATTGTGACGTGACTTGCACTGTCTCTATAGAATAGAATAGAATCTTTATTGTCCATTTGCATGGAAATTTGCCTTTGGCCTCACAAACATGAAAACATAAAGTTTGACGAACACAGCGGGACATTAGACACATTTTACAGGACAATTACATACATGTGCAATACAACACTCACAATAAATACAAAAATAAAATAATAAATATGTGCTGGCCCTCATTCATGATTTGTTTAAAAGATTAATGGCAGTCGGTATGAAGGATCTCTTAAAAACATTTAGTGTTGCAGTAGGTACTCTATATCTCCTAGAGGAGTTTAACAAAGTTCTGCCACAGTGGATGAAGAGGATCCAAAAGTATTTGTGAGGCTTTTCTCCTAGACTGAGTTTCATACAAGTCCACCAGCTGCCTCTGACTGTATTATATAGCATGCTATGCTTAGCCTATTCTTTGTTAGGGTTGGCAACTTTCAGAAATCAAAATGAGCAGTTGTGGGCAGATAGGAATGAACTGCATTTCAGAAAAGTATAGAGCTCAATTTTGTGCTAAACCTAGCCTATGTTAGAAGTAAAAAATTAAACTGTGTAAGTCAGTATTTATTTTTGTGTTATGAAGGTGCCATGTCATGCTTGCTCATTGTGTGGAATTATTCCTTATTTTCAATAGAGTTGTTACTGTAGGCACACTACATGTTTTACATCTAAAACTAAAGGGAAAACAAAATAAAAAGTAAAATGCACACATAAAGTAGGCCTATAGTGTCACATTCATCTCATTATCTCAGACAGTAGTAGGCTTAAAAACAGTCATAATTGAATCAAAACAGTACCCTACTAGTTTTTGATGTAAAACTGGAGCTTGCACAAAAACAATCCAAACATCCCAATGTGCCCCTTGGCTTGAGAAACCCGATCTCAAAGTCATTATTTACGTAGCACACACATACTATGAATGCCTTCGGCAGAATTAAAATGAGCCATTTTCACCTAGATATAGATTAATTCCAAATTTACAGTGAGATTAATCTAGATTTTTAAAAAAAATCTATGCTCACCACTAGTTTATACACTATTTTATGCGGACTGTACCTACTGTACCTCTGTTGATTTGCACTGAAACTTGCCCCATAGACTCAACTATATGGTAGGCTTAAAGGATAGGATAGTTTAAAGGAATATACCGGAGTAAGTTTAAGCATAGCCCTACTGCACGAGCCTTCTAACAGCAATATATTTTGCATGAAATGAAAGACTTTCGAACAGCATAGACCTAACGCGAAAGCGAAACACTTAACATTGAGTCAATGTAACCTCAGATCTTACTTTTGGTTTCCAACAGTTAGGTCCCATTGATTCAGTGTAAAGTGCCTGTTCGCTTCAGCGCTCGCGTTCGGTCTGTGCTGTACCAAATTATTTTGTTCCACTCGCTACCTAGCGCATTTAGCAAGCTCTTTCATCAGGGCTATGCTTGAATTCACTCCGATATATACCTTTAAGCATAGCCCTGTTGCACAAGCCCTCTAACAGCAATATATTTTGCATAGAATGAAAGAATTTCGAACAGCATAGACCTAACGCTAACGCAAAACATACAGATGACTTCACAAAGGCTTCCTCCGGCTTCACTTACTTCATTTGCTTCTCTATCTGAAAGTGATGTTACTAAGCTTCTCACAGGCAGTCGTCCGACATCCTGCCAGTTGGACCCAATTCCAACCACTCTTCTACAGGACATTACTCCTACAATTGTGAAGGCAACCACTCATGTTATCAACGCTTTTCCCACCACCTTCAAACAAGCTCAGGTAAGACCACTGCTCAAAAAAACATCTCTCTCTCCCACGCAAGTGGAACACTACCGACCTGTCTCTCTTCTTCCTTTCCTATCAAAAACCATCGAAAGAACAGTCTTCAAACAAGTCACAGAATTTCTCACTGAGCACAACCTCCTGGATTGCAAACAATCTGGCTTCAGAAGTGGACACTCAACGGAAACAGCACTCCTCTCAGTAACAGAAGCTCTTAAAGAAGCCAAAGCAGCAGGACAATCATCAGTTCTCATTTTACTTGACCTATCAGCAGCGTTTGATACAGTCAACCACAGGATTCTTCCGGATAAACTCATAAGCATGGGTGTCGGTGGCAAAGTGCACTCCTGGTTCGAATCCTACCTCACTGGACGATCGTTAAATGTGTCATGGCTTGGCAAAACCTCAGCAAAGCACTACCTTACCACAGGAGTACCCCAAGGCTCAGTACTGGGGCCCCTCCTCTTCGCTTTGTACACAACAACACTGGGTCCAGTCATCCACTCACATGGCTTTTCCTACCACTGCTATGCAGATGACACCCAGCTTTATCTATCTTTTCCTCCTGGTGATTCTACAGTGACAACTCTGATCTCTGACTGTCTCTCAGACATCTGCATGGATGAAAGACAACCACCTTCAACTGAACCTCTCAAAAACGGAACTGCTCATCATCCCAGCCAGGCAAACCCTGCACCACAACATCAGCATTAAGATAGACTCCCTATCTGTTGCTCCTACCAAGGCTGCAAGAAACCTAGGTGTATTAATTGATGACCAGCTGACCCTCACGGATCATGTTGCGGCTGTTGCTAGGTCGTGCCGTTTCTCTGTATTCAACATTAGGAAAATCAGGCCGTACCTTACTCAACATGCAACACAGCTCCTGGTTCAGACGCTGGTTATCTCTTGCCTTGACTATTGCAACGCTCTTCTAACAGGTCTACCAGCCTGTGCGGTAAAACCACTACTGATGATCCAGAAGGCTGCTGCACGCCTGGTCTTCAACCAGCCAAAGAGAGCACATGTCTCTCCACTATTCAGGGAGCTCCACTGTCTGCCCCTGGCTGCTCGCATCAAATTCAAGTCACTAATGTTGGCTAACAGAATACTGGATGGAACTGCTCCAGTCTACTAGACAGCGATCATCAAACCATATGCTAACCTCCAATCGCCCCGCTCAACCAAGGATCGCTGCTTAGAACGACCAACACCACGCACAGGTCGATCTAGGCTCTTCTCATGCATTGTTCCTAACTGGTGGAATAGTCTTCCCAAGACTATCAGAACAACAGACACTCTTTCTACTTTCAAGAGACTCTTAAAGACCCAGCTCTTTCAAGAGTATCTGTCGTCCTAGTTCCTTAAATTACCTGGAATACTCTGACTAAGCACTTCTAAACTCTTGCACTTGCTCTCCTATTAGCAAATGGCACTCCTGGTAAGCATTTACTTGTATCGTGTTGCAGTTTGATTGTTATCCCTCTTTTGTAAGTCGCTTTGGATAAAAGCGTCTGCTAAATGCATAAATGTAAATGTAAATGTAAATGCAAAACGTGTTACATTGAATCATTGCCACCTCAGATCTTACTTTCGGTTTCAAATAGTGCTGGCAAAATTAACTGATTAATCACGTGATTAATCCAAACAATTTAACTCGGATTAAAAAAATTAACTCAGATTAATCCTGATGGATATAGTTCCGCTTTCATGGCATGTATTATGTTCAATTTCAGATAGAAAAAGGCTTGGCTATCAAGTCAAACTATACAAAGATCATGGCCTAGCTCCTGACTGTTCAACAACATGTTTGGGGAATCATTGGGGGTAGAGGACAGGTGTGAATTGCCCCATTTGATACGAACAAAGCCAACTATTTAGTATCAGGGCCTTTACTGGGCAAAATAAGGATCCAACATACCCTAGCATCCAAATTCTTACTGGAGTAATGAGTTGTGATTAAAAGTGATTAATCACGATTAATCATTGAAAAATGTTGTGATTAATCAGATTAATTTTTTTAATCGTTTGACAGCACTAGTTTCAAATAATCAGTTTCCATTGATTCAGTGTGAAGTGCTTGTTCGCTTCTGCGTTCGTGTTCAGTCTATGCTGTTCCAAACTAGATGTACCGCATGGCAGTAGAAAATATGACCGCCGCTCAGTTCTGCACATTCTCTGCCCTGTGTGTGTGTGTGTGTGTGTGTGTGTGTGTGTGTGTGTGAGACATCATCCCAAACCAGTAACCCTTTGCTTAATAGCACCATCTAGAGGTCGATGGTTGTACAGTCATTAAAGTTATTAAAGCTAAGTTGATGTGGGCTCTTGAGACCAACATTCCATAAACATTTCATCATCCTCAATGTCACGGGTCAGGTAGTTCTTTAGGAAAAACTGTATTTTTGGGGTTTCGGGGGGAGGAGGCTGTGCAAAGATGGAGTGGACTCCGGGGACCAAAAAAAATTTTTTTCTCTAAAAGTCTACTGGGGCTACATGCCCACCAAGTTTCATGTGCCCCGGTGTTACGGTGTCCCGGGAATCGCTGACCAAAAATTCAGGAAGTAGATGAAAAAAAAAAAAATGACAATCACTATATGACCACTAGGCTAGCTACGCTATCGGCGGTCATAACTATTGTGTTCCACTCGCTAACTGGTGCATTTAGCATGCTCCTTCAACAGAGCTATGCTTGAATTCACTCCGGAGATAACCTTCAATTGCCTCTAATCGTGATATCTCGACCTTGGCAACACGGAACTGTTAATGTTTTTGACAACTGACAGTACTCAATGACGTCTAGCAATGTAATGCGCGCTGTACATACTGGAGTTCCCATTTAAAGGGATATTCCACCCATACCACCTGAAGCTACATATGTGGGTAAAAGAATTTGTCTCAGTGCATGTGTTTTCGCCATCTTGCAACCCCAATTTTAACTTTCTTTTAACAAGAATTTTGAGATAGGTGCTGGAATGTAAAAGTAGTCAGAAAACAACCATCTGGCTACTTTACTTTCCAGTCCCTATGCTAAGCTATATCTAAAAGTAGGGTTACCAGACCAGGAAAGCACATGCACTGAGAGCAAAATATTAAGTAACTTCAGGGAGGAGGGTGTATGACCAATTTTCCTAAAAAGGTGGAATATTCCTTAATGAACTCATTTCATGTAGTGTTGTACACTCCTCAATGGCTTCAATACAATCTTCTGCTTTTTTGGTCTTGACTTGGATTCATAAGTACTGTCTTGTCTTGAATTTGGCTTAGTGAGAAGAGAAATACTGTATATTAAAAGGTTTATTACAGTTTATATATATGGGCAATTCCACGAAAAAGTAAACCTTACCTTAGAACTGCAGGTCTCACCTACATCGTCATACAAATTCTTCAGAAAACTTCCAATACAGAAAAGTATTGTCTTGATGTAAATATTCAACTGAGCAAGTTTCGAAAGGATTTCTGTTTGTTAAAATTTTTACCCTATTCAGCTATAATGTAAGTCTATGGAGGAGCTTATAATGGGCATAAGTGGGTGATAACGCACACAAAGCTACAATGCTATCGGTTATTTTCTATTGTTATATTACTATTTCTGCCATTACAGGTTAAAATCCACCATTCAAAATTGTTTTGTATCGTTTTGGAAGGTTTTTCCAGACGGACAAAAAAACGGACAAACTTTTGAGAGAGAGTAGTTTTTGCTGTGAAGTGTGTGAAATTTCTAGAGAAATGTAAATATTACTACATTCATACCAAACAGGACACCTCAGTAAAGACAGAGAAATACTTAATTTCAAATGTAAATGTAAAAAAGTTGGTTTTCATTGGGAGAAATGGCTTTATGGATATGGCGTTATGGACGTGACGTCTGGAAAAAACCTTCCAAAATGATACAAAACAATTGTGAATAGTGGATTTTAACCTGCAACGACAGAAATAGTAATATAACAATAAAAAATAACTGATAGCATTGCAGCTTTGTGTGTGTTATCACCCACTTATGCCCATTATAAGCCCCTCCATAGACTTACATTATAGCTGAATAGGGTAAAAGTTTTAACAAACAGATATCCTTTCGAAACTTGCTCAGTTGAATATTGACATCGAGACGATACTTTTTTGTATTGCAAGTTTTCTGAAAGAATTTTAATGTCCATGTACAGTAGATGAGACTTGAAGTTTTAAGGTGAGGTTTTTTGTGGAATTGCCCATATATAGTTTTGTTTTCTTGCAGACTGTTCTCTAAAGCCAGATTATTCCACAGCCAATCTAGGTGAGCAGTGTTTTCAGTTGTGCCCTCTAAGGGGTCAGTACAAAAGACAAGAAGAGGACATTGTGGTGGCATCACAGTGACAGAAATGGTGAGTATAAATGAACAAAAAGGCGCTGGTGAAATGCAGGACCTGCATCTAATCAGATTGCCAATGAATATAAGTGAATCATCAAAAAAACTGTAAACTTTGGTTAGCTTATTGGATTTTGAACTGTTGTGGGACAGCCCAGTGTATATTACAGTATATTGCATTATCTACATGTAGAGAAGTAAATAACACAATGTTAACCAAATAATTTTCAACTCAGCATAAACTAATCAGATGAGACTAGTTTATCTTCCATATCAAAGGAGGGAAGATACAGGTGCACAAGTCAAATGACCATAGACTGTCTAACTTTCTGTGACACCTCTGAGTGAGACATCTTTAGCTATGTTCAGACTGCAGTCCAAAACCATTGCATATCTGATCAACATCTGATCTCTCTATCGACCGCGTTCACATTGCTTGTTAAACTGCTCATATCCGATCTCCATGTCCGCTAATCACCTGTCATATCCACGTGGGTTACTATGGTACCCTAACGCATCAAGCCCACAAATAATAAACAAAACCATGGAGGGTAGAATGTAGGTTGTTTCTCTCTCAGATGGTTAAGTGAGACCATAGCACACAGCAACAAGTAACAAGGAAGCAGGGCCAGTTCTAGCCTTTTTGGTGCCCTACGCCAGATTTGAGTTTTGCCCCCCTTCCCCCTTCTAAAAATATAAGAGAAAAACTGAAGGAAAAAATATATGTATTGGGATGCCCCCCTGATATTTGTTGCCCTAGATGGCCGCCTCGTTTGTATATGCCTAGAACTGGCCCTGCAAGTAAGTATCAGAGATTGAAGAATAGCGTTACTCATCTTTATTTCAGTGCATCAATGCAGTCCAGCACAGCTGTTAGTTGCCTTTCTGGTGCGTGGTTGAAAGCTTTCACTAACGTTCCTTTCCACACGTGAGGTAAATTCCAGGTTATATGCAACTTGCGGCAAATCCACGCACTGACACGTTGTTATTGCAAACGATAGTTTTTTAAAAGGAGAGTTAACATTAATCACTCATTTCCCTCCATCTGCATTCCACATGTGGCAAATGACGAAAGTGACACGGTGAAATCCTATCCATGTGGTTAAACTGGTTAAACATTGCAGCAATTCCGATGTGTCGATTTGAAACCCCCTCGGTAAGCGGCGTGTAACAGATTCAGAAAAATTGGAATTCATGTGGTTTTCTGCTGTTCAGACCCCCCAAAATCAATTCTAGATACAATCTGGATATGCAAAAATCGGATTTGGGATGCCAATCTGAACGAGGCCTTTGTGTGAGCAAGTTCAGATGGGCTCAACAATGAAAAAAGGTAGTGTTGAGGTTCAAAAGTCTTTAAGAAGGGGCTTCTGAGTTACAATACAAGCTTTGGTCATCAAATGATACATTTTGCATGTTGCAAATCCAAATTGAACTGTAAATAAGTATCATTATAATGATCATCTTGATAACATTAATAAAGTATAGTAAGACCAGAGACGGTTGGAAAAGATGGTAAGACTTCAAAGTCCTAATTACCCATAATTCTCGAGCCAACTCGCTAACATCTCTTTCTTCCTGGCAGAAAGAATATATTCTGCCTCCCATGCATAGAAAGAATCTGAAAGTAACTCTTTACTCAGGTCTGAGTTGTAAAGCTTACTTCTGCTAGGTTGTAGACCTCATCAATGCAAGTTTGACACACTTATGTTTCTCTAGTACGAACAACAAATGTAGTAACGTATACTTGTGATACTGGAGTAAGGTCAAGTGTTAGTGTTTACACAGTAACAGGGCTCCCCTTTCATTTCTGGTGGCAAAAGTTTGATAAATTCATTGAACACCACTGACTACTCAGCGTTTTCCTAAATGTGTTTTAGGATAGATTTCAAGGGATCCATAATTGGCCTATTAAAATTGATACCACTGTGGTATCTCACAGAAGACTACTGTTTATAGATTCATTTATTTTTTGAATAGATGAACAAAGCAGTTGCAGGTGGCATTGGTGGTGCAGTTGGAGGTTCAACCGCAGCAGCTATTGGAGGAGCATCTATTGGGGCAATTTTAGCAGGATGGGAAGGAGCAGCTACTGGAGCAACAACTGGTGCTGAAATAGGAGCAGCTGTTGGAGTGCTTTGTGGTGCAATAATAGGATACAGCCAGGGCGGTGAAAGTGGAGGAGCAGCAGGTGGGAGAGCTGGTGGACTACTCGGAACAGTGATTGGGGGTACAGCTCGTGAAGGGGCACGAGCCTTGAAAAGAGCTGGAAATGCTTTAGACACACTTTTCAATTTTTCTTCAGTCATTGCGGCCATTACTCCAGTGTTAGAAAGTGGTGGTGCTGTGTCTGCAGTACTTATCACAGCTGAAAATGGTATAAAATGTGTCGCAAGGGTTTTTGAGATGGCTATTAATGTAGTTTTGGGCTTTGGGGATAAAGTAGGCAGGTTTGTTGGCAGAGCTGCAGAAAGATGCATGCAGAGGCAGGCAGCTTGACAAGTACAATAGTTATTCTGGTTGGCTAGTTTTCTGTTTCTACCGCCCATAGCGTATAGTTAAATCTGATTTTCCAATATTAGACAACTGGTTGTCAGATGCTAGTGACATGCATTTAAAATTTGACTTGGTTTGTCAAAAATACTTATCAAACAGAGAAGTTCATTGGCAGGGTTATATTTTATTCCCCAAAAGAGGACATCTGTAAGGTAGAAGAAGGTTAACCATTTCTCTTTTGGTATAAACTATAACAATATGATGAACCCCCTGTGGATCACTTCCCCATTCCAACCAAATAGCAACCCAACTACCAATCTACACCAAATACAGTACATGTAGTGTAGTATCATGAGATGCCGAGAACGACAGTGCCTTCTTGATAAGGCTACACACATTTTTACAATGATACATGCAGACATTAAATAAATGAATAAATAAATAAAAAAAAAGGTTTCCCATAGGCTAACTACAACATACCAATTATTATTAAATGCAGGCTATAAACTGGGGTGAAAGAAGTTTCATATTCTTGCCTGAGCTATTCAAACGGTAGAGAAAATAAATATGAAAATAACCCTGAAAGATGTTCTGACCCAGATGCACCATGCAGTTTTACCTATTTAGTTTATTCAGAACTTCTCCAGGGATCAAACCCACATCGGCCCAAAAGTGGGTTGGATCAGCAAAATAAACCTGGAGCACTAAGACTACAGATCAGCACTGGACACTTTTATAGACGAATCTGACGAGTGTTTTGTGTAGGCTGCCATCTTGTGGCGAAGCCATTGTTGGACTGTAAACAAAACATTTTGACAATGCACAGTCAATGACAACTAACAGCAAAGACCATGGAATACTCTGACATTATACAGGTAGTAATGAATCTCGTAAATCATGGCATTTTATGGTGTGCTATCACGTTATCCTTATGGACAGATTGGCGATCTGGGTAGCTCAACAATGGCGCCTGCTCACTTCCGGTAGTTTCCTCGGATTCGTCTATAAGCAGCTGTTTTTGTGTTGGGTTGGCAAAGAAAAGAAATTTAGTTGAGTAAATAGAAACCTAAAGTACCCTGAAAAGTGCCTACTCAATATTGGTAGGTAAACTACTTGGAGACGCTATCCTGGCTAAAATATTTCATTGAAAGTATTGTATCAGTAAATCTGAAAGACCCGACTTCAAATCCAACCTGAGTTTGTTTACTGATCCTTCCCATTAATTCCTACTTACAATAGAAATACTTAAAACTTCACTGAATTTCCCCATTCCTCAGAAATGCCATGTCAAGACCTTGAAGGGTTTTAAAGATGAATTTGGATGCGTCTAGTAAAACGTGCTGTTAAGCTTTTATTTTAGCAGATATGGAAATTATCATTATTTTCATTTCCTGATAATGAATCTTTGTTTTCTCATTTGATATCATCTGGATTTAGTGTTTGAAAAGAGCATGCTTTGGTGCACTTGCTGCAATAATAGCCATTTCATGATACATAGGCCTAATTAAATGTAATATTTTGTATACTGATTTCAGCCCTTTGGTCTAAAGGTTTGTGAATGACTATGCTTTTCAATGATTCAGAATCAGTGATATTTTAAATTCTGCTCCCTATTCATTGCAAACCTTTATGATGAGAATGCAAATGGACTTGAAAGAAGCTATGGGAAAAAAAAAGTTGTTTTAAGTGAGATGTGTTTGTTAATGTAATCCACCACTAGGTGGCACCATTATCTAATCGCTTATTTTTTGGTTTAGCTCCTTTTTTTAATCAATAGTGCAACATATACTGTAAGTGCAAAACATTTAGCATTTCAAACTTCAAAATGAAAATGCAGTCCTTGGTGAGTGTATGCTATTCTAAATATTGAAATGATATGCCATGTGAGGCTTTTAGATGGTTGTTGTTGATGAACTTTAAATAAAGACAGGTGTAAAATAAATTTTTGACTGGCTTGTATGTGTTTGTGTGTATACACAAATTGCTTGCTGAGAAAGTGTTTCTATGAAGGAATCTTTCCCCTGCTCTTAAGAAGAGCTTCAGTAGCCTATGATCTGGTCTGGTTCATGTGTAGTCTATAGTGTGTGTGTGTGTGTGTGTGTGTGTGTGTGTGTGTGTGTGTGTGTGTGTGTGTGTGTGAGAGAGAGATTGTTGAGTTTCTGATATATTTGTGACATATTTGGCATTTTTATTCAGAAATAAATAAAATAACAGTTGAAGTTGGACACATGATGAGATACTTCAAGAAAATTATGGCCACTATCAACTGAAATTTGATCAAAATAATTATTTCTAGCATGTTTTTGTCATCAGTTTTTGTCCAAACCAACTGACTACAGGGAAGTAATAGGCTATGTGCCTCACAAGAAATCCAAATCAACGCTAGAACCTGCTAGAAGACATATTTTGCAGTGATATTTATGTCAGGACACTAGCGTACACTACAAACCACTTGGTGGGTTTCACAGCTTTGAACGTGAATGTTTAGTACATCTTCGGAGGGATTGTTAATGCTGCCATTGGGGTGGGGGGTGGAGGGGCTTATAATGCTTTCTGACACTTCAAGTTCTAAAGGCTTATTTGATAACATTACAATTCATTATGAATACAGCCATGAGGACATATAAGCAGTTATGAATTCTAATGTCAGTAATGTTAAGCCTGTATGAACGCAATATAACTCTTTATGATGTTGTAATACTTAATGAATACTGGGTTCATATAAAGCTTTAACCTTTCAGCTTATTATTTTGATAATCCAGTCTGATTATTTCACCCTATCTGTTTAGACACTAATGCTCTGCCATCTGACACAACTCAATTTATCTTAAACCAAAATTTAAATAAGCTGTCAGACATTTGACATTAATCTTGCGCCAACTGATGTAACAGGAAAAGTTTGTGGCTTTCAAGTCCGCCTGTAGCAGCTGTGGTAGACATAAGGCTGCCACCACACTGCACAAAACTCTAAGCATGCAAGTAAGCATGGTACCACTTTATCACAAAGTAGCAAGTGACTTAAAATAATGCACTGTATCAATTATAAGAACTGCTTAACATTGCCTTCAACTAGTGTCAGATGAAGTGACTGAAGGCCTATTAACATCTTTTTTTCTTTTTTCTCAACAATATAGAAAATCACTTTGTTTTTGCTTCAACAAAATGTTTCACTCTTTCCTCCAAATGTGCATCCAGGCACTGTGGATCACACCACTGAAATGTGTCATTTTCAATAAGGGCACGGACCGTGTGAATAATTTAAATGAAGGAGGTACCTGCAGCGAAAGCTGACTACAGCCTTTTCAAGATGTGTATGTGTGTGTGTGTGTGTGTGTGTGTGTGTGTGTGTGTGTGTGTGTGTGTGTGAGAGAGAGAGAGAGAGAGAGAGAGAGAGAGAGAGAGAGAGAGAGAGAGAGAGAGAGAGAGAGAGAGAGAGTGTGTATGTGTGTGCCATCCTAACCACATCCTTGTGTCAAGATAAATCATCTTATGCCAAAGCAAAGACAAAAACAAAAGCAAGCATTTGTGGCATAGCATCTACTCAAATGAGCAGCACTGAAGACGATCACAAAGCAGGTACAGTTGATACTTCATGAAGGTTCATTCAGCAGGGCATAGTGAGCTTAAATCATGTTTTCTTTTTTTCATGTATAAATTATATTATAGTAAGCTGTCTGCATGAGGGAATTAATCTTCAAAAAAACATTTCTTCTCTCAACAATGTGTTAAAAAGGACAACTTTTATGACACTTTTATCCAAAGTATCATGTTGTATTTAGGAACCTGATTGTCAATTAGTGATGTTACTGCTGCATGCTCCACCAAAATATATATATTTTTAAGGACGCCTTGACATTAGATACCAATCAAGTTTTATGGCCTAAATGTTGAGACTGCTTGGTTGATGTGAATAACAGGAAATGTCTGTGGTATTGTCTGTCTGCAAGGTGCACTCCCGCTTGCTTGCAGGTTGACTTTGATGCACAGAAGCCTTTCATGAAATTATAATTGTACTGAACTTAACTGAAGTTTTTTTATTTATTTCCTTATCTATTTTATTTTTTGCCTAATGAAATACTTAACAGACAATTCCATATTTAGGAAAATAGAGGCTAACACCTTGCTTCCTTTAAGATGTGTTCTAAACTTTTGGACAGAAGTTGTTAATGGTAAATATTGCGAGAAACTCATTAATCTGACTCCATAAACTTAGAAGTAGTTTACCAGGTAGAGAAAAAAGAATGGCATGGTATATGAGAAAAATAGATACCGGTTACTAGCAATTATATGAGTTTTGCACATTAATGTTCATAGGAGAACTAAAAAGGCTTTTTTTGTTTTTTTTTTCTTGTTTTAATAATTCCTACTTAACTTTTCTCTCCCTTCCTTTTTCCAATATCTGACAGACACAGGGCTTCTTACTGAAAACCAAAAAAAATGTTGAAAAGAAAGAAGTCAAAATCAACTGGGTATGTGAACTAAAGTTCCATTTCTATGCACCTTGCATTAAATATTAGGGGTAAAAGAGGAACCTATAATCACAAGCTCAAAGGCAATAACAGAAAATCTTGGTGTGATGACAGCAGGCCAGGGGAGGATACTCAGCAGGGTTGGTTGAAGTACATGGGGGCAGAAGAGACAAAATAATTAGTCAAGGTCCCAGCAGGTTAGCACTTCATACCTACCTCATACCTCATATACGGTGTGCATGGATATGGAGAGAAGGAGAGAGAGTTGTTCAAGCTGACATATGTAATTTGTGGCAGCACTAGGCTATCGCAGCATGTGGTATGGTGCACGGCAGCTCAGCCCAGGCTATAGGCAACAGCAGAGCCAATACAATCCACAGGGAAAGATGATATAACTTGCACATCCCTAACTAAAGGATTCAAGATTCAAGATTCAGGATTCAAGACTTTTATTGTCATTGCCAGTTGCCTGGACAACGAAATTCAGCCAGCTTGGCCACAGGGTGAAAATAAAAGCATAAAAAAATAATTATAAAAAGCATAAATAATAAATAAGACAGTGTTCATTCACACACGCTCACACACACTCACACATAGCAGCTGTTTAAAATGCATTTAAAGTTCTGATTGCCCATGGAAAGAAGCTGTTTTTAAATCTGTTGGTTTTGCATCTGAATGAACTGAACCTTTTGCCTGAGGGTAGCATGGTAAACAGGTGATGGTTGGGGTGGATCGCCTTGGCTCTAGTGAGGCACCTAGAGTTAGCGATTTCATCCAGGGAGGGGAGGGGACTGCCAGTCACCTTCTCTGCAGAAGGCATCAAAGAGGACGGTTTTAAGTCTAGACTTAAAGGGATGCTACGCTACGGAGTGATTTCAAGCATAGCCGAGTAGAATGAGCCTGCAAAATGCACTAGTTAGCGGGTGGAACAATATTATGTGGAACAGCATAGACCGAATGCGAACACAGCGAAGCGAACAAGCACTTTACACTGAATCGATGGATCCTCATTATTAGAAACCGAAAGTAAGATCTGAGGTGATGTTAACTCAATGCACATAGCACAAAACACATAAATTATAATGCCAGCCTATCGAGGTAAATGTATGTGTTGATAGAACAATGTTAGGAGGAATAAAACTATCCTGGCATCTCTGACTTTTTACAATTTGAGGGACTAGATTGTTGCCAGCAGCGGAATTTTACTTTGCTCTGGTAGTTATGTGGAGTGGAGTGAGCAGAATGGCAGATGGATAGGCTACCTACAGTGAAAGAGATTGAAACAAACAGTTCAACGTTTCAGTCTTGATTTACATCACTAGAACAATGTCTGCTATTGGCTTTGATCTCAATTGTCGAATGTGTCGTCATGTTAGATCATTTTTTTTTCTAAAATATACGGACCACACGTTATATGCTACCTCTACAACTACTGATGGAACAGGTAGGCTAATAACTTTTGGCAGCTAGGCTACTTAAGATATCATCGTAAGGTAACAGCTAACTTTTATTGCTGATAGAATTCATGTGAGCTCGAAAAGTTTACATGAAAGTTTCTAGCTGTTGTAGCTGGTAATGCCTGGCAGAGATGAATGTAATTAGTTGGGCTCTCTTTCTGTCCTGAGAATCCATTCCTCTTAGTTCTTAGTCATTCTGGCATAAATCATAAAACAAATTCCGCATCATCATCTTCAAAATCAGATACATCAGTATGTCTTTCAAACGTGACATGTAACGTAGCCGCTGCTGGCTACAGGCAACAAACTGCACTGCCGCCAAGACAGCAATACATTGTAATACAACGGTTGTTTTATTTCTAACATTGTTCTATCAACACGCACATTTACCTCGATAGCCTGGCATTATAATTTATACTGTGGAGTTCGCATGATTGTTTTTATTGGCAAGCTAGCGGTGTCCAGTCACTTGCGAACTCAGCTAATAGAGGGACTGGATGAAATGAGTTGAAAACGGTCTCTAGTGACAGATATCACTCAGGCTTACTTGGAAATGAGGTTTAACATTGAAAATTCTGAACCTCCCCTTTAAAGGTATTGAGAGGGTCCGGTTCACGATTGTAGAGGATGAGAATTCCATGTCTGGTAGCAGAAAGCTCTTCCTCCTATCGTAGATTTTGAGATTGTAAATTTTTCGAGGAGATTAGCATTTTGCGATCTCGGGGGTGTACCAGGGCATGGAATAAGCAGATCTTTAATATATGCAGGGGCATTAAGTGCTTTATACGTCAGGAGGAGGATTTTAAAGTCAGTTTGGCTTTTGACAGGGAGCCAATGTAGGGATGCAAGGAGGGGACGCATGCTCATATTTTTTAGTCCTAGTGAGCATTCTACCTGCTGCATTTTGGATAAGCCTAGCTGTAGGTTTTTAATAAATGTATTAGCCTACTGCACCCAGAGAACAGAGCGTTGCAGTAGACAAGTCTGAAGTTATATAATTTATGTATCAAATTTTATTATTCAAAGATAAAAATGTATGTGCCCCACATTTACTTATTTCTTTCTTTTGTTTTTCTTATCAGAGAGATCCGAGTTGAGGATGTGGAAAAATGTGGTAAGATTAATTCAAATATTATTTTTTTTTCATATTTTTTTTCATATTTTCATTTTTTATTCATATACCATACTACTAAACAAGTCGCTCTCTCTCTCTCCTATGACGCTGCTGTCACTTTCATCTTACAACATAAATAGGGGCTACCAACTCAGTCAACCAGTCAACCTGTCAACCCACTACTACCTCAGCACACAATGGAGCAATGGCAGTTTCAAACGCAATTGCCAATAACACTTTTGCTGGCCCAGTTACATTCAAGATTTTTGCAGGTAGCCTATAATTTCAAATACCTGACAGATTTTCTTTCGTTTTGTGTTGAAATATCAAAACATTTATAGAAGACTTTCATGTCCACACTTAACTGGGATAAAAATCTTTGGCCTAATAAGGTAATTGCCTAAGTCATTTTTCAGTGTTTTTGGCAAACGAGAAGAAAAACGTGACCTTGGTGTGGCTACTTGACCAGGTGTTGGAAAGAAGCAAGAAGCAGACCGGTTTAAGTAAAGTAAAGTACATTTTATTTGTATAGTGGATAGACAGAAAGGCTAGAGGACGTAGACAAACACAAAAGACGTAGACAAAACATAAAAGAGTCAATCAGTCTGTGGGTGTGAGGCAGGTTCGTCAGGTGCACTCATGCATGCAGTCTCCAGAGGGGAGGCAGATCCACCCGGTAGGTCAGCCAGCAGCAAGGTAGGCTAGACGTTGTTATCGGTAAATTTTACAGGCCAAAACAGTCCAAAATTGCATTCTCTTGATGATGCCAAGGAGGAGATGCACTGTCGATGTTTCTAAACTCCCGAAAAGTTTCATATGCCGAAAAAGTTTCATGGTTTACTCACTTCACCCCACCCACAGACATGTTATATTACTGTTATCCTAACAGTTTCTTCTGAGGCTGTTAGCTGTAGTCAAATGAATGTGTGTCTATGGTATAGTTAGTGTTGTGATTGGCCAATGAGATAGGAACAAAGACAGCATGATGCAGAAGTGGTAGGAGAGTACATATATGCAAATATCTCAATTTGGCCAAAAAATGACAGGCAACTATCTTATTAGGCCGATGAAATAACACTTTAAATCGTCAGATCAGACATTGGTTAAGAAATTTGCGTTATCAACACCATGACCACAAATGTGATATTGTTTGAACAGACACCTTTTGGAATTATGGGTGGGTAACTTCCAAGGCATAAATTTCTTAAAAATATTCTGAGGTACAATTTCCACATAAAATCCAAGGATCAGGCGATCTCAAATGGGGCAGGAAGAATCACCAAAATGGTATAGGCCTATCTAATAATGAATAACCCAACTACTATTTATAGTTCTCTTATTCTTTTTCTCAGAGCGCCCTGCTGAAACTGTCACTGCTGACCATGCACGGCCCACCACCTCACAGCAGTGTGATAAAGGTTAAGAAGGATACATCATTATATGTGTAATACAGTTCATTGCATGCAGTAATTAATAATAATAATAATAATAATAATAATAATAATAATAATACATTTAATTTAAAGGTGCCTTTCATGACACTCAAGGTCGCCATACAAGGAATAAAATCACAACATTATTATTATTATTATTATTATTATAATTATTATTATTATTAGCCTATTATTATTATTTAATCAGCAACTAAAACAGTGTTTCCTTTTACACCTACCTTAATCAAGACAAATTGTTAATCAGCCACAAGTTGTTTATCTTCAAAATTAAACAATAAAACCAACATAAAAACATTTAAGAGAATTGCTTCATACATATTAAAGTAGTCATTTGTCCTAACATGCCTTCTTTTTTTCAGAACATCCTCATGCTACTGCATCTCCTGACAATGTGGAGGATTCTACCTCGCAGAAGTGCGAAGCAACAGGTTATACGCTTTGACATATTGATTGCTTTATGGTTCCATGTTCAGTTGCATGTAGTAATCCGACACATTCTATCACTATCCTAAAACTGAAGCTAGTGCATCTGCTTGTCTGTAAAAAAAAAAAAAAATGACACAAACAGAAATAGTCAGAATGTATTCATTCGTGAGAAATAGAGAGTGTGTGACATTATAGAATTATTTAATTATGATTTAGGGGCCATGTACTGTATATCAGCGAAGGAGATCCTAACATTAGTGCATCAATTGGAATTATTTAACCTTTTTTAGTTTAGAATTACTTACTAATGGCGAGAATAAGTTGACAAAGAGTGTTTCTCACTCAATAAATGGACACGTTAATTAATTAATCTGTCATGTGTAGAGTATTGAATGAGACTAAATCACAGATATAGTCTCATTCAATCATAGATAAGTTTCCACTAAAACATTATTCGTGTTGGTCATGTAAACTTTACATAGCCTACATGTATGCCATGCTAAGTTCTACCTTGTGATTATTTAGTTACTGTTTTTTTGGCACTCATCAGTTTCTTCATATCTATTCACAGTACCATGGGCACGAGGAAGGACAGACACTGTAGGTAGGCAGATATCTATACTGCATTTTATTTTTCTAGATGAGCATCAACTCAAAACCTGAGGTGTCTAACAATTCAGTTGCATTCGTTTTTGTAAGATTAGTCTATGCACACAATTTATGGTAGATAGTACATAGGTACTGTAGTATCCATAAAATTGCATGACCTATCCAACAGTACAAGTTTCTGTGAAATACAGTTTGCGAAGAAAAACAAAACTTTGTTTAGATAGGCAGAGAAATGACAAGAAAATACCAAAAATTAATTCAACTGAGAGCGGGATGGATGACTACTTCCCGTCGCTACATGAAATTTTGCGATCGAGTCATGCTTAGTTTACACGTACCCGGGTCTTCATGAAACCGGTTATATTCTCCTCCCCCAAGTATGAAAACACTTGCATTTACACAAACATCAAAAACGGCTAATAAAGGCTGTGACAGTTAACCACCATGTCACAGTATTATCAAAGATATTTCAAGGGAGCAACATAGTGGCAGATGCTGATATATGGCCGCAAATGTGAAGTGTTCCAGTGACGGTCTGCATAAGCAGGGGTGTCACATTATGTCACAGCATTTACTTTTTCTCTTAAGAAATTATAGAAAGATATCAATGTATGTGTGCCATAATATTGTCTGTAATCATAGATGAAACCAATAAATGACAATTCAATCGCACCTCAGCAGAACAATTATGTATGACCATGAACCAGTGTGCTAACAAAGCTATTTGCCAGTTACCACAGAGCCCATTTTCTCAGATTATCATGACAACATAGTTATATGCTAACTATAACCTAGCCATCAGGGCTTTGCTTTAACCTAACATATTGCTGTAAACCATGTTTACTTTTGCTCTGTCCACTTAAAATGAGCTCAGTAAAGTTATCCGCAGGCTGTCAGTAAATTAAATCTCAAATATCCATTTAAAACGTTACGTTAGCTAGCTTCCTAGCGTTAGCAAGCTAACAACTCATGTTAAACACTTACGGAATATGAGAGATACATAAAAAAAAAAAAAAAAAACATGATAACCCAAAAAGACAATTTATTTGTAAAAGTCCACACATCATTCAAATTAAGCCTGACTCATGGTTTTATACTGAGGGGTTGCCTTGCGAAAAATAGAAGCAGGAACTACGCGAACATATCGAGATAGTGGCACAGTGTAAGTGCCATTCGGGAACTAGAAGGTTGCGGCCCTTGCGGGTTTGAGACCCGCTCTGCCTGACCCCATCAAAGTGTCTTGAGCGAGATGATTAACCCCAAACTGCTCACAGCATTACCGATGAGTAGCCTAGAACTAGAAGTACCCTAGGCTATCAATGAGATATAGGTTGTACTCAAACATTGAATTCCTGATGATACCTTAGATATTCAGAGATGAAGTAATGTGAATTCATGATAATTAATGTACTAACTGTAAAGTGTTACTAACTATACTTAAGAATAGAAAAGTGAAGTATGATAGGCTTATACTGAAAAGACCAAACAAAAGCCTTAGACATTAATACTAAGACTAAGGCCCTGTCTCATTTTTGACACACAATCATAGTCATATAGCCTTTTTGTCTGCCTAAAACAATTTACACATCCTATGTAATTTGATTTTATTGATTTATAAAACTAATGCAAGGAACTAATATGTAAGGGATAACGTTCGATGAGGCGGTCATTATCGTGTCATATCTCCCTATCGTGTCATATCTCCCTACAGAGTAATGCAACGCATATTACACGGTTACCCACTGTACATATTATTACCATCCGACCTTGTTTATCACTGCTTTAACGGTAAATTTAATGATTGAGATGGCTAATACCGTCCACGGAAAAGAGGCATTCTGTTGACTGTTACAGATCAGCTGATTGGTTAAGGCAGCGTTCTGTTTCACTTTTGCTTGACAGCGGTCTGTTATACTTAGCAACGGTCCGTTATTAAAAATTATCAGACCGGTAGAACGTTGGAGAGTCCCATTGAAGTGAATGGAGCATTCTACAGCATTATAAAGAGCCGTGTAATAAATGGATATAGAGATCAAATCCTATGATGTTGGGCACTTTGGAGGGCACTCGAAAACAAGTGCTGGTGTTAAGGGAAGAGAAATGGGACAGTGTTTTACACTTAAACTTTAATACTAAAACTTCTCTCATACTGGTACCTTAGTATATTTTTAAAGCATGCAATAATAAACTAAAAATAGGGACTTGAATTATGCAACTACTATATATATAATATATTTAACCCTCTGTGGAAGGTCAATGTAATATTTCCACTTTTTTGATTATCCCATTTTTTAATCTGTATATCTTTTCTTCAGATCTCAAAGCCATGTTCAAATCTGTCCTTGCACATAAGCATGAGCAGGTATTTGAAGGAAATTCAGAGAAGAAATCTTTGACGGATATTTACACAGAAGTTTATTTTGTGGACTTTCGTGAGTTGACTGAGCATGAGATGACAAACCTTGAAAAGACTGGTAACAGACCATCATTTCACGGACCCCCTATTAAACTCAGTGAGCTGTTTCAAGTGGCACATGGACGTAATATCCAAAACCGAGTGCTGACTCTAGGGATTGCTGGTATAGGAAAGACTATATCTGTTCAGAAGTTCATTCTTGACTGGGCAAGGGGAAAGGAAAATCAGGACATTGATTATATCTTTCCTCTCCCATTTAGATGGATTAATGGAGTAAAAGATGGAGAGTACAGCATGATAGAATTATTGAAATGTGTATATTCTGAACTAGAGCCATTGAAAGACCTGCCACTTGGTGCAGGAAAGGTCATGTTCATTTTGGATGGACTTGACGAGTCGCGATTTGAACTGGATTTTGAAATCAAAAAGCCCATTAGCGTAAAAGACAAAGCCAATGTGGAAACACTGATGTCACATCTCATCCAAGGAACTCTGCTTCAATCCGCTTTTGTGTGGATAACCTCCAGACCAGCAGCTGCCAAACAAATTCCAGAAGATTCTACATTTGACATTATTGTGACAGAAGTGCAAGGATTCAATGATGCCCAGAGAAATGAGTACTTTAGGAAAAAGTTAGGTGAAAAAGCATGTGATATGTCAAACAATAAACAATCAACCCTCCATAAAATGTGCCACATCCCAGTTTTCTGCTGGATATTAGCCAACGTAGTTCAAGCTGCTCAGGACAATGACAACATTCCAGTCTATCTTACAGAGATGTACACAAAGTTTGTGCTCCTGCAAGTAAACCAGATACAGCTGGATCCTAAAAAGAAAGGGAAGTGGTATCGTAAAAAATCAGAACGTGTTTTAACTGGGAAAACATTGCTGAAGCTAGGGCGACTTGCTTTCTTGCAACTATTAAAGGGTAATTTGGTTTTCGACGAGGAGGACCTGACAGCTTGCAACATGTCACTTGAAGAGGCTACAGTGTACTCTGGATTGTGTACGCAGATCTTTAAAAAAGAAAGTGGAGTATTTCATACTGAGAGTTTCAGCTTTGTTCACCTCAGTGTCCAAGAATTTCTTGCAGCAATTTACTGTTTCCTGGAATACACCATTCATGGAAGAAACCCATTTCAACCAAACATCTTACAACATATAAAGTGGTGGTTTAACCACAGCCTCTACGACCTCATCAAAGTTGCCGTAAAAAAAGCTGCAAAAAGCAGCAATGGCCAATTTGACCTATTTTTACGCTTCCTTTTTGGACTTTCTCTAAAAACTCCTCATAATTTGTTAAAAGAAATAACAGCAGGACTTTCTTCAGCAGAGAAGGCTTTGGAAAAGCTTGAAAAAAAAAGGAATGGGAATTTTGACAAGACAGAACTGTATGTAAAAGAAAAAATTAAACAAGATACCTTAACAAATACCAGCAGAAATCTCTCTCGCTGCCTAAAGGAAATCAATTCTGAGTCACTTTTGTCAGAGGTCAAAACCTACATGACTTCTTCATTTGAACACCATTTGAACACTTCTTCATTGGAGGAAATGCAAAAACAGTTTGAGCTGCTGAGATTCAGGACATCAGATGAAGGTCTGAAGAGAATGCTGCCAGTGGTAAACACAACCTGTCAAGCTCTGTAAGTATGTCTGACACTCTTGGCTTGGAGGGCTAATTTGTGTGTGAAAACATGTTTGCTCCTCTATGTGAGAGTTTGTTATGTACACACGCTCGTTGGCACCTGGTACAGGTGATCCTGCCTCTATAGTGCAATTAGTGTTCACACAGGCCCGATTGCGTCACACCCAGCAGTTTCCATGTATACACTAATTCAGTGGTCCCCAAATATTTTTCCTCAAGGGCCGAATTTTATCAAGCATACCAAGCCAAGGGCCAACCCCGCAAACATTCAAAGCCACGTGTTGAAAGGATGCTAGTTAGAACATCACAAAGTAGTCTTCTTTTAGTCTTCTGCTTTCTTTAATGTACCTCAATAAACTTCATATATAGTATGATTGCCTGTATAGGCCTACTTCTTATGAGGTCTGTAAGCATGTTTATGGAGAAAACTGATAAGTCAGATGGTGCTGCGGGCCACTCATTTGGTTCCTGCGGGCCGGATCTGGCCCAGGGGCCGCCATTTGGGGCACTAATTGCTTTCATTACATCAGAAGGACAGAACTCCAGCTCTTCCAGATATGAATGAGCGTACACTTACAGTAAGCATTTGATGCACATAGACATTGAATCTGTCTGTAAAGTAATGCCATACACAAACCCCAATTGCTCCCTACTGCACTACATGACCTTTATGAAAAAGTAAATAAATATGTTGAAAAGTAATAAGTATGTTGAATATCATGAACAAAGTATGTTTGGGAGCAGTATTTAGATTACACTGACCAAAGGAATTAATTAAATACTCTGAACATTTACAGACTTGCATGTTGTGAACTCACAGAGAATGCCTGTGACAGTCTAGCCTCAGTTCTCCAAAATAATTCACATCTAAGAATGTTGGACCTTAGCAACAATGACTTGAAGGATGCTGGTCTTCAAAAATTATGCATTGGATTGTGCAAACCCAACTGCAAACTGGAAAAGCTTTGGTATGCTTCTTTTTTTCCTCTTTACATTTTCTTGGGGGGTGAGAGACGAGCAAGGTTGGTTTTGGGCCATTCCATGTCAAGTGTTTTGATTTCAAAGGGACCATATTATGCCCTTTTCACACTAACTTTACATAGCGCTAACGTTCAGAACAGGCTGTTGCTCATGGGGGTGACGTGCAGTGTTGGGAAAGTTCACTTTTAAAATGAACTAGTTCAGTTCATAGTTCACAAATTTTAAAATGAACTAGTTCAGTTCATAGTTAATTTTTCAGAATTTAGAACTAAGTTCACCGCTACAAAAAATGAACTAGTTCAGTTAATTTTCTATGTTGCGAGGCATACATTTTCTGAATTTTTCCCCTGCCCATATACAGTACAGACCAAAAGTTTGGACACACTTTCCCATTAAATTATTTACTTTATTTTCATGACTGTTGCCTTCAGTGACAATCTACAAAATAAACAAACTTATGAATGAACACGTGGCATTATGTACTTTATAAAAAAAGTGTGAAATAACTGAAAACATGTTTTATATTCTTGTTTCATCAAAGTATCCATCTTTTGTTTTGATAACTGCTTTGTACTCTTTTTTATTTTTTTGTTGAGCTTCAAGAGGTAGTCACCTGAAATGGTTTTCCAACTGTCTTGAACAGTTATTCATTCCCAGTGATGCTAAGAACTTGTCGGCTCTTTTGCCTTCACTCTGCGGTCCAGCTCACCCCAAACCATCTTGATCGGGTTCAGGTCCAAAATTTTGTCATAACCTCACACTTTTTTGTTAAGAACATAATTTCATATGTGTTCATTAATAGTTTTGGCGCCTTTAGTGAGAATCTACAATATAAATTGTCCTGGAAATAAATGAATCACATTGAATGAGGGGGTGTGTCCAAACTTTTGGTCTGTACTGTATACTACAGACAAAAGACGCCCCCCCCCCCCCCCAAAAAAAAATGCATTATTCCAATCTCTACTGTATTCCGCTCAATAGCCTGCAGTCTATGTAGCCTACAGTTCAGTCCATGCTTCTATTGGCTTTATCATTACATTGGCCATGATGGCCAATATTCAAAATGCATAGCAATTCAGGCTGGCTTTACACGATGACGCTCCCGGGTGAAACCTACAAAATATTTTATCAGATGTGCCTTTCTTTTAGACGGTGACGGCAGTTTTGGGGCTTAAAAACGCAAAAAAATTAAGAGTCAGTTTCTGTAAGACTCATGCGGATTTCCATAGGGGCTGATACAAACCCTCTTCAGATCTCAATGAAAAAATTCTCATAGATACATATATGGGATAGATATTTAAAAATAACAATTTAAATGTTTTGGACCTTTCCAAAAAAAAACTAGGGACTTTTGAAATGACACATGGCAAAGGTGGAAATTTGATGCTTTTCAAAATGCACAACTTTGCCTGTCCATATTTCAGTGGGCTTTTAAGACAGCACTCTGACATTTGGCAAAATCAGAGCATGGGTCCAACAGTTTTGAAACATATTTTTATGATGGTCACTAGTTCAACTTACAGCCATTAGGTGGTCATTGAAAACTCAACTTTTCAGTTTTGGAGCCTTGTTTTGGGGCCTCTCACTGCTTGTGCAAACACGTAACCTTGCTCATTCATAAAGATATGAGCACATTGGGAGGTCCTGTTTTGAAATATAATTGGTTGAAGATTGCAAAATGTTCAAGTACTGATAGAGAGGATGTTTCATTTGGCAAATATGAAATTGACATTGAAATTAGACAACCATATCTTTGTGCGCCATCAGTAAAAAAGGTTGAAACAATTTTTATTATGTTGACATGTATCTAATCTATTTGTATTCTAAATATCTTGGAGGCATTTTGCTTTATTAACCATTAAATGGCATTTATTAACTCATTGACTGCCAATGACGTCTTTAGACGTCAACTGAAATACTGCCGTTCACTGCCAATGACGTCTTTAGACGTCAACTGCATTTTTTAATGGGGAGGGCTGCAGAAAGACCTAGGGAACCTTGTCTGTAAATATCAGAATTCTCCGTCGAAAATTGTTGTTCCAAATTGATCCTGAGGGTGGCAGTGTGTCACTTTGGATGTGAGATGAGCATAGATTCACAGGTATGGCCAAGGGAGAAGTAGAGAAAGCTAATGACATGGCTAAATATGCCGCTAGCAAAGTGCAGATGTAAATCGGAGAAATTTAGGCAGTTCACACTCGATCAGAGTATGTGTCACTGCCATAGTAGTTCGAGTAGTGTTCCGATCGTGGGAGATGAAGGAGATCAACCTTGGGCAAACGGAAATAGCAGTTGTGACTTGTTTCAGTGCCCAGCTAGCTCACAGTTCCGGGTCAGGTAAGAATTTGCGAGCCAGTTGTTGATCACTGAGTTTTCGCTGTCACAGCCTGTAAATAGCATATATTTACCTTGTTACAACAATGTCTATTTTATTACCAAAAGCCCCCTGTTACTGTTGTTTTTGTGGTCTTATCAAAGGAAGACATTTTCCCGATGTTTGACGTGCTAATAGACCGAAAAAACACGCATCCAAGACACTAACGTTGTCAAACAAAACGCTAATTTTCTCCCTTTTTTGATAAAAACGGGTGTGTTTGGAGAAAGTAGCTTATGTTCGCCTGCTGATTTCTAAGCAATGGAAAGGGGTAGAAACGAACTTTTTTTTTTCTGGTGAAAGAAGAGAGTCTGCTCTTTCTTGTGGTAGTTTCATTGTTTATGTAGTCGTAACACATAATATTCTGTGGCTCTTTAAAAAACAGTCAAAATTCCCCAAAACCTCTGGCAGTATGGAACTCTCTATTCTGAAAACGGCTGGCAGTCAATGAGTTAACTGCATAAATTACATACATCGATAGGCCCTCTAGAAATATGTGAAATTGAAAACAGCACCATCATGTGGACAAAGCTGAAAAAAAAAAAGCCAGTTGGATGCACCTGACAAACATACAAAGGCATGCTTGAGTCTCAAAGAGTTTTGGTTGTATTATAGTTTGAAGTTTCCAAATATTTTTTTGGAATAGGGAGTGGGTTCATTCGAAGGCATAGTTTTCTTAGAAATATTTGAGATATTGAGGTATAATTTTGCACACCTTCCCTTGAGATGTGTGGCTACATAATCAAAAGTGCACATTTAGGAAAGACATTCATCTATTTTGGGCCAAATTGCTATGACAAATATTTTTTTGAGACAGAATAGGTGCCAAAAAGTCACTCACAAATAGACCAAAAATAAACCACCAGCATTATCTGCCATGTACTGAAATGAGATGAATTTTGAAATTTCCCACAGATTGGTAGGAATAGATGTGTGACAAGATAATAATGATTTCTAACTGCCAAGTGATTGTGTTCAACAAGAGGATTGTTGCTGTTCCCAATTGCACAAGAATGGAGGTTGCTGGTTTACAAACACTTAGTGTAGTTGATGTCTGAAGACTATGTCTCACTCTAAGCAACTCAATAAGGGTTACCTTGATGCCACTGGTGGTTATGGGTAATTGACATTTTGAGTCACCATTACAGAGAAGTGTAGTTCTACACACATGGTCAGACTCACCCTTCACTGGAGGGTGTGTCTGTAAATTGAATGACAGCACAGACTATGTTCATGTGTACTTGACTTTTACCATGGACTTTACTCTGGCTCCTCTTAAACTTGTTAAAAGCACTGCTTATAGTAGGAAGGAACACCTCTGCATAAGTGTTCTAAGATTAATGTGAGGTTCAAGAAAAATTTGATCTAAGTTTGCAGTCATTAGATCTGAAGAGGGATGTGTTATCCTCATGTTCTGAGTCTTGAAATAGATTCTGTGAGCAATGTCCAAGCTGAATAGTTAGATTGTCTGAGGGGTGTATTCAACTTTTTTTGTTTCAAACAAAGTGATACATTTACAGACAATTGATTTGATATTGGTCAATTACCTTTAGTAATGCCCCAAAGGAGACCATTCCCAAGAATAATAGGTTTAGCAAACAGTTATAAAGACACACAAGTGATTTTATAAAAACGCACAAGTGTCTTTTCATATTTCAAATCAAAATTTTGGATTAAAAGACTACATCTTCAAAGGATAAAAGTATACGCAACATCAATTGAGTGTTGATAGCACAACATGTGAAGAAACAGTCTAGCACACTTGTAAGCTGATAAGCTGGTGGTTCTATACTTGACTGTCCTCTTACTCCCCTGAGCAAGACACTTAATGTTGATACTTTTGTATTGTTTGCAATATATTTGAGTGGTAGCCTTCTTTATCTAATCAAGTAATGTTGCCTAATAATTTGCTTACTCAAAGCAATAAATAAATAATGTGATGCTTGGGAATTGAACCCTGGTCTGCTGATTGGTAGTCTGTGACATAACCACTGTGCCACCACATCTACAGTCTGATAATGGCTCAAACAGGATTAGAGCTTTGGCGTCTCTGGTTAGTCAGCACAACCCTCCATAGAAGTTATCATAGGTGCAAATCTGCTGTAAATAAAATTAATTTACTCGGTGATAGAACAAAAAGCCACCTAGATATTTGGACCACAGATAATATGAGTGCAGACGAACAAAGTAAGGCAAATTTCAACTGTTTTGAGTGATGGCGCACAGAGCTATGAGCATCTAAAATGGCACTTCATTTCATATTTCCCTAAAATAATTGCCTCTAGCTTAACATCACCAATTCATGCCCATATATTTTATTCAAATTCTAAAAGAGGAGGTTCCAAAGTGAATATATATAACAAACTAATAAGGTTTTAAGTGTCATATGATCTGTGAGAGGCACACAAAAATGGTACAAAAATGTAAAAGGTCCAATTTTGAAGAGGCCCTTAAGGACAGTGCCTTCAATTTGCCACAGAAGTGACATCATTACTCAAAGGTTTATTTCCCCAACATTTATGTGCCAAAATTTCAGGATGGTAAGATCAAGGCGCAATGAGATATTTGAAGGCAAAAACTGGAATTTTCAGTACCTCAAAATTATGCTGAAATTTTGGGAAGCCCTAACTTTTGTTAGGAACATTCTCAATGTTTAAAAATACAGTTTTGTCCTTCTTAGGCACATGTCTACTGGTATTCAAAATTTGAAGGGAATATGAAGAGGGTTTGTATCACCACCCGCATGATTCTTACAGAAACTGACTCTTAACCCACCCTCCAGAGTGGAAATCTTAAAGACGCTCCACCGTTGCGTTCCTGTCAAAAGGGTTGAAAATGCAAAAGTGTGCTATGAGCTGCTCACGCTGGCTACGCGTTGGCTACGCGTTGACGTCATAACCACGTGCAGTACAGCAAAACAAAGTCCTTCCTTCTCATGGGGATACGCCGTCACTCCAGGTACAGGATACTGATGCAGAGATCCGCTCCATATATCCACATATTTCTAATCCAACGTCGTTTGCAACAATCGCTCGACCTCCTCGTCTGTCCAGACAAAGTTGTCTGTCTTACCTCGCTTCTTCGCCATGTTTTTGTTTTTGACGGTCGGCTATTTCGTGCTACTACGGCGAGAAGGAAGTTTGTATGCCAGTGCTTCACAGTACCACCTAGCCACCTGGCATGCAGACTACATCAAATTTCACACACTTATGCATCACCGTGTGCATACAGATTTCCACCCAAAGACGCTCGTCTAAACACGAAATAAAAAGTGGGAACACAACGCCACTTTTGCGGATTGTCTTCAGATCGTTATCGTGTAAAGCTAGCCTCAGATGCAACTTAAAAAAAATCCTGCACATTCTCATCAGCTGTCTGTAAAAAAAGGGGAGTAAAAACATACCTACACATTTCTACCAAGCTAAAACAATACTAAAATTGTTTGTAATTTGATTATGAGAAAGATGTAGGCCGTCTATCCAGGTATGTATCTATCTGCATAGGAACTCACTCTTTCCGTTGCAACTCGGAAAACTGTCTCTGTCTCCGTTGCGTCTGCCTCTCCATTGCGCTAATGTTAATTATTTCACTCCAAACGGAACAAGACTTTATTTCTCTCGACTAAAGGGAGATTGTAGCCTATATTAGCCTCTATGGAAATACGGTAGATTTTATTTTATTAGTTTAACGCTGAACAAACAACTTAGTGATCAAGCAACATTGTTGCTGCCATTGCGAGATTGAAATCTATGTCTGTCTGCAATACCGTCTTCGGCCTCTACGCACCTTCAGCATAGACACTAGTAGAGTAATTGACTGGTTTGGCATCCTGGACACAGGGCTGGTAACGGTGTGATTTTGTCTAGAAATCTGGGAATCTGGCACCTTATTGAACGAGATTATGAAGAGTGAATGTACCGTTCATAGACACCAGAATGAACTCGTTCACAGTATCGTTCCAAATTTTGTGGTCATACGACGCGTGGTTACATTCGCACAAGATTCCCCAATTGTTAAATTAATTATTACCTCCGCCAAGGTTATGTTTTCGATCTCGTTGGTTTGTCTGTCTGTTTGTTTGTTTGTTTGTCTGTTTGTCAGCAGGATAACTCGAAGAGTACTGCACGGATTTGGATGATGTGTATAGTGGGAAAAGCAAGAAATGACTAGATTTTGGTGACGATTGGTGATCCAGAACATGATCTGGAACGTATATTGTGTTTGTGATAGGGTTGTTAATGAATAATCGATTATCGATTATTTGTTTGTTAAGGCTTGTTCGAATAAAAATTAACGCTTAGCGAATAATCGTTTAATTTATTGCGCATTAGAGCAGCTACATCTTCCGGTACGCTATTGCGCAACAACGAGGAGAGGTGAAGGAGGTTAGGAGGAGAATAGCAGTGTGGGACCATTTCTCAAGAAACATGGGCCTATAGCTTATAAATTTCAATGCAATTACAGTGACACTGTTACCTACCAACGTCATTTAAAATGCGGTCTGATACTGGAGAACTGTTCTCATATCAGCTAGTTTGGCAAAAAGTATGTGCGCATTGCCTAGTCGCGATGTTTTCTCCGATGTGAAGGGAAACAGGCATGCTGTTGATAAATTGGTTACTGCTTATTAGGGCTACGTAATTTGAGAAAAAAATGTTATTCGTTATTTAACATAGCCTACTTGGCTACTGAAGGCTATTACAGAGCGCGTCAGTTTTTTATAATAATTGTCTCTGCCTCGGAAAGCATGAACGTGTGATCCACTGGAATATGCATACCTGTGTGCCTTGCTCGCCCGCCTTCTCGTCCTGAGTTTGAACAAAACTATGTGAAAGTTCTTCCTATCACCAGCTGTTATCCGTTGGCAATTTTGGTCAGAAAAGTTCCATATTTCGTTGTGCATTCAAAAATGCTCATGATAGCCTATGCTGCGTTCAAAACATTGTGACAAATCTAGCCAAGAGCTGGATTCTTATTTCACAATCTGGGACGTCATTAAGCTCTGGATAAAAGTACAGTCGAAAAAAAATATTTAACAGCATAAACAAAAGCCACATTAGAGCTCTAATAACTGACGGTCAATTCCTTCCTAAACATCGCAACCAGGTCTACACGGTTGATGTGGTGCAAGTTCGCACCTTAATGCACACTGATCCTTTCGCTCTCATGCTGCGGAAGGCCAAAATGCTGTATTTCCTTAATAACTTTGGAGAAATATAAGTCATTTTATGTGCTTTTTTTTACATTAATTTGCGTGGGGAAGATGGGCGCAAACCCATGTATGTAGACTATGGCTCTGAAAGTGGGCAAATGACGTCTTTTTCGCAAATAATCGATTAACTGTTTGTTAACTTTCTGAATAATCGAACATGAAAATTTCTGAAAAGTCCCAACCCTAGTTTGTGACCATATTGCCTTGGCAGAGGTCTGCGCTCTCTGAGCGCTTTTCTAGTTGATAATGGTATTGAAATAACAGTCTGACAGAGATTATGTGTTAATTATCACTTCATTATTGCCTATTTCTGAAGTGGCAATGCTAATTTTGTAAATGCCAGTACAACTTTCCCACACCCAGCAGATAACCTTCCCAGAACCAAAAATTGTTAGTGGGGATTATACTGAGATACCAAGGACTAATTCTTCACACCTTTGTTTGGGGACATAATATCCAACAATTTAATGATTTAAATGTCATGGCACTGTATGACAGAGATGTGAATGTTTTTTTTTTTTTTTTTAGTTTTCACAAAGTTACTCGAAATCTACACTCAAAAACTAATTTGTTCACTCTTGGTTTCATACCACAGGTTATCTGGCTGTCTTATAACAGACAAGGGTTGTGAATCTCTGGCTAGAGCACTTATGTCTAACCCTTCACATCTAAGAGAGCTGGATCTGAGCTATAATCATATTGAATCTTCAGGACAGAATCTGCTAAATCTGCAAAGTTTTCTCAAGGATGGGAAATATAAACTGGAAAATCTCATGTAAATATTTTTTTGCATATTATGTTATTCGCAGTTCTTTTTCTTTTGGGGTAAAATGAGTAAATTCTGCCTGTATTTCACTGATGAACTTTAGGGTAACAATTTAATTTATAGCCTGTGAAGTAAGTATTAGGTAAGAATGGTGTAACAAAAAAGGGATAAATTACTACTTACAGCATATGTTTGCTGGAATAACACGTTCACGCTTTATTTTACACTGTAAGTACTCACACTTTCACCCACACATTCACACATTTCAAGATAGTCACCCATGGTTTAAAATGAAGAAGATACTTGAACCATATAACTCACACATTCACACAGAAAACTTCATGGCGAAGCCACCAAACAGTAAATGGCCTTATACCTCAGCCAGAAATTCTGGTCCAACTTATGTGGTTTATTTGGCATTTTGTAGGTATAGACTAGGCCAGGGGTCTGCAATTATTTTGGCCAAGGGGCCACATTGGCTTTCAGATTTTGACTAACGGGCTGGGTGTTAACAGTCAACGTACTGATGTCGATAAATTGGCAAGTTTCAAGCTAGTAGCCTCACATGTTAATATGCAGGTTTAAAAGGGTGGAATTTGCTTTTCATGATCATAAAACACATTTGATAAATAAGGCCTATAACCTAAGTCACCATGACTAAATGAGAAATTATTTTATTTTGGGGAAGGCTCCGCGGGCTGCATAAAATAGCTCAGAGGGCCGCATCTGGCCCCCGGGCCTTAGTTTGCCCTGCTATGGGCTAGGCCTAAGCACTGATACATTTCCCATGGGGATAGAATTATAATATTATAATGTTATTACATTATTGGTTTGGTTATTCAATTATAAAATGTATTTTTTTTCATTAAACAGGCCAATAAGTCGCTAATAATGTAATAACGTACAGTATTACATTTTTGGTAAAAGGTTATTACGGCAGTTATTGCATTACTGGCCGTTACTGTGGTATATCACTGTATGTTTTCATTTTTATCTACAGCTTGGAAAATAATGGACAATCTTGGCTGCAATCGGGCCTTAGAAAATGTAAGAAACTAAACATTCTTGTTTCCCATTACGTAAGGGATAATGAACGACACGGCGTGCAGATATATAAAAATAATGCACGTTCGAAGTTCTAAGGCTAACGAGGCCGAAGGCCGAGTTGCCTTATAGCTTCGATAAGTGCATTATTTTTATATATCTGCACGCCGTGGAGTTCATTATCCCGCTTATACCACTGTTGCCACTTATCCGCTATGTGGCTTGATTAACAACATGCCCGTTTTGATGGCTAAGTGGCTACTGATGGCTGAAGACAAGCTAGTTGTCCGAACTACTTCTTTCCGCACTTACAAAGATAAACTGCCGTTACTAGTTCTGATGTACAGTTGCTAAGTCAGTCGTTAATTCCATCTCTCGTTGTCAAGCGCTAAATCCAAAGATTCTGACATGTCTTGGGCTCTGTAAATTCACCGTCTCCCATACTTCCAAACGAAGTGTGACAGAGTTAAAAACCATCGCAGTCACAAGTTACAATGTTGCTGTGTCATGAACGTTGGTCGGGTCACTAAATTGTGAGCTTGTATCAATGTGGCAGTCAGAGCGAGTTGGGCGAATTGATATGCAAGCCTAATTATGGACGGAAAAGTGGAACTACTTCATAGCCGTGCAGTTACCTGAAAAATAATGCACGTTCTAAATAGGGCATCACAATAGGAAATTTGACCAAGCAGTGGTATAATAGTAGATTAAATAAGGCTATATTGTTTAAATATAATTAATTCGAATGTAATTATATTGTGCATTGTGACACAATAATGAAATGTGCCTTCAATATTTATTTCCTTTCTGTGGCAACAAAAAGAAAGAAAGCTCTTTTTATTTGTGCTCTCTCTTTCTTTTGAAGTCAGTGCATGATTCCTCAAGGGCAGATTTTTATCTGGATGAGGGCGCACAAATCTCTGCACCATGTATAAACTTTAAATGCTCATACTGTATAAATCTTTTGATAAACTAAAAAAAAATGAATGTATCAAAATGTATCAACTACACACAAGTAAGCTGGGCTATGTCGTGGGGCTGTTCTTCGCCCCGACTCTATTGTCTATTATTTTCTTATATTGTGACACCTCAAAGGCCGTTATCATGCTTATCACCTGGTTGCAACTAAAACGTATAGATGGTAAGCAAGTGTTTAAAACATAAAAGAAACTTGTGGCTCTGTTTCCGTCTTGGTTCTAGATTCCACCTCGCCAATTATCAATGAATAACTGGTCACCTCGTCGGTCGTTATCCCCATAATGGCCACCCATCAGCCAATCTGAGACGAGAATCACGTTCTGAAGGGAGATAACACAAGTTTAACAAATCAACATATTTGATCATAATTTCATAAGTAAAATAAGGGAAAGAAATTATTTCCCATGATCTTGCTGTACTCCATGTATTAATCTCAAAGATCAGTACACTTTGCCAATGATAATGCTTTGTGACACTTAAGGCTGTAAAGACTAATCAGATAGCATTACAATACCTTTTATATACAATTAAATAGTAAATAAATGGTGGACATTATCGACATAACTATGTACATTTGTTATGGCATTTGGCTTTATTAGTAATGCTTTGTGAAGACTGGGTTCATAGAAAGTGTTACCAAAGTCCCTCTAAGACAAGTCACATCACTCGGCCGCCATATTGGATACGCCTTCGGGCAGCTTAACAAGACCAGACCCTTCAAAATGAATGGGGAAATATCCATAAGTACAGATTGGCTGGTCGTATGGACATAAAAAGTATATGGTGTGAATCCTTGTTTAAATCTGAGTGTGCCAAAATCTACCAGACAGACGCTAAAACAAAGCTAAAAAAGACGTTATTTAAAACGGCAATTTGTTTACGGCACCTGTGCTGACAATCGCGGCATGACTATCACCATAGTGACGGAGGTAGTAAACAAAAAAGTTAACAGTCAGTCATACAGCGTGCAGCAACGCGATTGGCTATTTCCACCGTAAGGCAGGACTTCCAATTTCTCTACTCCGCCATCTTTGCGTTACAAACGGCCGTAGAGCATTTCGATGGGAGGGCTTCTGAACTGATTTGTCTCCTCCTATATAATTGTCTCTGGTGTTACCGACATTTGCATATTAACTATCTCTGGTGAACTAGACACCTTCTGTTTGCACGTTTTTGTTTTTCGTTTTTTTTTTTTAATCACACAGAGGGTATCTTAAGTCTCTCCTGTGTCTATTCATATAGATGCCCATCAACTGACACTGGACCCAAACACAGCAAATGTTCACCTCTTTATCTCTGAGGACAACAAAAGGGTCACTTTTGTCGACCAATGTCTCTCCTATCCCAATGGCCCAGAGAGATTTGAGAAGAAAGTTTTTCAGGTGTTGTCCAAACTCAGAGATGGACAGTCTGGCCGCTGCTATTGGGAGGCTAAATGCACTGGATGCTTGACTACTGTCATAGGGATGGCTTACAAAAGCATTGGAAGGATTGGGCATCAGAGCATGCTGGAAAAGAGTGACAAGTCCTGGATTCTGATACCTAATGGTCGCATTTACATTGCCTCACATAATAATGTCAGCACACATGTTCATGGACCCTCTACTGGTACAATAGGAGTGTATCTGGATTGGCCAGCTGGCACGCTATCGTTCTATGCTGTTTCAGCTAGTTCGCGCACCCACCTGCACACATTCCACAGCAAATTCACTGAGCCTCTCTTTGCAGCATTATCTGTACGTAAATCTTCAGTTACTCTGTGCTAGATAACCTTGTGAGCTGGGCTCAAAGTATACCTGAGGGATAGTAATTTCATATTGTGTAATTTGTCTGAGGCTGCCTAGGCATTCTGAGGAAATTAGAGTTTGGCAAAACACATTTCTTACTTTTCAGTGGACTGGACTATACTTCAGTTTTAATTGTGCCCTTTCATGGTGTTTTTTTTTTTTTTTTTTTTTTTTTCCAAAATTCTACCTTAATATATTTGTATTGCGTATTCCACCGTGCTTTGAAGATTTTCAAATTTTCAACCGGAATGGAATGGGCACTGATGTCGAGAATCTTATTATTGAGTACTGACAATGGCAATGGTATACATACAGAGTAGGCATTATTTGCTGTTTAGGAAATACCTGTATATGATTTATGTGAATAAATATGAATAAGATGTTGAATATGAATAACTGAATAAAATATGAATAAGATGTTGACATGCTGAAAATCATTGCTGCCATCTTGTGTCCAGTGCTCCATATTGTGTCCTGCATTTGATTAGGCATTGCACAGGTGAGAGGGCCATCACTTTATATTTGTTTTGCAGTTTTAGCCTGAATTTTTATATTACAATTAAACTGCAGGTGAATACCTGCCTTTTTTAATGATTTACGTTTTAGATACACAACAATTATTTCTCCGAATCATCCACCAAAAGATGAGTCTTCAAGGCCCCAGACCTCTGAGTGTTAATCTGCTTTGCGGCATATACCATAATTACACAAAATTCATTTTTTTGTTTTGGCTGCTGTACATTCCAATTGATCAAAGTCTTATTGGCTTAAAAAAAATGTGAAGTTGCACTGGATATACAGTAGCTATCTGACAGATGTGAAGACATGAAATTGAGGGCTATTCTCATCTATTGCTGCATGCTAGTGGAATTAGCTACCAACTACCGGAGCAACAGACTCTTTCCACCTTTAAGAAATTCTTGAAGACACAGCTCCAAGAATACTTCCAAATGATGCACTTACTGTGTACTTAAAATGGTACACTCTTGCACTTTCAACTCCTGTCAATTCCTGTTACCAACTCTTAAGTTATTCACTTATGTTCCGTTGTATTGTAGCTTGAATGTTAATCTTCTTTATGCAAGTACCTTTGGAATATATTGTCTGTATAAATTTATATGTGGGAAGAGGGCATCAGGAAACAGAATCCTGGGGAGAGATGTGTTTGCAGTTACATCAGGTTTTGCATGAATTGAATTGCGGAAAAGTTGCCACATGTCACTGGTTGGCACCTCATGACTTGTTTTATACAAATAGTACAATCCCTGAGGTTAAAAGTGGGGTAGAGGCGTGCATCAACTTATTGCTTCCTGGGCCTTATGTCCTTACCTCACTCACGTCAGATGATGCGCTACGTAACTTTCGTAAGGCACTTCCGCGCAACGATCTGATGTTGAAGCCCATCAGAGAGATTTCAAGCCCAATATTCTCTAACCGGACCAATCAAGGCCGCTGGCTGCTGTAGAGGGTGTGACGTAGCGAAGAAGCAACTGTTTTGAATCCAACAAACGTAACCAGCGTCATCGGTTGGTTTCAATGTGGTTGGCTGAAGTGTACGTCAATTAAATTGATGGACAAGCCATTTGCCCAGTTAGATTCAAGGATTTCTGGCTCCTGAAATAACTCGTCTATCGTTGAATATCAGATGTACGCGCGTAGCGCTACATCTGATGTGAGTGAGGTAACTTATGTCCACTAGTAGTAGGATAATAAGGACTGAGTGAGACATTGATTAAAAAAAGACACTTGATATATTCTTGTGTACCTTCTATTTGGTATATTACACAGCGGTAATGACATGAAGGGGAGACTACACAGATTTCACTATTTAAAAATAGATATTTATCAAAGGCAATAAAGGTATACGTGTAAATGGAGTTATTAACCAATCATGTGTGTCAGTATAAAATGAAGTGTGGTGTAAGAAAAGACAAAATGCAAAAGGCTGTGGGGTCGTGAGCCAGAGCAGCAGAGAGTACCAGCTGACAGGAAGACCTCCCAAATCGCTCTGCAACTAACAGCATGGCCAGGTTAAGGCGCCACCTGCAGGTGTGGGGACAGACAGACAGACAAAGCTATAAGCAATGCAGACAAACACAGATCAGGACAGGCCATCCTATGGCCCCACAAAGCTGGGTGTGACAGTGCATGGAATGTGTGTGTGTGTTTGTATGTATGAGTGTGTGTGTGTGTGTAAGTGTGTGTGTGTGTGTGTGTATGTGTGTGTGCGTGTACGTGTGTATGTATGTTTAAGACAGCCTGAAGAAAGAAAATTAAGTTGTACTCTGTGTTGTTTTTCTCTTCTTAGTCTCGTGTGTTTCTAGTCATGGTTGCCAAGGACTGAAGAAACTTCCACTCTGGCAGTGTTTGATGTGATTTCAGTATCAAGAATTTTCCATTGCACAGTGGCAATGTTATGACTGTTTTCAGAGTCTCCCCCCTCCCCCACATGCAAAATAACCACTCCTACAGTACTTCCTTTCTAAACGGAGGGAAAGGAAACAAGAGTCACGTAGTTCTGAGAACAACAAAAGAGGTATGTTGATTTACTCTACTGCACAGTAAAAAAAGAAAAGTTAGCAGAACTTGAAATTTCAAAGTCAACCGATTTCACTGTTTTTTTTTTCGAGTTAGAGAGCATACTGGAACTTTATTTTTCAAGTTGTCAGGACTCATTAAAGTAAGTAAACACTACTTACTTTAACTACAGAGTTGTTTGTTTTACCAACTTAAAATTCATTGTTCTGACAACTTTAAATTTCATGTCGAGTGATTTCTCTACTCTTACTACAAAAAAAGCTGTCCTTACCAATACTTCTTCAGGTTGAGAGCACATAGAGATTGAACCATCAACATTTAGGTTTCAAGCCTGAAGCCCTATCCATTAGTCTATGCATAGCTTCATTTCTTCCTAAACAGTAATGCCATATTTTTAATATAATTTAAAAAAGCATGCATCCCTTGCTTAATGTAGATGACAAAAGATTTTGATAAACTGCAACATGCACAAAAGAAAAAGAAAGAAAGAAACTAAGCAACGTGTTCATTTAGAGAAGCTACAGTAACCTATCATTTTGCCATAGACCTGTAATTATACACTGTGTATGACACTTTATTGTGTTTCCAATTCTGCACTTGAGTGTGTGATGTAGTTCAGTGGATTAATTGTGCAGTATTTTGGGGCAGTCTTTCAATTGCAAATACTGATTTCTGTGTCTATGTTTTTAATATCCCTGTGTGTGCAGTTTAGCAAAAAGTGTGAAGCAGACATTGTGTGCAATGCAAAACAGCGGAGGTGTGGAATTGTGTAGAAATTGTTATTTTTGTGTGTAAACAATCGTAAAAAAAAAACTGTAGAAATGATAGATATGTATGACCCTTGTATGAAGCACAGCGTAGACCTACCTTACAGATGGAACAAAATGAAATGTTTTGCTCTCCATCTGTCTCACGTCCAACTCAAATGTGGAGTCAGCTATTAAATTCACAAAGGGCGTTCACTCCGGTGCATTCCTTTATGTAAGCACATTTCGATTGGTGGCTAATTGTGTGTATTATTTTGAAAAAAGAAGCCCTATTTTCAAAATTGTGTGTAAACTATTGAAAAAAAAAATAATAATTTGATAACAATAAGTAAAACGTTTAATCAGCTCACATATTGCTACACGACTAGATTAATGGAATGTTTGAATGTGTTTAGTGTCTCTGTTGATACCATTTTTAGATCAGACAATACATGCAATTGTGTGGTTTTTGTTTTTCTTCAGCCTTACTTCAGATGTTTATGTGGAGCTCATAGACTTATGTTAACTTGCAAAAAATGATGGCATGGGACCTAACTTAGTCAGAACTGTCTGGTCAAATTTCAGAATCTATAAACTCTGGAGAAGATGAAACACTTAGTCCTCTGGTATATGGTATTGTGGACAACTCCAAATGCAGGTAATCAATTAATATTTCAAGTTTTAAACCTAAAGTTAAAACATCACTTTAAAAAGATTAAACAGTGACAATTGTAAATAACAGCTTACAAATCTTGACAGATTGCGTAAATAACGAGTGTACAACGCCTTTTTTAACACTGGCAATTTTACACAAATGCCTATGCTTGCATATACCTATAGCACACTAGCAGTGATGGATACATGCATTGACCTGTGTGCTTGAGCCACTTGTGCCACTCAAGTCCTTCTAAGGCAAGTCCCATCACTCAACTGGCATATTGGAGACACCTTTGGGCTGCTATTTGGGCTTCATAAGACCATGGGGAGATTGTACAGACTAAAAAATTTGGGGATGTAACGATATACCGACGAAATTTCGATACGACTACAGTATGTGAGGTTTTTCTGGCCTGTTACAACTAGCAGGCCATCCATGCAAAAGACAGTCATGTTATACGGCGACGTAATCGATAAATAAGCTTGAGAATCCTCAGTTTCAGTTGTAACTTTTGCTAAACACATAGCAAGTAGACTGTCACAAAAACAATTGTAGCAGTCTACTACTACTACAGTCTATATCTTGGCCTGTAGGCAACAGATTTTCTTCCATTTTTTGACAACTGCCAGTACTCAACGAATTCTAGCAGTGTAATGCAAGCTGTATGCATCGGCCCTCCTTGTCTAAATCTGAATTAAACAATGTCAAAAACACTAAAATAAAGCTTAAAGTGGTATGCCATCATTTTAGGCAATATGCTGATTTTCCACCTCCCCTCGAGTTAAACAGTTGAGTTGTATCTTTCTCCAGTCCATCCACCGTAGATGGGGGTATCACTCGGTTCAATATATATTAAAAAAAAACGAGAACCGATGCATCCCTAATTGCATCTGCGACCCATAGATACAGACGGCAAGTCTGACCACGCCCACAAATCGAAAGTTGCTTCAGTTATGACAGTTAGGAGACAGCTCATGACATTTATGTCAGTGTTACTGCAATAAACAAACCATGGAAAGTTTTTTTTTTTGTCTAAACCCAAGAAGGCATGATTAGACAAAATACCTAATATTGACTTTGTTCAATTTTACAAAGCGATCTATTATTGTTAAGCAACTTTCTCTACCTTGTCCATTCACCAATTTGGCCTCTGTTTTCCCCCACGCTGACCCCACCCTCGCATTTTGGGGGCATTAACCGTACTTGCCGTCTTTATCTATATCTCTTACTTATCACCAGGTCACACACTTCCTTTTTTGGTCACTTCTCTTCTTTCCATATATTGACACTAAACCCTTTCATTGTAAATAGTGGTCCTAGCCTCAGTTTTGTCATCTTCTCTAATTTATTCTGAATTTAATTCTGAAATTTATGTCATGATTTTTTCTGTCTTCACCTCAGTTTCTCATAGGACAGAAGAGATGCACGGAATCATCAATGATGTTTCTTCTCTATTTCAAAAAACAGTATGTGCTTCTGTTCATGGTCAAGGTCCAACTATAGTGTTACATGATATCATGGACTATCTTAAACGATTTCAACCTGGAGTGGACAGCAATAAATTAAAGAATGACATCTTCAGAGCAATTGCTGAAGTCACTGGGCAAAAATGGACAAGAGACATATCGGAAGATCTATTATCTCTAGGGGAAGGAATGGTTGAATTTGGACGCCCTGCAGAAGGAGTAGTAGGCATATTATCAGAAAGACCTGCAGGAGGACAAAAAAAAGGAACATTTGAAGGGGCATTTTGTGGGGGTGTTGGGGCAGGAGTAGGAGGAACAACAGCAGGAGTATTTGCTGGAGCAGTTATAGGAGCATTAGCACAGGTACTTCTACAAGGACCTCAGGCTGCTTTTGAGGGAGCAAAGACAGGAGCAAAACTTGGAGCAACTGTTGGGGGAATAGCAAGTTCAGTTGTAGGAGCACATGAGGGTTATAAGTGTGGGGGGCAACATGGAGGAAAAGAGGGTGGCGGATATGGTGCAATACTTGTATCTAATATTACTAAGTGTCAGGCTTTAAAGGTCAATTTAGAAGATGTGAAAAGAGCAGTAGATGCCACCATAGAATTTAGTTCTATGATTGGAGAAACTGTGGGTGAAAATGTTAGTTTGATGATAGAATACTTTATCAGTGCAGTAATTAAGGGAGATGGGAAGTAACAGGTTAAGTTTTTAAAAGGAGTAAGGTAAAATGATTCAGTTGAAAATGCAAAGCAGTAGCTATAATTCCTTGAGTAACTTCCACAACACTAACTTTCAGGCAGTCTGATGATGTTATTATGACTTTGAGAAACCCTGTGTTAATCAATCCATATCTTTGATGTTAAAGTTAACTTGATGCTGTCGGTATGGGGAAGAACACTGAATAACAAAGTGTATACAGTATATATTGAAAAGCTCAATAAAAATGTGAAGATTTCACATTTACATAAATCCATAATTCTCATGTTTTAAATAGGCTGCAGAACAAGCAAAATGCCAGCTTGGGCTTGCTGTCTCCAAACACTTGCATGTTGAGCCAAGGGAAATTGGTATTAAAAACCTTATATTCATGGTGTTAAGCTTATTTAAAATGCTGACCAGTTTCAGCTATACTGGCTATCATTAGGGTGTGACTGTAAATTTACCTTGACTCAACGTGAGTGTCTGGAGCCGGCAAGCCTGTAGGTAGATGAAGCCATCCTTTTTAGATATACTCCAAGAGCACCTCTGTTGTCATCATAGTGAGCACTTTGCCTCTTTCTTTTTGGAAAAATACATTATAATAAATTGTTTTGTGTGTTGCAACTTGCAGTCTATTATTGTCATCTAAATTAGTCTTTAGACAGAAAGATGTTTGTGTAAAAACATGTAGAACGTGTATTTCCTAAAATAGAGTTATTTATTTATTTATTTATTTATTTTTACAAATGTGTAATGTATTGATCACAGTAGCGTGTCACTTTTTCTTCAGTCTTTTTTGCCCTCAGCAGTGCCTTCATTGCTAAAGTCTCACATCAAATGTCACATCACTCCTTTACATAGCTGTACTATACTAGGCCTACTTGTTTGCTTGACTTCATTTTGTCTACTCTCACAGAACCATTTTGCCTGATTAGGTGTAGCTTGTTTGCCTTTTTAAACTTCTTCTTCCTTGATCTTTAGTAAAGTTTCATTGAAATGTGAAACTCTGCTGTTTATGTTGGTCTATCTGAGATTAAGACTTGAATTTAAAGGGTAATTTAAAGACTGACTGACCTTATAGGACCATTCTAAATGTAGCCTAATATTTCACATTTTGAGGGATTTTGACATCAACATAAGTAACTATCTCCCCCATCTGGGCAACATCATTTACTGTCATGGCAGTATCTACCCATACTCTTCCAGATGAGCATTGATTGTGAGATTACCCCGAGGACGGGTCGTACAATCAGAGATTGGATAATAGGCCTAGAGATCAGTATACGAGCAGTATGTAGTAGTCAAGTAGTAGGCATTTTCGGAAATGGCCAGTGTCTGATTCATGGGAAAGTTGGTTAAAAATAACTAATTAAAAAAATAAATAAATAAAAAAAAAAAAATATATATATATATATATATATATATATATAACATATATACATATATATATTGCCCATATATATATATATATATGGGCAATTCCAGCGTTATGGACGTGACATTTTCGTGCATTATTGATGAACAAAAGGCCACAAACCTCCGCAAACTTAGCAGTATTTCACATTTTTTTTCATATTCTTCTGCAAACTCCATGGCTGAATACAGGCAAACAGAAAAAAGTAATATCATGATTTGCATCATAAGAATATGAGCCTTTCAATTTGCGTTATGGACGTGACGAAAAACGGACAAACTTTTGAGAGAGCGTAGTTTTTGCTGTGAAGTGTGTGAAATTTCTAGAGAAATGTAAATATTAATACATTCATACCAAACAGGACACCTCAGTAAAGACAGAGAAAGACTTAATTTCAAATGCAAATGTAAAAAAGTTGGTTTTCATTGGGAGAAATGGCGTTATGGATGTGACGTTATGGACGTGACGTCTGGAAAAACCCTCCAAAACGATACAAAACAATTGTGAATGGTGGATTTTAACCTGTAACGAGACAAATAGTAATATAACAATGAAAAATAACTGATAGTATTGCAGCTTTGTGTGTGTTATCACCCACTTATGCCCATTATAAGCCCCTCCATAGACTTACATTATAGCTGAATAGGGTAAAAATTTTAACAAACAGATATCCTTTCGAAACTTGCTCAGTTGAATATTTACATCGAGACAATACTTTTTTGTATTGGAAGTTTTCTGAAAGAATTTGTATGTCCATGTAGGTGAGACTTGAAGTTTTAAGGTGAGGTTTACTTTTTCGTGGAATTGCCCATATATATTACTGACTTGTATATGGGAATTGCCCATATATATTACTGACTTGATATATTACTGACTTGTCCTGTTTGGTATGAATGTAATAATATTTACATTTCTCTAGAAATTTCACACACTTCACAGCAAAAACTACTCTCTCTCAAAAGTTTGTCCGTTTTTCGTCACATCCATAACGCAAATTGAAAGGCTCATATTCTTATAATGTAAATCATGATGTTAATTTTTTGTGTTTGCCTATATTCAGCCATGGAGTTTGCATAAGAATATGAACAAAAATTGTGAAATACTGCTAGGTTTGCGGAGGTTATGTGGCATTTTGTTCATCAATAATGCACGAAAATGTCACGGCAATAACGCTGGAATTGCCCATATATATATATATACAGTACATATACTCGGAAGGCTTTCAAGACAGCACCCTGATATTTTGAAAAATCAAAGCATAGGTCAAGCACTGTTGAAACATTTTTTATGATGGTCACTAGCTCAACTGACTGCCGTTAGGTGGTCATTCAAAACTAAACTTTTCTGTTTTGGAGCCTTGTTTTGGGGCCTCTTACTGCTTGTCCAAAAATGTAACCTTGCTTAATCACAAAGACATGAGTACATTGGGATGTCCTATTTTGACATATAATTGCATGTGGCTAGCAAAATTGTACTGTTAGAGAGGATGTTTTTTTTTTGCCAAATATGAAATTGTTATTGAAGTTTAGAGTTTGTGCAAAATCAGTTAAAAAGGTTGACACAGGGCTAGTCTACAAAGTACTTGTATTTGGGGTCTAAACCATGTTTACACAAACCCAGAGATCTATAAAGATGATACTGAGGACAAACTAAGTTTTCTCCAGATAAAGTTAGCCTAGAAGTCCAGACATACCCTAGTGGCGTATACATTTTAGGTAACTGTTGTCAGGGCTAGTGCAAAGTGGAGATTTCGTCATTGTGGAAATAGGGAACATGAGATACTGATCATTGAGACTGCACTGTGCTCCAATGCAACTTTAGCAAGTTTAAAGTGTTTTTTTCCTCCCAGAATGATCTGCACACACCTCCTGCACAGTACCTGTCCTACTTCCTCCTCAAAATAGTAGTGTCGTGGTTAATCTTTCACCACTAAGCACTGGTAATGTGAAAAGTGACCAACTCCACCTGGTACTCCTGCACTGTGATACTGTGAGACTGTGAAGAACACCTGTGAGTTAAATCCTCTCTTTCAGATATAAATTATATCATGGAGTCATGGAAAAGACGTAGTTTGATCATTTGATTGTAGCCCTCATCTATAGTTCTATGACTGGGTCAAGATGTTGTTGTTTGTATTTTGCAGTGCAGATCCTACATGCATTGTTTGTTTTGTTTTTTTCTTACAGAGGGAAAAGTGACTGCATAAGGGATGGCTACCAAGACTGGTGAGTTGGTTTGTGAGATGTTGAATGTCTCATGTTAATGGCATTTTATGGTAATTTTATGGAAATAGTTTAGAACAGTGTTTCTCAAACTGGGGGATGGGCCCCACTAGTGGGGCGCAGACACATGACAGGTGGGGCGCGAGACATCTCCTTACGATCAGCCAACGTTCGCACCATACCCCCGAATTCACAGCGATTTGTCAGATAGGCACATACAGTTAGTGGTAGCTAAGATAGGCACATACAGTATGACAGTAAATTGAGCCTTCCAATGGTTTTATTTGCTAGTTGCTGTGATGAGGGGTTCGAGAGAAATTAGGTTTGGAATTAGTAACATGAAAATTCCAACAAACATTCTAACAAAAGTCCTGTATCTCAAAGTATTCCTCACGGACATACATGTATTGCGCGCAAATTGAGCCTTCTAGGTGGGGTGTGATAATTCTCTGCCTTCCGAAGTGGGGAATGACAGAAAAAGTTTGAGACCCACTGGTCTAGAAGTACTAATTGATTAAAACCATACAGTCCAAACATAAATGTAGTGCTAAGTGCTACATTTGTATTGTTGCGGAATTTTGTGGAAATAAAGTAACAATATTAACTTACTGACGAGAGATATGGCAGCAACAGTGTCATACTATTTGTATGGTTTTAAAGCACAAACTGATTTGAATGAGATAACAAGAAGCACCAGACCAGATGTAATGTACTGTAGCACAGATCATTAGCACAATCCAAATACAGTTAACCTTTGAATTTGGGTAAACTGTGTACAAAACTGTGTAGTGGAACAGGGGTAGTGTCCGTGCCCTAGATTTTAGAGCCCAAGGTTAATTCTCAATCTCTGGGTTATTTTACAACTTCATTACTAAAGTTCAAGACCTTTATGACTAAGCAGCACTATATGCTTATTAAGCAAAAGACAAAAGTGTGTTGATTAACACGTCAGGAAAATGTCAGCAGGAATTTTGTTTGTTTTGTTTTGTTTGATGATGATGATGATGATGATGATGATGGTAGTTATTATTATGTTAATTGACTTCTAGGTTGCTGAGTTAATTTAATTTACCCAGGAGGCCGAAAGAAAACGAATCACAATGGATAGAGAAAACGGTGAGATAAAAAAAAAGCAGCAGCAGATTTGTGACCACACACAGATGACGTAGTATCAAGATGAAAATGTTTGGTTGTAGTCGTATGAGATGCTAATGCAAGTTTTATGCACAGATTTATCACTCAGGATTGTGTTGTTGGGGCACACTGGAGCTGGCAAAAGTGCATCTGGAAACACCATCCTGAATGAGCCAAAAGTGCCTTTAGGGAAGACTGCTGCCCAACGTCTGTCACTAAATTTTGTAAATTAAAAAAAAAGACGATAGAAAACAGACACCTTTTCCTGGTGGATACACCAGGTATCAACGATACAGGCGACAGTGATCTGAAAAATGAGATCAAAAAGTGTATTCAATTGTGTTCCCCAGGACCACATACATTCCTCCTGGTCATTAGGCTATGTAGATTCACAAAAGAACTGCGAGATGCTGTAAAGTGGATTCAGGAAAACTTTGGAGAGGGAGCTCTCAAGTATAGTATTGTGTTGTTCACAGGAAAAGATGATCTGAAAGGCAAACCTATTCATGAATTTATAAGTGAAAGTCCTGAGCTGAAAGAGCTTGTCAAGAGTTGTTGGCGCAGATACCATGTTTTTGAGAACAGTAATAATTAGTATCCAAGACAGGTTAAAGAGCTCTTCACTAAAATAGAAGAAATGTTGGCATTGAATAATAATGGATATTATACCACTGCTACATACAATAGAGCTCAGAGCAACAATGAACAGAATGAGCAAAGAAGAAAACAAATCGACGAAGATCAAAAAAGGGAGCATGAGGAAAAAATAAGAGAGGATCAGACTAAAAAAGTCTTTGAGAAGCTTGAACAAAAGGCAGCAGAAAAGAAAAAAGCTATGAAGGCGACACTGCAGGCTGGTGGAGCTGCTGCAGGAGGTGTTGCTGGAGTTGTAGTAGGTCTAAGTGCTGGAGCAGCTGGAACAGCAAAAGCAGGTGCAGCAGTTGGAGGGGGTGCTATAGGAGGAGGAGTTGGTTATGCCATAGGGACATTTACAGGAAATTACGGTGAAGATCTTGTAAAAGAAGCATTGAAAGATATGCAATTGAATGAGAAATGTAAAAAACAGTAACTTTACAAGTCCAAAATTATCAGATGATATTCTCTATCTAGGACATTTTCCCTCTGTAGCTTTGGTAAATTTTTCAGATCAGAATTGAAATTGTCAAAACTACTTGTGTCTGGTGTGGGGCGTTATATGGTTCAAAATTGCAGGCTAATAGGTTTTGAATAGCACAATGTGCGATCACAAGATTACATTTTGAGGGTATGCCTTAAATATTATCAGATAATGAGGGCAAATTATAACATAACACTAAGGTTTGATCAAATGGCTGGCTTGCAGTCAATATCTTTGAAATTTTATACATAGCGAAAAGACAAACATAATGAAGACACAGATCAGTTTGGCAGCTGAAATCATGTCTAGGACAAGAAAGATTGCTCTTGACACATTCCAACTTCTTTGTTACTGCATTCAAATTTGATATAAGTATTCCATATAACAATTAAAAAAAAACCTGATATGTTGTCCTTTGACTATTCTCAAATAATAAACAGGTTGCTTACATGATATCCGAATTATAGTATTTTTTCTTATGATTTACAGTACAACTTTTTTGTAATTTGAGTTGTAAAGCCAATACATTTTTTTTTATTGTTTATTGTATCAGGGGTACTGTGCATATGAGAATAAACATTGCAAGGTAGTTTGGATATTTGTCCGTTATTTTAAGAATTTCATTTCAGTTTCCAGAAATGAAGCAAACCAAAAGAGAAAAACAATAAGACAGACAACACACCTTCAGAGCATGTAGCCTAAGGAAAGGTTATAGCACAATTCACCACTAGGTGGCACATTAAGACTGAATATATGAGGAGACCCTGAACAACAGAAACAAACAAAAACACTCTTGATTGATGCATTGTGCACCTTCAAAATTGCAAGATTGCGGAACAGTAGGCCTACCACACTGTAAGTTGAGTGTACAATGTGAATGTACGTATGGGATAGGTGTAGGCTACTGTGCGTATGTATGTATGTGTAGGGGTAGGTATGTGTGTGTGTGTGTGTGTGTGTGTGTGTGTATGTGGGGATTTGTGCAATTGCATGTGTAGAGGTAGAGTATGTGTGTGTGAGGGGTATATACATTTCTACACCTCATGTTTTTACTGCTTATCAAAGTCTTTTATTTTAATATAATTAATTCAAAGATCAGTGTTTTATTCAGATCATGACTATTTATTTATTTATAGCATAATTGTGCCTGATGTGTCTTTTTTGCTGATGTGTGTGTGTTATTTTTTTTTAAAATAATCTTGAATCTCGTATTTGGTACATTTGCTTTATGGACCTTCACTAGGCCTATATAGAACTTTCCTTCCTAGTCCAGGTTGAAATAGGAGAAATCCACACATCTGACACATCCACAGTTTTATTTATTACTTATGATTGTAGGCTCTATGTTTTTGTTTTGTCTATGTTTTTGTTTTGTCTATGTTTCATCTATGTTGTTGCTGTCTATGTTGTTTTTACTTTTGTACTGTGCACTGCATGGTTGTTATCTGTGAATGTACGTGTTGTTTTAGTCCATCTTTGGTAGGACCCTCTCGTAAACGAGATGTTACATCTCAAGGGGTTATCCTAATAAAATAATTTCAAACACAGTCCAGTTAAATCACACTCATGTGCTCATGCATGCGCATTCAAGTAATATGCAACAAATTTACAATAGGGGAAAAAGGAGATCTTTATTTATATTGAGAGCATTGGTCATTCAATACACGGGTTGTTTACCAATTTTTCTGGATCTCCTAAACACACACACACACACACACACACACACACACACACACACACACACACACACACACACACACACACACACACACACACACAAACTGCAGTCAAGAAAAATGACCAGATTACTGTACATTACATGAAGCTCTTCATAAGAGCAGGAGAAAAATTCCTTTACAGAAACACCTTTGCAGCAAGCTTTTTGTGCATAATATACACACAAACAGTGACACACACTCACATGCATACAGACACTCACGTTCCCATACACACACTCACATGCACAAAAATACACACTCACGTGCACACACACACACCCTCAACAGCCACAAGTTTATTTTCCACTGCTCTTCTAAGTTCATCAACAACGGTGGGGTGTCAGTCCTATTCAGCCACCAGCTCCTCTCTGAGCATCACAAGACATGTAACATACTCATTCAGGGGCTTTGGCAGCTCTGTGTAACTTCAGTCAAACACAATAGTCATCACCATTCCATATGCACAATCTGTGTTTGTGCAAAAAATCCCATCTGTCAGTTCCTCTGCCACATAGTTTGGCCCTCTAAGGACCCTGTAGTCCCTCTTTCACACTCTAATTTTGGGCTGCAGTTTGACCCCATCAGGCCTCTGTAGACAGTCTGTGTCTGTAGTGCACAGTTTGTCCACTGCAGGCCCCCTTAGTCTCTTGTCACTGTAGTGCACAGTTTGTCTACTCCAGGCCCCCGTAGTCTCCTTTCCGTCTGTGTCTGTAGTGCACAGTTTGTCCACTCCAGGCCCCCATAGTTGTCTTTTCAGTCTGTGTCTATGCTGCAGGGATTGGTACCCCTGGCTTGTGCTTCCTGGTACATCTTCAGGAAGTCCTGATAACGAGGCGCACACCCCAGCCACGCCTCACCCAATCGCAATGCACCCGTCAGCAAGTAGTCTCCACCCCCAGCGGCATCATCGCCGTGGACGACGGGGCAGTGGGGCGGTGCTCGGACCTGACCCGTCCAGGATCTGCGGGCGCGAGCGCCGGAGGAGGTGAAAATTCGGGTTTTCTGGCGGTAAAGACGCGTCAGAGACACCTGCAGCCATGGGCCACTGGTGGAGTCTTTCTGCTGGGGCTGGGACACTGTGTGGAGACTACCACGGCCCGC
>JAODXP020000033.1:17219036-17229036 GCA_027497455.2 Sardinella longiceps | reverse complement strand
GTGTGTGTGTGTGTGTGTGTGTGTAGGAGTCAGTCTAGTGCTGCTTGGGGATTGGGGGGGGGGTAGGTAGTTGTAAAAATTTGAAGGTGAAGACCACCCGCTTCTCTTCCCCTGTGACACCCCACCGCCCCCAACAACACACACACACACACACACACTCTGCCGCCACCTCGATTAGCCTGCCATCACCCCACCCCCACCCCCCTCTGTGCAAACACTCATGAGTCTTTCATGTCAGAACGGGCGTCGTTTCACAGACACTCTTAATTCTTCCCCCTGTTCACCCTCCTGTCATGTTCGTTTACTTGAACCCTTCGGCCCAGACGCCCCAGAGTGAGGTGTGTGTGTGTGTGTATGTGTATATGTGTAGGGGTGTGTGTGTGTGTGTGTGTGTGAGAGAGAGTGAGTGAGAGTTTTTGAGTGTGTGAGTGTATATCTGTAGGTGTGTGTGTGTGTATATGAGTGAGTTTTTTTGTGTGTATGAGTGTGTGTGTGAATGTGTATTCATGTGTAAGTATGTGTACAGTATGTGTGTGAGTGTAGTATAGGTGTCTGTGTGTGTGTATGTGTGTGTGTGTAGGTGTGTGTGTGTGTGTGTGTGTGTGTGTGTGTGTGTGTGTGTGTATTCATGTGTAGGCGTGTATGTGTGTGTGAGTGTGTATGTGTAGGTATGTGTGTGTGTGTGTGAGACACGTCTGTCTGTGATCTAGAGGCTTGTGAAATTGAACACCCACAGCTCGTTCTGAGTCTGGGGTCTGTGAGCCAGTCTACTGTGACTAAAGAGTTAATAAAGTGTGGACACATAAAGTGAGGGTCCTAATACTCCACGCTCTACTAAAGTGCTCTCAGTTAAAACGCATAGGCCGGTATTCTCCCAGGTGCTTAAGTCAAAAAAAAAAAGTGCTTAGCTCCATGTGTTTCAGCCTGCACTAATATTAAGCACTTTTTTGGACTTAAGCATCTGGGAGAATACCACACTAAGTGAACACGATTCTGATTCTGTTCACACACTATTGAGCAAATGTACTTTATCACCCCTAACACACAAACACACACACACACACACACACACACACACACACACACACACACACACACACACACACACACACCACTCCCTCAACATGTGCTTGCTCTCCTCCCTCAAAAATACACACTCACTTCATAATGTACCTTATTACACACACACTCTCTCTCTCCATTTCTCTCTCTACCTATCTATCCATCCCTAGATCACACACACACACACATACACACACACACACACACACACATACCAATTCACACACATACAAACACACACACACCTACCAACTCTCTCACAATACGTACACACACACACACACACACACACACACACACACACACACACACATAAACACACACAAAAAAACCCTCCCTCTCTCTTACCATGTGTATGTTCTCCTCCGTCGGCCCCTTCCTCCTCCTCTTCCTCCATCATCATCTCGTAGAGGAAGGAGGTAGTCCTGCGGCCGATGTCGCTGTGCGGCAGCGCCTCCACGAAGAGCGCCCCCTCGCCCAGCCTGAAGCACCTCACCGCCCCCTGTGCCTGCTCGTCCTCGTCCAGCAGCGCCCGCAGACGCCCCGCTCGCTCCAGGTACACGATGGACCCCCGAGACTCCACCTGGGGCTTCAGGCACACACGTAACCCAGGGGAGGAGGAAGAGGAGGAGGAAGAGGGGGATGAAGGGGGGAGGTTGGGTCGTAGGTTGACGACAAGGGCACCGGTGGGGTAGAGCCACTCCAGAGAGCCCTGGGAGCAGCGCAGGTAGACCTGCTCCACGTCACGGGCATGGGCTTCATGTGTTAGACCACTGCAGGGGAGAGAGAGAGAGAGAGAGGGGGGGGGGGAGGAGAGAGAATGAGGGAGGGAAAGAAGAGAGGGTGGAAGAGAGGGGGGGGGGCAAAAGAAAGGGAGAGAATGAGAGATAGAGAGAGAAGAAGGGAAAGAAAGAGAGAGGAAAGGATAGAGGGGGAAGGAGAGAGAGAGAGAGAGAGAGAGAGAGAGAGAGAGAGAGGTAGAGGGAGGGAGGGAGGGAGTGAGGCAGAGGGAGGAGGGAAACATTGTCATTAGAATCATCCAATTTGTTGTATTCAGTGGTGGTTTTGGTGACGTGCAGAGTGACAGAGTGTGAGAGACAGACAAGATACCAGTGCAAACACACATGCATGCACAAGCAGACACAGACACACACACACCTATTCATGACATTAATTGAGTCCATGATGAACTGTATCTCCATATAAATATCTCCATATAAAACAATGAATATTGCATTCTAACACACACGCACACACACACTTACATGTATGCATTTGGCAGACGCTTTTATCCAAAGCGACTTACACAAGAGGATTAACAATCAAGCTACATAGGAGTGCTAGAAAGAAATTATCACATGGGTCTTTAGAGTGTGGTAGAGAGGTGTTCTCTGAAGAGCTGGGTCTTCAAGACACACACAATGGCTGGCCCACCACTGCCATGAAAAGAGAGAATAGTGGAGAAATCTGGAGGCATTTGAAAGTAAATAGGGGGATAACTTGTAGTGCTCAAATCCAACCGCACATTAGTGTCTAAATTAACTCCAGAGAGGGTGGTGAGGTTTGAGGATGAAACAGAACTCTGGAAAATAAGATTTATCTGTTAGTTGAGAGGACGACCTGTGGTCAGGTCTTTAAAAGGTGCTTTCAGCTCATTTAAAGGTAGGCTATATAGTCTTGTTAAGACTGACAAGTAATTATGTTTATTTGAAAACTCAATGTAAAGGCCTTCGATTTCTTTCTTTCTTTCTTTCTTATTTATTTATTTATTTATTTATTTATGTTAACGTTCGTGTTTATGTTCTGATCCTACTTTAAAAATGAATGTAAAGGAATAAAGATGACAGGGACATGAGGGAAGTAGGCCTATAACTTCACCTTTGGAACATTGCTTCAGTGTTCGGCTTAAACTTTGTACCATGACTAAGGGTCAATGGGGATGTTTCACACCTGACATAAATCATTCCTAGCCTAGTTTCACATCAAACATAGGAGCACTAAAGCCATAGAAGAAAGCACAACCCGTTTTCTTTTTCCAACCCAAGATTGTGGGCTTATCTGTGGGCGTTCCACGGTTGACCCACCTTCGCCCTCCCCAAATCTGCAACGCAAGATTCACTCTAATTAGCTTATCACTATGCGGTTATTCTGAGAAGAAACTCGATTACTTAGAGACTGTTTTCTTATCTAGTTAGCCAAACAGTGACCCGATATAACTGATAACTTGGCCTCAAGGCGACCACGGGTCTGCTATCCTTATCTGACGACTCCTAACCAAAGTTTCTTTTTTTTTAACGTTTAATAAAATGGCTGGGGAAGAGCATTTATAAACATTGCATTCATCTTATGTTTTTGTTGATTTCAATAAATTTTCTCTTCGGTTCTTTAACATTTTGCAGCATTCAGACAACCAAATCAAGCAGTGTCTGCTTACATTTACAATAAAGGTGAACTAGATTATATCGCACGAGCGAGCCTTGCCCCATCAGTGAGGGTGGAGAGAAACATCTGAGGCGCGCGCCAGTCTAAACAGCACGCGCTGTCTCTTCTGAAGATGAGATAAACATTAACTAAACCACAAGGAGCTGAAACATCAACCAAACACGTGGATATAACCTAGGCGCCTGCCTGGCAGCACGCATAGTTTTTTTTCTTTCCTTTCCCTGTTTTTTTTTTTTTTTTTTTTTTTAGAGCGACTCTTTGTTGCTTTGCTGTTTGTCAAAGTATGTTGGTTTGGCCAGCTTGTTTGAATGCGCAAGCTTGTTGGCTCCCACATAGCACGAAATGCAACCATCGAAAAGACAGATGTGTTGGCATACTGTCTGAACCAAACGCGCTTAAAATTCAACATTGAGATGTCAGGCTGAAGAGAAATGCTGAGACCTGGATCCAGCTTTGGTAAGAGTTACGCAAAGACCGTTTTACTATTATAGTGTGCCAATTCAACTTCACAAAGCTTCGCTTTGCTTTTGGTTAAAAAAAAAAGAAAAGAAAAAAAGCAATTTGGATAGGCCTACTGCCAGTCTAACTACTCGGATAGAAACCTTTTCACAGGCCACTGATGTTTATTTTAAACTAGACATCTGTGCACCATCTTCACCCCCAAGTAATTACAGAGATGTGCGCTTGACCTCCGTATTGAGGGACCGTATTCTGAATACCACACAGTCGACTCGAAACCGACTGCTTTGAAGAGTCGGGCCTCGTTCTTCCACTGAAGACCTGACCACAGACAAATGGGGAGTTTGGCTACCGACGCGCACACGCAGTATCTCCCGCTCCCCCTCCCCTCATGGATTTCTCTCATCTCTCTCTCTCTCTCTCTCTCTCTCTCTCTCTCTCTCTCTCCCCTCTCTCTCTCTCTCTCTCACACACACTCACACACAGCTGTGCTATACTCTGTTTCGTGGGGGGATGTTTTTGATTAGGGCTATTAAAATCATTTCACTGGGGCTAATTAGGCAGAACCTCAGCACGTACAGAACCGAGTTTAGTCGGGAGTTGAGCGCTCCTAAATGAAGACCAGATTATGGAATAGGAGATGAGGGGAATGTGTGTGTGTGTGTGTGTGTGAGAGAGAGAGAGAGAGAGAGAGAGAGAGAGAGAGAGAGAGAGAGAGAGAGAGAGAGAGAGAGAGTGGGGGGAGGACCGGCCGGCCGCAGAGAGTTCAGAGACCTCAGGGGTGAAAGGAGGAGTAGGTGTACGTTTCATTTTTATTTATTTATCGTTCCAGATTTTATTTTAGGTCAAAGTAGAAATAATATATAGGCTAGCCCGAAAATATTAGCTAAATAATTTACAGGGGTTTGGGCTGGTTACTGACATAATGCGGCCCTTTCCTTGAAGTCAACCCCATAATTTCCGTAGCCTTCAAGTAGGCTAGTCAACGGGCTGGCATTGCGGAAAGTTACAATTAGGCTATCAATAGACATTTTGCTTTTCAGATAACATCCCATCGTGACTAAAGTGTTACAAAACTTACACATAGTGCGACACAGACACACAGACACATAAATACTTGATATAACATTATCCCTCACACACCCCGCCCCCACACAAATAGCTGCCCATCAACTCAAATCAGAAGTGAGAGGATGCAGTGATTGCCCATTGATCGCGCCCACTGGTCAGTCTCACACTGACACATGGGGGTGAAAAGGGTCAAGGCATGTTGGGGCATCCCCCGAATCCTATCCTAACGCAAGCTAGTAATCATAGCAAAGTTCCAAATTAGTCATAGGCTACCGGTATGTTAAAGGAGTTTATTTTGAGAATATTTCCATCTCCCGAACACAGGATCTGGTTGTTTTTCTTGTCTAGCTAACTATTTTAGCTAGAACTGGTTATAGCCTACATTTATACATAAAATGCATATTAAAGTAACACGTCTAAACAATTAGAAATCTTTATGAGTGAAAACATTTTGCAGTCAATCCATTCTCTTCGTCTTTGCCAGGTCTAAGGCGTTCCAAATATGCAATACACTAAACCTAGCCAACATTATAAAGTCTGAAACCGCTGCAAAGATGAAAAGGGTAAATAATGGTAATTTAACATTCACAAACCTACCTTCCTTTCCAGTTGCATTGGTCGCTGGAATACTGCGCGCTGCTTGCCGGCCATAACAGGGCAACGGCCACTGCATAGACGAAAACCAGAGCAATCATTCTTCAGTTCGCTCCCTTACCACTGTAAAATTGGATTAGTCCAATAAACGCGGTTTATTAAATCCAGAGAAGATAAGGCTGTATGAAATCCAAAAAAAAGCTACATGTTACTCAAAGGAACCAAAGCGGACGAGGAAAATAGCGGAACGCTTCGGTGCACTCATGTCTATCCGTCCCGTCCCGTTGCCTGTAACGTTACTTCTCATCAGTGTCCTTGGCTTGTGCGGAGTGAGCGTGTCATGAGGAGGAGAGGAAGTTTTGAGAGCCCGTAAACACCGCTGGGCTTGCGAGGGGCGCTCTGGCGCGCGTCACGCCTTCCCCCGAGGGCCGATAGGGCTCCTAAACCACGCCCCCACCGGCGGCTGTTTCCTCCAGGAGCGAGTGTGTGTGTGTGTGTGTGTGTGTGTGTGTGTGTGATTATGAGTGGAGATATTCTTAGGAGTAATAAAAGACACGGAGCTAGCAGAGGGTCCATTACAGAGGGAATGTGAGGGACACGCGCACAGCATTGCAAGGAGGTCAAGCAACGCAAGGAGCAATCAACATGGCAAGGCGATGCCTCGAAATAGATTAGTATGAATAACAAATGAGTCCTCAAATGCAATATACTATGAAATATCTGATTGACGTAAGGTAGCCTAATAGTTCAAATAAATGTGTTATCAATAAATGCGGCTTTAAGTAGGCCTGCCACTTAAATTCATACATGAAACGAAGCCATTACTAGAGTAGGTTGATGTAACTGTTACTGTACCTTCATATCAGTGCAGAATTGTAATTTATTTAATTATTTATTTTTGGATGCCTAAAGGACCCCATTAATTGCGAAAGACATTAGCAACTTTGCTATGCTTCATAAGATTTAGTCAACCTTTGCACAAACTTTAAACTGATTTTGTCCCCCCCAAAGATACGTATGCACATCGATCACTCTTTGCCTTTTAACCCAATGAGCACGCACAATTGCAACACCCATCTGGATCAGGGTTATGTGAAGTTCGACCGGAAGGGACAATTAAGAACATATTAAATTGATATCAGCGCCAATGGAAACAAACCACATTGTGCAAAGAGGGGCTAAATAAACTGAACAACCCTCGTGTGTGTCTAGTTGTTTCTATACACAACATTTATTTGGGTTTACCTTTGCCTACTTGTTTGTTTTGTGTGTGTGTTTGCTCGTCGAGGCTACTACATTTCGCACTAATGTGCTCCCAGAGCCCACAAGTTCTTGCCACTCCAGAGCAGGTGGGACAGGGCTGCGCATGCTGTTCCCGTGAGAAAAACAGAGCTGCGCGCGATGGTGATACAGACTCGCCACATTCCCCCCGCACGACTCAATCAGTGTGAACGTATTTTCGAGAAATGCCAACAATACCAGTCACTCACCACAAACACCCCGAGCATTTTAGGAAATCCAAATGGGAAGGTTTTAAAATGAAGATAAATGACGTCCCCTGCACAGTCAAGAGTTGGGATTTCTCTTTATTAACCAAGAAGGGATTGATTTGGCAAACACATTTGATGGGGACTTTTTTTGAAAGTTTAAAAACATTTTTAAAAGAAACAACAAAAAAAAAATAATAGTAAAAAAGAAAAACAAAAAAAAAACAAAAAACGTATCATTTAAAGATATACATACATAGAAAATACACCTAAAAGACACTGTAAATGTATCTGATAGTAAAATGGAGGCTTAAGTCTTAGATGTGTTGACATGTCTGTCAGAGCTTTGAAGCTCTATGTACTTCCTTGCTGGATGAGACAGCAAGTCAAATGCGACCTCATTTCTTTAAGATGAGGGCCGAGGGCAAGTCACCGGCTCCCAACCGCCACTCTAAAATATTTAGAGACCCCCGACCTTTGAACTTTGACATGACATGTGGAGCTATTTCCCTCCCTTCAAATCAGTGCACAGTCACCTGGAACCTTTCACTGCGTCTGACAGGCGACAAGACACACACACAGGCATGCACACACACACACACACACACACACACACACACACACATACACACACACACATACACTTTGATACCCATTACCACTTTGAATGTAGTATGCAAACAAATGCAGAGACAAGTACATGTAGCATAAACACACACACACACACACACACACACACACACACACACACACACACAGACACACACACACTCTCCTAACAGGCGGAACGTGACAGTTGACCTTGAGTCTTAATGGAGTAAGCACATTCCTGTGCAGACTTATTTTACTCTGGCACACAAACTGCGTGTGCACACACACTCTCTATTCCTATTTTCCTCCACTTTCCCTCTCTCACTCTCTCTCACACATACACAAACATATGCAGTAAATAAATAAAAAAAGAAATGTCAAAAAAGCACTTATAAAACAAGCAAATATGTGGTCAACACACACAAACACACTTCATCTTCTTGGTTTTTACTGTCAAACAATGGAGTACACACACACACACACACACACACACACACACACACACACACACACACACACACACACACACAGAGGTATATGTCAAAACTGGAGACTGGTCTCCGACTTTCTGTGCCTGCAGGTCGGGGCAAGGCAATGACACGGGTAATCAGGAATGTAAACAGTGACACTGTCTCTCACTCTGTGTGTGTGTGTGTGTGTGTGTGTGTGTGTGTGTGTGTATGTGTGTATGTATAACTGGTGAGCATGTGCTAAGTGAATGTGAGAGATTTCTCAAGCCCTGTGATGTTGTGGGAAGAAGGCAGGGAGGAAGCAGGTTCTCGTCTCCAAGGAAACACTCCTGCCGACCGGCAGAGCTTCCCTCTTTTCCCGCCAAAATACCCCCTCTCACCCACCCTCCAACCCCTGAACCAGCAACTCTTTCTTTCCCTCCACCCAGTAGTTGCTCTGCTTCCCCCTCTCATTTATTTACCTCTTCTTTTTCGGTCTCTCACTCTATCGTTGACTCACTGCGTAAACAGTCTAACAGGTTGAAATGATAGTAGTCCACTCTTTCTGTCACTTTTTCCTTCCTTTACTTTACTTTCTTTACTTCTTCCTTCTTTCCTTCCTTCCTTCCTTCATTTCTTTTTCTGCTGCCTCTTTCCATCTTCACAGCTATGCCCACTGCTGTGACTAAGTTGACGTGATAGTAGTCCACTCTTTCTGTCACTTTTTCCTTCCTTTACTTCTTTCTTGACTTCTTCCTTCAATCCTTCTTTCCTTCATTTCTTTCCATCTTCACAGCTATGCCCACTGCTGTGACTAAGTTGAAGTGATAGTAGTCCACTCTTTCTGTCACTTTTTCCTTCCTTTACTTCTTTCTTTACTTCTTCCTTCAATCCTTCTTTCCTTCATTTCTTCTTCCTTCAGTCTCTTTCCATCTTCACTGCTGTGCCCCACATGTCCTCCACACTCAGTTGAAGTGACAGTAGTCCACCCTGTCACTTTTTCTTTCTTTACTTCTTCCTTTGCTTCTTCCTTCCTCCCTTTCTTTTTTTCTGCAGTCTCTTTCCATCTTCACATCTGTGCCCGCTGCTGTGACTCAGTTGAAGTGATAGTACTCCACTCCCTCAGTCAGCTGCAGAGAACTCAAGTTCTCCTCCAGAACTCCTCCAGTCATGTCCTGCACAACATCAGAGAGAGAGAAGAGACAGAGATGTGAGGATAAATGAGGGGATGCACAGACAAATACATGGATAGATGGATAGATGAATGGATGGATGGATGGACAATGGAAATATATAACATTACATATTATTATCATGCTGTTTAGGTTTATTTACGTGTCTTGATGTGCATTTGACAGAAACTAGACATGGCCTACACAGTTAACGGTTGCTGAAGCTGCTGCTGCTGATGTTGCTCTTACTGTTGATGCTAGTGAGTGAGTTCCCCCACGATAGTCAAGTGTCTGGATTTTAAACCATGAATGGGGTTGAAGATGGACAAAGACTATATTGCGTGTGTGTGTCTGTGTGTGTGTGTGTGTGTGTGTGTGTAGGTAGGTAGTTACCTAAGAGAGCAGATACAGAGGGCTAGGAGCTCAACTAGAACTGGATTAACTGAGCCTGAGTTTGAGTTTCAATTGAGTTGAGTTTCACTGACTTTTGATCCTACTATGGCGATTTAAAGATTTGTGTATAAGCATCGGCCATGTGTGAATGTGTGGACATATATGTTTTGTGTGTGTGTGTGTGTGTGTGTGTGCGTGTGTGTGTGTGCAGTCTGCGCGTGTGTGTGTGTGTGTGTGTGTGTGTACGTGTGTGTACGTGTGTGTCTGTATGTATGTGTGT
>JAODXP020000033.1:17211536-17216536 GCA_027497455.2 Sardinella longiceps | reverse complement strand
TCTTACCTTGTGGACATGTGGTCATGCATTATGACGTCTATGGTTTTTATCTTAGGGCTGTATGGTGGTGTGACGCCCCTAGGCCTGGGGGCGTGGCCGCTTCCCCGTTTCCCTTTTCCTGGTGTTTTGTCTGTGTCTTAACAGGTGCGCTGCAGGATTGATTAGGCGATTGGGAGCCGGTGCACAGGTTCCCGTTCCTTTAAAACCAGTCCCTTCCCTTCACTGCTGGAGGGAGAGAGCAGCAGACACCATCTCTTGTCTCTGTCTGGGTTGCTTGCCTCACGAAGGCCTTAAAACCCACTGACTTTCTGTTCGTTTTGTTCTGTTTGTTTCGTTGTGTCCGCTTGTTTGTTAAATAAATGTTATTCGTATTTTGGTAAATCTTGCTCCGTGCCTCCCTTTTATGTTATTCCTCATTTTGGGGCGTAACATACATGGGGGCTCGTTAAAAGCTAGGCACTTGGAGCTATTTTTGGAATTTGGCAACGTTGTCGATTGTTTTCTGTCTCCTTATTTGGAGTTTGTTAAGGTGAGTGCGTCGCACTTTGTTTGTGGGGGGACGGAGTGAGTACAACTTTGCTGGCAAGCGGTAACTTTTGATTAAGTTAACATTTGCATTTGTATTACATTCGTTGTGCAATTATATTTGGCTGCTTTTGCAGTAGTTCGTTGTTTATTGATTAATTAATTGAAGGCTATTAATTGGCCACTTCGTATTTGCGCTGTAAGTTATATTTTGTTTTTCACTTTCCCCGCCTGTGTTAGGAAAAGGTGTATCTTCGGGTACACGGGTTTGTTGTTTTTGTTTATTGTTTTTGGGCAGTACGGGGCCTAGCAGCAGTCGTCTCGGGTGCACTTCCGAGGTCTGCGGAGACGTTAATCAATTGACGGCTCTTTCGGGCTTACGGGCTTTGGATCAGCGGGTCCTAGTGCTTAAATTCCCGGCCTCAACGCTGTCCGAAGATTAGGGTCCACGAGTTAGTGGGTTCTGGGGTTTAGCTGGGCGTGGGGAAGTTGTTTGTTTATTTTCTATACTGCGCAATTATTTTGATTGAGTTTTGAAGTTAATTGATTTGCTTTAAGATTATAACATGGCTTCAGTGGTTAGTGACTTTGTGCAGGCTCCGTCCTTGGCTCTGTTAAACACCATGAATAAAGACAATCTCTTAGAGGTTGCTGAGAAATTTGGAATCGTAGTGACATTGTTACAGAGGCGTTTAAAGGAAACTGTTAAAAGTGTCGTTGTTTCGGGGTTGGTGGAGAAGGCGGTGCTACCGGCATCGGCGGCGTCAGCTGATCCACCGCCTACCGAATCACCGTCTATTGGCTTGTCATTTGAGGAGCAGAAAGCTCTTTTGCAATATCAGCGCGAGACTGAAATTGAGCGGTTGCGTATGATTCAGGAGACTGAAACTGGCAAACAAAACCTAGAAAAGATGCGTCTGGATGTTGAACGACAGCGGCTCGATTTAATTAGAGAGGGTAAAATGTCTGGCCAACATAATACTTCTCATGGTGAATTCACCTCACCATCTAAATTAAATGTCGCCAAAAACCTTCGTCTTGTACCACCTTTTAACGATTCAGACGTTGATGCTTTCTTCCAGTTATTCGAACGAGTAGCTGATGCTCATGCGTGGACAGACGTGGAGCGAACATTGCTCCTTCAATGCGTTCTGACCGGCAGAGCTCAGCGCGCTTACTCGTCTTTATCCACTGCTGATTGTCAAAATTATGAAACGGTTAAATCTGAAGTGTTAAAAGCATACGAGTTGGTACCAGAGGCGTACCGGCATCGTTTTCGCTCAATGCGGAGAAAACCTGGTCAGTCGCATATGGAGTTTGGGCGAGACTTGACTTTACAATTCGGTCGCTGGCGAAAATCGTCTAACGTTGATAATGTAGATCAATTGATTGATTTGATCTTAGTTGAGCAGTTCAAGCAAACGCTCCCAGAACAAATTGCAACGTTTATCATGGAACGCGATGTACGGACCATTTCCCAAGCTGCGGCGCTCGCGGATGAGTGGGAGATTACACATCGTTCTCGTCCGGTTAGGGGTGATTCTTTTCGTCCACGGCCTAACGCCGCTCTACCATCTGTTAGCCCACATTATGACCGACGACCCACTCAAAATCCGTCGCATATGCGAGATTTAACGTGCAATTATTGTATGGGGCGTGGGCACTGGAAATCTGACTGCCCAGTCCTCAGATCTAAAAGTAGCAGACCACGAGTCTTTCCTGCCAAACCGACGGTCCTGGCTGTTGATGTGCCTGCGACCCCGGCTTCTGTGGCGCCTATTGACAGTTCTGCGTCTACCTCTCTGTGTGTTGCGGAGGGTGACGAGACTTTTGAACCGTTTATCTCCGAGGGCTTTGTGTCACTTGCTGGTAGTGATAAAGTCCGCATACGTATTTTAAGGGACACAGGCGCCAGCAGTTCGTTTATTCTTGCGTCTGCGCTGCCTTTTTCTGCTGAAAGTTACACTGGTAACTCGTTACTGATTCGTGGCATAGGTCTGAACACATTGTCTGCGCCGCTGCATAAAGTGCGCCTAGAGTGCGAGCTTGTACAGGGCGAGGTAGAATTGGCTGTTCGGCCTGCGCTACCTGTTAATAATATCTCACTGGTTCTTGGTAATAATTTGGCTGGTAAGCGTCTCTGGTCAGACTCGGTACCTCCTTTGGTGGTTAGTGAGAAACCTCTTTCCATAGAAGCAACCGATGAGAGCGAGAAACGTTTTCCCGAGGTGTTTGCTGCATGTGTCGTGACCCGCGCTGCCGGTCGGCAAAGTGCTGGCAGTGCAGAGTCAGTTAAACCCGACCTAAAGTTTTCGCTGTCTGATTACCATCTTTCAGTCAGTCGTGAAGAGATGGCATTAGAACAGCAAAATGATGACACTCTTAAACCGCTTTTTGAATTGGTGGATAACTATGCAATTCGTGATAAAGCCACAGGCTATTATGTCAAAGACGGAGTGCTACTGAGAAAGTGGTCTCCGCATGACAGACTTTTGATTGGTGATCCGATTGTTCAGGTCGTTGTGCCTGTAACATTTCGCTCAGTTGTATTACAAATTGCACACGACAAATTGGCTGGACACGCGGGTGTCAAAAAGACCTATGATCGCATTCTGAGATATTTCTACTGGCCGCGCATCAAGCGTGATGTGGCCAGTTTTGTCAAAACATGCGAGACTTGTCAGCTGACAAGCAAACCCAATCTAGTTCTGAAACCGGCTCCGTTGCGCCCAATACCAGCTTTGGCTCAACCGTTCGAGCATCTTATAATTGACTGCGTTGGTCCTTTACCGCGGGCTAAAAATGGGTGCGAGAACTTGCTCACTGTTATGTGCCAGGTTACTCGTTACCCCGCCGCTTACCCAATACGCTCGATCAATACAAAGTCAGTTGTAAAGGCTCTAAGCCAGTTCATCTCTATTTTTGGTTTACCAAGAGTTATCCAATCTGATCGCGGAAGTAATTTTACCTCCTCTATGTTCGCTGAAGTGCTTGATCAATTGGGAATAAAGCAAAATTTGGCCAGCGCGCGTCATGCTCAGAGCCAGGGAGCCCTGGAGCGCTTCCATTCTACTCTGAAGTCTCTGCTGCTTGCGCATATTGTGCGAGTTCCGAGTTAGGAACGACCTGTTTTCGGGATCGTACCGTGGGCTACTGTCTACTCTGCATGATCAGTGGGCTGATTCAGAGCCACCAGCAAATTTGTCCGAATATGTTTTGGGTTTTCGCCGTCGTCTCTCTATAGCTTGGAGATTAGCTAGTGAACGGCTGGGCGAATCCCAGAAGAGAATGAAAAAACTGTTTGACCGTCGCACTGAACATCGAACATTTTGTGTTGGGGATCAAGTGCTTGCGCTTCTCCCTATAGTCGGTTCGCCGTTGCAGGCTCGATTTGCGGGGCCATACAAGGTTCTCCGTTGTGGGTCTAATGACAATTATGTGCTCTCAACCCCCGAAAGGAGGAAGAGGACACAGAAGTGTCACGTCAATTTGCTAAAGCCTTATTACCATCGCGAACAAGACAAGCGCGCTTCTTTGCCGGTTAAACCAGTGGTGCTGGTGGACAGCTCCCTTCTTTCAGGTGCCGCCCATCCGACGGTGGCAGCGCCGGATGAGGAGTTGAGGACTATCGATGATTGTGTTTTGCAGGGACGTTTAAAGAATTCTGAAACATTGGCAAATTTGTCATCAATCCTTAAACATCTAAACGCGACACAAAGGCATGAGCTTACTGCTCTGTTTAATGAGTTCTTGGTTTTGTTTTCAGACGTGCCTACTCAGACCGATGTGTTGAAGCACGATATTGACGTTGGGGATGCTGATCCCATCCGCCAACGTTTCTATCGTGTTCCATTAGATAAGCGTGATGTTTTGGAAAAGGAGGTTCAGTATTTGTTGGATAATGATTTGGCTGAACCCTCTTTCTCAAGCTGGTCGTCGCCTTGCCTTCTCGTTAAGAAGTCTGACGGTAGCTTTCGCTTCTGTACTGATTACCGAAAACTCAATGCAGTTACCAAACCTGATTCATTCCCTTTACCACGGATCGAGGATTGTGTCGATCAGGTGGGAGCTGCAAAATTCGTCACAAAACTCGATCTATTAAAGGGTTATTGGCAAGTCTTACTGACGGATAGAGCGCGTGAGGTTTCCGCGTTTATCACTCACAATGGTCTTTTCTCTTACCGCGTAATGAGTTTTGGCCTCCGAAACGCACCGGCCAGTTTTCAACGATTAATGAATCTTGTTGTTGCTGGTTTAGAGGGGGTAACTGTTTATCTTGACGACGTGGTTCTTGTAAGTGACACTTGGCCGTCACATTTAGAACGTTTGCGCTCGCTTTTTGACCGGCTTGCTCAGGCACGGCTCACGGTCAATTTGGCAAAGTGTGAGTTTGCCAGTGCGACCGTGACCTACCTGGGCAAGGTGGTCGGACAGGGGCAGGTTCGTCCTGTTAGAGCAAAAGTTCGGGCAATTGA
>JAODXP020000033.1:17142551-17208936 GCA_027497455.2 Sardinella longiceps | reverse complement strand
GACCAGTGGGTTTAGCCTCGCGAGACCATTCTGATCTCACGAGCTTTAGGCTTTAGCTCAGTCTGGCCACTTTCCATTGAAGAGAATTTGGAGCAGTTCACCAAATGAACGTCCAATCAGCATCGGCTTTGAGACGGGTTGAGGTGTGACGCAACAAGAAGCGGTTCAGTCTAAAGAACATGTATATTAGTACGTCATATGCTTTGTTGATCTGAATGGTTGATTTGGCCCTTCTATCACCAACGTAGGTGGTGATAGACAGATGCCTCATCCAATCAGCCAAAACTAAACAAAACAAAACTAACAAACCAAATCTACTCTAATGGATGGTTACCAGTGGGTACACTTATCCAAATTCAGCCCATTTATATACTGAATGTAGCCTAAATAATGTTTATAATAAAGTACTATTTTATGCTATCTTATCTTAAATAAAGAGTGATAATTTATTTGTCCCTACAATCCCTGTTTTCAGGGTTCCTGGACACTCCAATGCCTGAGGAGGAAAAAAAAAAGTTTGAACTGAAAGTGTGAATAAGTCCTGAAGTTGATGTCAGAGTGCAGTGCTCATGCAGTCAGTTGAGCTAGGCATTGTTACATTCACTCTGACAAATTCACCTTCAGCCATCTTGTGTCATTGCTCATGGATCTTTCTTTCTTTCTTTCTTTCTTTCGTTGGGGTGCAGATGTTGGGTTGTCCATGCGTGTAGCCAGTGCTGTATGCGTCCCATTCAAATTGAGCACTGAACTGCTGCACTGGCCGCTGTTTACACTCACTGTACCCATAGCAACCACTGGCGCACAGCCTGGACACTCCCGGAGATCAGCTATTATTTTTATGAAAGAACCGTTCCGAACTGGGTTCTATTCACTATTTCGGCCTATGACAGAATCATCCCCAACATGGGCTCTGATCACTGCTTTTGACAACCATTCCGAACTTGGTTCAATTTACTATTCATTTTGAACCATTCAGAACAGAACCTTTTCCAACTGGGCGCTATTCAATTTACAACAGAACCATTCTCAACTTGGTGGTCCTGAACCAATGTTATTTGGATTCTATTCCCAATAAGTTCTACATTTCATAACGGTTCCATTCACATAACAGAAATACAAAATATACAGAAATATAATACAATAATCCGGCTGGATTCTGTTTACTATGTATGACAGAAATATTCCCTACTCAAGTCGGTTCTATTCATATTTGTGACAGAATCATCCCTAACTGTAACAGTAACTGTTTCACTTGTCATACCTCTTCTCCATCAAAGTGTCTCTGTTCAAAACAGGAGAAAAAAAAACCCATCCCAGGAGTGGAGGAGTGCTTCAGTGAGTGACAGATGAATGGACAAGAAGAAAGGAGAGATGGAGAGAATGAATGTGTATGAGAGTAAATATATGAATGAATGAAAGAATAAGAAGAACATGAGTGTGATACTATGAGTTAGTGAACAAGTGAATAAATAAATGAATGAATAAATAACTAAAGTGTTTAAGATGTGGATGTGTAAGTCATCCTGCTTACACTATAGGCCTACCGAGACTGAGCACAGAGAACAACCCGCCCGCACAAAGAGCAGGTGGAGAGAGTGAATGAATGAGTGAAAGAATGAATGAATGAATGAATGAATGAATGAATGAATATACTCACCTAACACGAAAGACATGGGTATGAGGCTGGCATAGTGGTTACAGTAGATGGACAGCTTCTCAAAGGAGCGCCTCTGGTCATCCCTTAGGAAAAAACTATAAGGGACAAAAACAAAATAAATATTGAGAAATATATTAGTATTATAGTATAGTATAATTTTCCTAATTAGCAAGTTTCTCACATTAATAAGCTGGGCCTAAATAAACCTCAGTTAGCCTACTTAATCAAAAGAACCAAATGAACAAATCTTGGGCAATTTCAGTCAGTTTTTGTCAGTTCCAAACAAATGCCCCCAAAATATCATGCATACAGTAATTTTATTTGCGTTATGGACATGATGAGAAAATTTGGCGATATGCAGTTTTTGCATCATGGATGCTGTAGCTTTACGCACGCGCTGATAAGCGTGCCAAATGGGTAAACTCGGGCAGCAGAGGTCTTACCGGTATGTGATGCTGATGGCTGTGTACATAGCGAAGAAAGCGAGGAACTCCTTGTAGAGAACTTTGTAAATGCTTCCTTTCCACGCCAGCAGAAGTTTGGAGAACCCGCAGAAACGCGCGTTTGCCACGCGCGCGGTGTACGTGACCGTCATGACTGAAGCTCCAAAACAGTCTCCAAAGCACTTCTCCCGTCGCCTCCGTCTCTACCCGCTACCGGGACCGGTTGGCAGCCCCCCTTTGCCCCTGTGGAAACAACGATTCAACAATAACAACTCTCGCCCTAGTGTTCAGTCCGCGTGCGTAACGGAAATCAAGTGTGAAACATCACCGGCGTGACTGCTGGGCGTGCGCACGGTGGCACGTGAGCAGAGGAACTCTCTCTGTCTCTGTCCCATCATCGCCTGTCCCGGAGACGGCAGGTCATATGGAATAAGGCAGTTTTTGCAGGAAATAAGGCAATTAAATAAGTAACTAGTCAGCCCATCAGCAGGCTATGTAGCCTATGACATTAAGCAGTCAGCATCACATTTAGGGACGGCTTTAGCCATTTTGCCGCAAGAGTTTGGATTCACTTTTTCTAGAAAGACCAGTAAATAAATAAATTGTAGACAGTTATTTCTATGGGCTAGTAGTAGTAGTGCAAACATGCCTTACCTCATGCGTAACGGCGTTGTAGGAATCTTGGCTGATTTGGGATGAATTTACATCACAGTACTGAAGAGGTGCAGAGTTGCTTTGCCTCTCTCTCTCTCTCTCTCTCTCTCTCTCTAATTGTGGCGGTGTTTGCTGACCCGCGTCCGTTGGTTTGCCTCAGCTGAACCGTAGTGGTCGTCCTGTGCTGGTCGAAGTTGTTGCGCGCAGTGAGAGAGAGAGAGGGACGGCCGGGACTGGATGGGATGAGACGGGGGCCTGCATGGCTAACGCCCGCAGGGAGAGTCAGAGCTGGGCCCTCGTTAGCGCAGCATCCCGCTGCTAGAGGCGTACGCGCAACAGTGCGCTTCAGATCGCTGATGGATCACGGCCGACAGCCCGGTGCTAGGCTGTGCGGTACAGTACAGTAGGCTGGGCTGCAGCTTGGGTTAAGTAACGACAAAGAGTGTGTGTGTGTGTGTGTGTGTGTGTGTGTGTGTGTGAGAGAGAGAGAGAGAGAGAGAGAGAGAGAGAGAGAGAGAGAGAGAGAGAGAGAGAGAGAGAGAGACTAGTTGTCATCAGTGATAGTGAAAAAAATAAATAAATAACAGGACAACGTGAACTATAGCCTACGCTCTGAAGCCTGCATCATCCAAAAACTAAACGCTCGCTGAATGGTAAACTTGTTGCGCAATAGCAGTTAATTCCCTCACCCCTGCGGGCATCATGGTCTGCCCTGGCCGCGATATAAGCCTGTCGTCCGGGCCCTGCAGCATGAAACTCCGCGGGGAGTCTTGTTTGTCCAGGTTGAGGGCCACGGATGAAAGGTGCTCGCCGGTGACCCCTGTCACCTTGCATAATACCTGACTGCGGTTTGACCCCCAAAACAGAAAGCACTGGACAGGACCTGCTTGAGCCGTGCTACTCCACTCGAAGTCATTGAAGGCTAATTGCCCTATTTTGTAACCATTTAACGAGGAAAGTGCCAATTACGTGATTTGTTTAGAGCGAGGTCTCTGACTTTCTGCCTTCCCGTTTGGTTAGCTGCCCTAATGTGTTTACACCATTAAAAAAAAGAAAAGAAAAAAAAAAAAAAGTTGACCCTAAGTTAACCCATGTGCAATCAAGTAGGATAGACCTCAAATACTGTCTGAGAAACAAAGTACTGTTTGAGAAGTCAGTAACTGATGCAATAGTGTTTTTATTTTTATGTTTTTTTTTTATACATTTATGGCCTGATTTCCTATAACATAATGGCCATGTCTAATAAAAAGAGGAAAAAGAACTAAACAGCAAAGGCATTTAAAACAGAACGAGAGAGAGAGAGAGAGAGAGAGAGAGAGAGAGAGAGAGAGAGAGAGAGAGATGGCTTCTACAGGTTGTGCCTTCATGTATTGACACCATTACCCAAAATGCATTGCTATAGAACACTCAGAAAAGTAAACAAAGAAGCGCAAGGTGTCACTTTCCCAGCATCTGGAAAGTAAACATGGGTTTGGTACTCCAAATGAATCATCTTTGGACAAGATGAAAAGAACACAAGTGAAAAAAAATGAATCTATGGCAAAGATGATGATGGAAGAAACCAGGTGTGCCAAGGTTCCAACAGGTGATGTAAACCCTCACCTGGTTAAAGCAAAATCTTCAGATCAACAGTTTTTTCAGCAACAATGCTATGGGGACTTATTTTATTGTAGAAGTGTGACGTGATGACGTTCAAAAGGAAATAGAAATGCCTCCTTCCCTAAGAGACATCCATCACATTCAACATGTCTGGATGAGCTACTGATTGATCCGGTTGCTGCCTCCTCACCGGCACAACAAACTCCCAACAAAAACAATAGTTGGGCTAATGTTGGGCAAGTTGTCTTTGACTGTTGAATGGAATTGTGTGAATCTGATACATCTAAAGTCAGTTTTTTCAATTTCCTCCTTGCACATAAACCAAATTTAATACTGCTTGCGTACTTCCCGTTACACTGGCTGTATAATGTGTCTATGATTAACAATATGACAAACAACTCGAGTTTGAGTCGCTTTCCAAAATTATTGTGTCTGAAACCGGAACACTTTGTGATCATTCTAAAAATTGCAACCAACCACTCCCAACCTTAGAATGTTGGAGCTTGTTGGACGGTGTTTGATGGGGCATTGTGTGTGTCTGAGTAGAAGTAGCTACAAGGCCAGACATCACTGGTCTGGATGCTGGAGAGCTGAGATCAGGTGTGTGTTTCTCAAAACCTATAGTATTTAATCATCAGTGAGCAACTTGGTTAGCAATGGAAAATCGTAGCCTACTGACTGCAACCAACAGGTACACAGTAGTTAGCAACTACGTTTTTGTGAAAAGCACCCCAGATTTATTTGGTCGTATTTCTCATTCACTCCTGCACTGTTCATCATAACTCAAGATTTAATAGGAATCTATGCGTTTGCTTTAAAGTCCTGCATCCACAAAGACAGGGCCCTGAACCCACAAACAAGTGGTACTTAATAGGCATTAAAATAAACCAATCATGAAAGGCGAATTAAGTATTTGAAAGGCCAATTAAGTATTTGAGGATTCAGGACTTTGTAATTAGGGGGCGTCAACGGGATTCAGTCAATGGGGTTTCAATGCGCTGAAGCAACTTCACCTCAGACAGTAACACGAGACTCGATAAAACCATTAAGTTAAGCCAGATTTCATACGACATTTCAAAGCAATTTTCAATCTATTTATTTATTTATTTTTATGATCATTAAATATAATTACACAAAAAGAAAAGAAAAATAAAGAAAAACAGAAAAAAATCACATAAGAATCCTCCAGAAAGCATTATTTAAGGGGCACTTATATTCAAGCTGAAAGGACATGCTATGGGCCTGTACACCAGCACATGGCCTACTGTAGATGCAACGGCATTATATTACTCAACTGTACGTGTGATGATGCTCGTCTTGTCTGTGTGGCAGGCGTTTAAGAACACGGAGGGAATTATGGGTAATGGACTAGCCTTGATGGTGGTGGTGGTGGTGACAAGGGTGATTCCGGGTGTCACTGTTGCCATGGCTACGTGAGTGAGATGAGGGCCCGAGTGGAAGTAACAATCTGAGGTTTACAGTGACAACATTGGGCAGGGGTCACTGGTGAGGAGTCAGAGTTCACTGACAACGGGTTAAGGGCTGTGTGTGTGTGACTGTATGTGTCTATGTGTGTGTGTAGGTAGTGTTTTGGTGTATATGTGTGTTTATTGCTGGGGGAAAGGGGGTGAATAAATACCCAGCGGAATGGTCTCCCATCGGACAAAGAGGCCCGAAAATAGAACAGGATCAGTGATCAAAAGGAACCCTGCCCCTCTGACACATATTTTAAAAGTCACCAATCACAACGGCCCACCACCTACAATATAAGGGCTCTTGCTATTGGTTGATGGGGGTAGGACTAAGCTCTCCATTGGTTGAGAGTGTAACTATGAGGTGGGACCCGAGATCTCCATTGCCCTGTCTGCATTCTGATATTCCGTCACCGCCATAGATACCAGATACATTCTCCTTGTTTACACCTATAGAGGCACAACACAGGAGGCCAATATAAACAGCCAAACAAAAACAAAAACAAAACAACAAACCAATCAAAAAAGCTTCTGAGAGAAACAAGTCTTTCTGGTCTTTTTTTTTTTTTTTTTGACATGAATGTATATGCATGTAACACAATCTTCAAGTCTTCCCATGGACAAAAATATGTCTCTACACACACAAAGAGAGAGAGAGAGAGAGAGAGAGAGAGAGAGAGAGAGAGAGAGAGAGAGAGAGAGAGAGAGAGAGAGAGAGAGAGAGAGAGAGAGAGAGAGAAATAAAAAGTTAAATAGACTAATGGTCCTGTGGTGGTTGGATGTGTGTGTGGTGTACACCAGCGGTGGGAGAAACGAGACCAGAGAGGCCAGAGATAGACAGAGATAGAGATAGAGATAGAGAGAGAGAGAGAGAGAGAGAGAGTATAGTCCTGTGTGGTTGTGGTGGTTGGACTTATGGTCATCAATGTGCTCCGATATGCTGTACTGGACCAGTGACATCACAATTGGTGACAACAAAGACCTGACAGGAGCAAAGAGATCTGATTGGAGCAGAGAGATCTGACAGGAGCAGGAGATCTGATCTGATTGGTTGATTGGTGTTCCTCAAGGCTGGAGTTGCTGAACGCTGTGCTGGGATTGGCTGACTGGCTTGCTGGCTGGCTGTCGGACTGAGAGCAGGAGGAGGTCCCACAAAGAGGCGGCAAGGGGTCAAAAGGTTAAAGGTCGGAGGTCAGTGAAGGTCGAAGGAGTTGAAGGGCAGAGGGTGGAAGAGGGAGGAGAGAGAGAGGGTCACTTTTTAGGGGGTTGTAGGGATCCAGGAGTTGCTTGGAGAAGGTGTTGACTTTGTCTGCCCCTCGAACCTCGTGGGGTAAAAGAGGCAATTTGACTATGTGGAAGTCCTCATACAAGTCCTCCATCTGAAAGAGAGAGAGAGAGAGAGAAAGAAAGAAAGAAAGAAAGAGAAAGAGAGAGAGAGAACATTTGATGAATACACTTGAGATCTTGTGGTGGACTAGCCTAATCATAATCAGCCCCTCGGTCTGGTTGTCTTTGTACGAGGTTCTAGGATTCCAGCCAATGACCTTGTTTGCATCATGCCTGAGCCAATCAGTGAACTTTAAGAATACAGCGTGATAATATAGGCTATCCGTCAGGGGCTGATCCAACCGTTTTGAATTTAAACATCTCCAGCAAGAAATCGCTTCTCAATGGCCGAGATCTCAGACTTTCGTACGAAGAGAAGCATAGGCCAAGGGGGCGGTTATGCCGAGGCTAGTGGTGGTCCAGAAACATAAATATCCACACACACACACACACACACACACACACACACACACACACACACACACACACACACACACCTGGTCCAGGTACTTGGACTGAATCTTGTGCCGAGCCTCGCACATCTTGCAGGGTCGCTCGGTGTCGGGGAAGACGAGCTGGTTGACGATGATGTTGTGTGTGTCGATGCGGCACTTGGCCAGCTCCTGGATTAACCGCTCAGTCTCATACAGCGAAAGGAACTCGGCGATACACACACAGATGAACGTTGTCTGCTCCTGCACGTGGAAATAGACAGTACAAGTTAGGGCATATTCTCCAACTTGGGAAATACTACCATAACAAAACTAATAAGGGAAATAACGTACATGCAAGACCACACAATATATACCAGACACACACAAACACACACAATGTGGCCATTTGGATTACACACTTGCACACTACTCTCTTCATGAATTACTCCTTTACTACTATGCAGACACACACACACACACACACACACACACTAACCGGATCTTTGAACTGTTCGCTGACAGAGCGGATGACAGGGAGAGTCTCCTCCAGTTTAGAGGCCAGCTGGTCTGCATTCATATCACCCAAACCCAGCATATTACACATCTACAGAGAGAGAGAGAGAGAGAGAGAGAGAGAGAGAGAGAGAGAGAGAGAGAGTGTTAATATCACCCAAACCCAGCATATTACACATCTACAGAGAGGAAAAAGTCAGTATGCTTGTAACTGAGCCACAGGTATATACTGTACGTAGAAGGCGTGCTGTTGTGGTTAAATGTTGACCCCGGAGGGGCAACAGGTTTTGACCGCATTCCACGTACAGTGTGTGGCGGGCACTAAAGAATTTTAGCATCATTTCATGTTGATATAAATGGATTAATTTCATTATGTGGAAATGGAATCAAATGGAATCATTTCATGTTGATATAAACTGATTAATTTAGTAGGAAGGGACTACATAGAGAACTACATTTCCCATCAGGCAGCTGGGTGTCTGGTTACCTGGGAGATGAAAGGGCTGATCTGGTTCTTGATCTGCATGAGGCGGCCGAGGCCCCTCTCCACGATGGTGGGGAAGTTGAGCAGGCGCAGCGTGTGGCCTGTGGGGGCCGTGTCAAAGACCACCACTGAGAAATTCATCCCCTTCACTAACCTGAGGGAGAGAGAGAGAGAGAGAGAGAGAGAGAGAGAGAGAGAGAGAGAGAGAGAGAGAGAGTGTTAATAACAGATTTTCAACCCATTCATATTTTCCTTCACTAACCTGAGGGAGGGAGGGAGAGAGAGAGAGAGAGAGAGAGAGAGAGAGAGAGAGAGAGAGAGAGAGAGAGAGAGAGAGAGAGAGAGTGTTAATAACAGATTTTCAACCCATTCATATTGTATTATTACCTCCGGTTATATTTTCTGTTACATTGGTTTGTCTGTTTGTCAGCAGGATAACTCGAAAAGTGCTGCACGGATTTGGATGAAATGTTCGGACCATGTGTATATTGGGACAAGCAAGAACTGATTCGATTTTGGTGCCTATCGGTGATCCAGAACATGATCTGGAATTTATTTTGGTTCTGTGACCACATTGCCTTGGCGGAGGTCTGCGCTCTCTGAGCGCTTTTCTAGTTATTCACTAGAATAGGAGGGAGAATGAGTGAGTGAGTGAGATTGCTTGATACTACATTATTATAAATAAAATATAAACCCAGTGGCGTCAGTTCATTTAGCTGGATACTTTATTTAATGGCATTTGATATTAACCACAAGGAGAGAGTGAGAGGAAAACATCACTGTTGCCGTTTTGCAGAGTGTAACAGTCATCATGCGACCCATCCATAAGACACAAAGTGTGTGAGTGTGTCCATGTGTGCGAGTGTCCCCGTGTGTCTTTTATCGCATGCGTGAGAAAGAGCTACAGTGAGAACCAATGCATCAGCAAAGAGAGACGCAGGCGCTGTGCCAAAACACACAGACACACACACACACACACACACACACACACACACACACACACACACACACACACACACACACAGAGACTCATCACATCTGCCGCAGGGCAACAGCATCAATAACACTGGGATGGGTTGGGTGTGATGCCTCTGGGGCTGGAGCAATCACAATCACATACACAAGCGTCCTGGGGAGTCATACTTGCAAACACACACACACACACACACACACACACACACACACACACACACACACACACACACACACACACCATATAGCACCTTTATCCACATCTACAGACTTCAACAGCCTAAACAGACCCACACAGGGAGGTAGGCATTCTTGGGTGGTCTTGTTGTCATGACAATCTTGTGACCATAGTCTTGGTGATTCAGTACCCACCACCACTTCCTAAACGCAACAAGATTTTGTACACAATCATGGAGCAGAAGGGTATTGGCAATAAATAGGCTTGCAGTACACTGCCAGTGATCACAGCCCATTAACACCCTCCAGGAGAGCAATGTATCTAGTATAGCGATGAGCTGGTCTTCACACTCCACTATAGATAGTGAGCTGGTCTTTATAGACGGGGAACAACACAACACACAGTCACCGTCACCAGTGCCCGTAGGAGACACCCAGTCTGACTAGTGGTGCCCGTAACTGAGGGTCATTCACTGCCTGTGACGGGGGAGTGTTAATTGAGTGAGGTGTCATACAAGGGGAGATTATATGCTAGTGGCAGCAGCACACAACAACCCACACACACACGCACACACACACACACGCACAAATCAATCCCCTCAGGCTGAACAATAATATGGAATCACAGTTCTCTGTGACAAACACTTCTGTTGAGTCCATGCTCAGACAACGACATCACAATGTCAGCCGGGCGCTACATGCTGCTGTAAAATGCGTTGGGTACCAAGAAGAGCACTATCTGCATATTGATACTATTAATGTAGCATAGAGTGGTGTTGATATTATTGTCCATCTGCGAATTCACAGATTCATATTGTGTACCCCCTAGGACCCACCAAATACCACCAGGGATACTCGGACCCCAGTTTGACAAACACTAGTCTATTTCATGGAAGAACCTGCCTATCTCATGGAAGAAACTGCTCCCACGACAACTTGTGAGTTCAGTTCGCAGACAAACTCAAAGAAACCAACTTTTGAGTTCAGTGGAGATATGTCACACAAGTGCTCTCAGTGGCTGACCACTGCCATCTAGTGACATTAACAGAAACTGCACAAGACAACACGTATAAACTGAGGGAAATAGCTCATCATTCTCTCTCTCTCTCTCTCTCTCTCAAATGGCTTTATGTACATCTGTGTGTTATGGAGATGGTGTGTGTATGATGTGGAATATTTCTGTGTGTTGGTGTCTGCATATACAGTGCATCTGCTTTGTTACAGACGTGGAGGTGGTTGTGTGTGTGTGTGTGTGTGTGTGTGTGTGTGTGTGTGTGTGTGTGTGTGTGTGTGTGTGTGTGCGCGCGCGTTGGCAGCCCCTTACCTCATGACCTTGGTGATGCCACGGAAGGCGCGTGCCGGGGAAGGCGCGTGTGTGTGTGTGTGTGATGCGGAAGGTGCTCATGGCCTGTGTGTGTGTGTGTGTGTGTTGACAGCCCTCCTACCTCATGACCTCTGTGTGTGTGTGTGTGTGTGTGTGTGTGTGTGTGTGTGTGTGTGTGTGTGTGTGTGTGTTGGCAGCCCTCCTACCTCATGACCTCTGCGTAGCTCATGGCCTCGTCGATGCCGGGGAAGGCGCTCATGGCCTCCTGCATCATCTTCTTGCCCATGCTCAGCATGTTCTCCTCCTCAAAGAACTCATCCGGCAGCTCCGCCACGCCCAGACTCGGGTCGATCTCCTGATGGAGGGAGAGATGGAGGAAAGAGGTTTTAGAGAGAGAGAGAGAGAGAGAGAGAGAGAGAGAGAGAGAGAGAGGTTAGAGAGAGAGGGAGAGAGGTTAGAGAGAGACAGACAGACAGAGAGAGAGAGAGGGAAAGAGAGGAAGAAAGAAAAAGAGTGACGGCATGAGAGAGACAAAGGAAGGACAAAGTGACAGAGCAAGAGAGTGAGAAAGAGAGAGTAACAATGTTAGAGAAAAGAGAACATGGAAGGGAGGGAGATTGACTTAAGACTGAAGACATTATACAATCTACAACAAAAAAATTATAAATTATTAAACTGTCAATGCATGAATGAATGAGTAAAAATAAAGGAACGACCCCAGTGTATGAATGAATGAATTAATGAATGAATGAGGTGTATGAATGAATGAGGTGTATGAATGAATGAATGAATGAATGAATGATACACTGAAGAGCAAAAACATCCTGAATGAAAACATGAGTGAAACACTGTAGAGCCTCTCTCACACAAAGCAAACCAGAGCAATGCTAACGTTATGCCCTGCCATGTCAAGCCCAACTTCTCACGGATGTGTTAATCAATTCCACAGCACAACTCTGAGGGAAAGACCCTGGGAGGAGGAGGGTAGGGTGGAGACTGTCAGTGTGAGGTAACACTTACAGTCATGGGAAATCTGAACAACAACAATGCCTGCAAATGTTTTTTTAACCAACAAAGAGCTCACCTTACAATCACTTTTATTTCTCTATTTATTAGATAACAACAACACTGTATTACAAGTAGGCTACATTCCCACCAACACATGTGGAGTTGTTTGCACATCACAGAATAGGAACTAGGAATGATATTCTATTTTGGACCAGATTGAAATCCCATTCACCAGCGCGTTCCCCCCTTCAGTTTCATTAATATTGTAAGATGGCTTCCACCGCATCAATTTGAGTTATCTGGGAAACTCAAAGACTAAATCCTTATCAAGTCTCCTGAGCCCTAGGATTCAATCCCTCAATAAATCAACTGCCACTGCTATAGTTTCATGATTTGCTAATTCATTCCAGTTTGATCTTTGAGAAATTAGGGACCAATGTCAGGGGACATGGGGGATGTGTTGTAGAGAGGACATAAATGAGGATGGAATAATGAACTCACCATGGCGAAGAGGTTGTCATAACCCTTGACCTTCGTGGGCACTTTGGAGAACTTCTGGTCGAACGCATCGGAGATGTTGTGGGCAGGGTCCGTGGAGATTATCAACACGCTCTCTCTCACGGCGGCCAACTGGACAGCCAAGCTACAGCTGCAAAAACATTTGTTTTCATCCATGAAACTGTCTAATGAAAACTATGAGTGTCACTCGTTTGATATATAGTCAAGCAGAAAGAAAGACAATCGTTATCAAAAGCTTCTATTGATTGTAACGTTATGTCCACAGATGTGGATAGATAGCTTTCACAGAAAAGCCGTCTTACCACGAACCCACTTGATGAGTCAGACAAGAGGCCTGTTAGTAGCCTACTAGCCTGCTAACTAGCCTTCTAAGCTAGGGCAGTTTTTGTCTGACGTTTCCTTACCACATTCCCAAATAGCAAACGTCGAATGACGATAAAACATGTGACTAACGTTACATAAAGGTAGTGGTACGCTTAACTATTTCATGGCTGAAAAAGAATGTTGCAAACTTCACAGTTTGCCATCAAAACCAAGTTACTAATGTAGTTACATACTCATTGTAGCATTAACGTTGGACTTGCTGGTGACACCAACGAATAATTCGTTTACTTGTCACCTTATCCTGCGGTTTCCGTTGCTTTGATGATATATTTGGCCATATTTCCCATAGCATGTAGAAGCCTAACAAACTTGTATTTTCATAACTGCGACAGCTGTCAAAATATTAGCAAAGCCTTGCCACAGTAATCCTGACATTATGCTACAGCGTTTATAGCTAGCTATCATACATAGCTACGTGGGTACAGCTAGCTAGCCTGCTAGCGTGACTGTCCACCGGGTTACGATCTGCTTAAAAACGCACCTGCATGTTGTTTTGCCCACGCCACCCTTTCCACCAACAAAAATCCACTTAAGGGATTTCTGCTCTATAATGTTTTTTAAAGTAGGTTCCAGTGGCTCAACATCAGGCGCATCTTCAAATTCATCGTCCATCAGAGCTGCCATCTTGTACGCTAGTCATCCGGAATGTACCAAGCATTGACTCCAGTGTCACTCTTTAACATGATATGTCAAGGCGCCATTTTGGCTCAGCTGGGAACGCTAACACCATTGATGTCAGTTGCTATATTGAACCACAATGGCGTTTTCCACAGTGTTCAGTGACATCAAGGCCTCTGAACAAAACCAAAATGTGCAGGTGGAATATTCCATCAAGAGAGTTTAGGGAGCTGCACAATTCTACCAAAATAAACCAACCAAATTTGTACCATAGGGGTCCGTGTACTTTTTCGTTCATTCATTATTCTATTTTGGAATGAAAGATGAAATTGAAAAAAGGGTGCAACTTCTTGTCTTGTTTAAAGCCATACACGCAGAAATGGCTGTGTTTGGTTTTCTGCATGTGTTGTCTCATACCATAATAGTAATGGAAGAAATTACAACATTGTTGATCGTTTTTCAATGTGTGGCATTTGTTTATTCATTTATTGAAATTCATTTGACTGACCTTTCCGTTTACCCGGAAGGAAAGTTTGCAGCAGAAAAGGTCTACCTAGTGACCATACGAGGCATACGCAAATACGCTCCAGACGTAGCCGGAGCCAGAGACATAACAGAAAAATAAAAGAGTATTCTTTAACTGGCAAGTTTATTAATGAGCTGAAGCACGCGCTCTTGCTCTTCATCCCACTGTTTTACGCACGTTTAATACACATTTCTCTTTGATATAGGCTATTTGGGGCATTATCGTTGGGAAGTCCATGTAGACTACACATGTAAAGGCTGGAGATGAGCTGGGAAGCTGATTGAAGATGCTGATAATCAGAGCTGTCAAAATCCTATCTCTCCTCTGTCCTCTGTCCCTACTCAATATTGTGGTGGCGCTTGCATGCACTTGCTTGTGGCGCTTGCTTGCTATGGATATACGCAATCATCTCACGAGGTTGTGAGCGTCACAAAATATTATTCGCACACTCATCTCAGATCAACCACATCTTTTGAAGTGTAGCAACGTTCCGGAATAGTGTTGCAACAATGCTTGCAAAGTCAGCATTTGCCTCCAAATAAACCATGTAATAAAAACTCAACCACCTAGGCCTACTTCCAGAATTACTTCCAGGTCATCCGAATTCTGGGTGCTTAACAAACCAAAGACGCAACTCAGATGGACGCTTTTCTTTATTGCTCTTCTCTTTTTTCTAGGATTCAGCGTTTCATTTTCAGTTCCTAAAAGATATCAAAACATGGTGCTTGGTTCCATTTCATAAGTGATATTCAAGCGTAAAACACTATAAACGAGTCCTTATTCATTTCTCGTGCGACTTCCATAGGGAACCGAAGTCATGCTAACTTCTGTAGGCCTACAAAATGAAAAAAGAGAGAATTTTGAACTTGACTTTTTCCATTGTCAGTAGTCTATTTTTTTGCTTTAAAATGTAGACCTATTCAAATGTGCGCATATCAGATTTGACCTCATTAGCATATTTAAACATAAGATTTATTTTTGCTGTGGTTCTAGACCAGGTTCTCAAAGTGTGGCCCAGGGGGCCAGTGGCAGCCTGTGGAAACATTTCTGGTGGCCCCTGATAACATCTGATATCGGTAAACTGTTAAAACTGTACATTACTTTGAAAGAATGAATCTCTATTTAGTTGTGTTTAGCGGTATACATGGGCATTCATTGCAATAAATGAATCCAATAAATTATTGCAAAAAATAAATGCAATAAATGTAAACTGTAGAGATGCAACCTGGTCATAAGGCTCCCCCCCCCTTTCTTTCTTTTTCTCCACCCGCTCCTTTGGCGGCCCTGGGTTAGTCCCTTTGTTCTAGACGCTAGAGTGCGTCGATTTCCTGTGTGCAGAGGCTCTGAAGTGAAATCGAAAGTAAGAATGAAGCTAGGTCGCCATTTAGTCAAGGCTAGTTCGGGACCTTCTTCAAAGACATATTCCGGTATTCTCTCTGGTATAAGGTAAGTGAAGTTACCAGGTTGATGCATCAAAATTGATTGTTTGTTGGTGGTAGCCTACCAATGACTTTGTATTTTCGTTGCAGCCAGAGGTTACTAACATGTAGCCTAAGCTGACGACGCACGAATTTATCAAAGGCTATCAATACCATCTGAGCGTGTTAGGCCTACGTTAAAAGAATTGATGATCAACTATTCGTGTATAGCCACAGTCATCATTTATTATTGGGTTATCTGTGGTTTTCTTCCTCTGCGCAAATAAGCGTCCTCATGCAGAGTAGTTTGACCAATCTGTTGGTATAGTCTTTAGTAGCTAGGTAGGCCTAGGCTATTTACGGGAGTGTTACGGTAGGCCCATCTAATTCCATTAAATGTAAACAAACAAACAACAACAACAACAAAAAAAACAGTAATTCTCAACTAGGCCTATGTCCACTGACATTTTACAGCAAACATCTCACTTTTAGAAGTCCCCAAACAATTGTGTGAAACAGAATATATAAAAAAACAACAACAATAAACTATTGGTTTTGAGATATTAATTTGATCTCTAACAGAACATAGGCTACTAATTGTCCCTTCTTTATAATGGACAAATACTAGGAGACGTATTGCAATCACAATTTCACCTTGGTGGTTAGGTACATCTGTCGCCACAAAAGAACGAAATTTCAAGATTGAGCGATAAGCAGCACTTTGGTGCCATCTGGTCGCCTTTGCACATATAGGCCTACAGTATAGGCCCAAAGATGCTCCCTCGAAAATCTTTCACTTTTCCCCTTTTTTTGACTTGCTCTCGCTTGTCCACTGTACAATCTTGAAATTTTGTTCAAACTTCTTGAATATCAATCTGTCAATATCAATTAATATGTGTATTATACATTGTCTCTCTGAAAATGCACAGTAAAATTGGCCATGCCATGTTAAATGGAGAGGTACAGATTATCCACTGACCTAATTTGCTTAAAGTTATCAGAGAAGCTAAACCCACCCAATGACCCCCTGTCCAGATAGAACATTGTGATTGGCTAATCACCACGATGTCCGAATACAACCTGCGTAAACAGCTCAGATAAATAGTTCAGACACCACGAGGTCTGAGTACAATCTATGACTGATTGTTAGATGTACTCTGTAAGCAAATTCCATTTGCTACCGCTATGAGTGTATCTAGAGTTATTGAAGGCTAGTCAGGTGTTCTCCTATCAATGCACTTTGCTCCAGTGCAGTAATGGTGTTCAGGTTCTCTGCCCATAGTTTCTGTCCCAGTGAGAGTCCAGAGTGAATCAAGAGTCTGAGGGGGCAGCAGCTCACAGTGAGGATCTGAGACCAGAGTCTGCAGTACACAGCTGTGTTGCCATGGAGACTGAGGAGGACATGGATGTGCCTGGGAACAGCATCAAAACATCAACAGAGGCCACTGCAGGGTGAGTTAAGATGCACACACACACACACACACACAGCGTGCGCACACACACAGACACACACACACACACACACTTCACAATATTAGCAATTGCATGTGTTTTGTCTCTCTGTTTGCAGTCCACACACACCCAGACCTCCATCTCCAGTTCCCAGTGGTGTGTCTTTGAGGAGTGATGAGTCCCTGCCTATTCCACCCACTTTCAGCAGTGATCCAGACCCGTCAGGAATACGGTTAGTTTGGACAAATGGGTGGAGATGTATAGTGTTACACAAACACACACACACACACACACACACACACACACACACACACACACACACACACACACAAACACACAATATTAGCAATTGCATGTGTTTTGTCTCTCTGTTTGCAGTCCACACACACCCAGACCTCCATCTCCAGTTCCCAGTGGTGTGTCCTTGAGGAGTGATGAGTCCCTGCCTATTCCACCCACTTTCAGCAGTGATCCAGACCCGTCAGGAATACGGTTAGTTTGGACAAATGGGTGGAGATGTATAGTGATAATAATTCTTTTAAGGTACCAAAAATAATGAAGCAAAGACCTAGTCAGGCGATGGTTTAGAAAAATCTGGAGTTTATTTATAAAAAGTAAAACAAAAACCTTGGTGCGCCAAGTGAGAGTCAGCATGCTACACGCACAAATCCATCAACTGCTCTAACTAAACAGGAAATGGCCTGACTATAAGTAGAGCTCCACGTTGATGTAAGATGCCGTTGGACATCCCAGTTGACGTGGACCACACAGAGTCAGACTATAGTGGCAGCGTGGTAACCGAGCAGATAGCGTCTGACAAATCAGGGGACAAATCAGACAGTGCAAGCACAAAAACAATAGCAAGAACATAACATTCTGCCTTATCTGTAATATTGAAACAACAGGAACTGAATGACTTAAAAACATATACACACATACATATGCCAGTCATAGAAAGACAGTTGAGTCAGGTCTAACTCAAACATAAAGACATTAAAAGCGTATGTTTTTGCAAATATTACATTCTGATCCCATTTCCTTCAATAGCTTTATCCCTGACTTTTCCATGACCTTCCCTGACCACAAGCAGAATTCCCATGACCTCCCATAAAAGAATTGTCTAACATATTGATTGGGATCTGAATAGAAAAAGCCATTTGAAAAAGATCAAACTAGTCCTTGAGTCTACCTCCTAACACTGGCATGAATCAGCCAATCAAGAGTGCAAATTAATTCCAGCTAAATTGAAAAACACTGAGAAATATTAAGGATACATTTTGATACACATATTAACAAAGTTCCCTGATAATCCCTGACAAGCCATTACCACTTTGTGTGTGTTACTCCTTATTGTGCTATATTGAGTGACTGAGATGGTGCATATTATTAATGAAAAGACATAATATCTATGTCATGTATGAAGGTATGATCTGATTATTTGGAGGACCTCATTTACAAAATTATGGTACAACAGAAAAATGTGATCATCCCCATGCAAAACTACAATTCGTTCAGATGGAGCTGCATATTACAGGATATGTCTAGGTTAGAAACTCTGATTTTGAATGTGTTACAGCTAGTGTATTGTTTTAAAAGCCCTTCTAGGGACGGGCATGGAAATGAGCTTTTGGCTATAAATGCTATGATGCTTGCTGTTTGGTTGTTATGCAACCTACATGTTATGTATCTGTCCCTATCAAATAAATTAAACTAAACTAAACTAAACTAGGTGTGAGACCTCTTTGGGAATAAATTTGAGCCATTTAAAACTGCATTTGTTTTGATTTTGCCAGTTGTAAGTTAATTCCTGCATTCAAATTTCCACTGGTTTCCATATTTACTAAATATACTGTATGAGGGTCATAGAGTGCACACACACACACACACACACACACACACACACACACACACACACACACACACACACGCACACACAAATAAAATGCCTATGACATTCCTCTTTCCTCTGTTGCAGTGTTTTGAGGTCTTCAGACCATCAGTCACCTCTTGATGATGAACAACACACATCCCATACAAGGAGGACACAAGGTATAGTATAAGGTTTCAGTACATGTATAATATGTGCCTTTAATTCAGAAAAGAAACACCAGATACTGTATAAGGGTTCATTATGTGCCTGCCTGATACAAAACTAAAAATAGTTTAGTCCAGTGTAGTACAAAGTACATTAGTTGGTACTGATGCCAGCCTATTGGTCTGATTTGCAGCAAATATTCTGGTAGTCAGAAGCAAAAGCGTAAGATTGAAATTAACAGATCAATTTTAAGTTAGTACATCAATGATATTAATTTCAACAGTTGATGATATTTAAAATTTTCTCCATTCAATGCCAACCAGATGACGAGGTTCTGATGTCCGTTATACAGAAACACAATTACATCAACCTGATGTGTTTTGAGAAAGGTTGTTTGTTGTTTATTTCAACCAAAAGCACCTTAAATGGTAGTGCGAGGAGCTTGTCATTTTGGATACAAAGCGGTAATTTTTAAGACTTTGAAAATCTAAAAACAATATTACACTGCTGCTGTAGTGAGTAGAGCAGGGGTGCCCAACCTTTTTCAGCTTGCAAGCTACTTTTGAGATGACAAGGTCGAAAAGATCGACCACATCATTAACAAAAAAAAAAAAACCTTGAATCCCAGGCGCACTTTTCTGCAGTTCTGCACACTGCCCCTTGCTTCAAATCTACCATGATATGGCCTTTTGTTGTAATATTACTTTCATTAAACTGCTCCGTCAGTTCTTTATAAAATGTCATAGTATGAAGCAACCACACTGACAGCTCAAAATATTGACGATAACTTGACTAGGCTACAGTCTCACGTCACTCCGCAGCAGATTTGCCGCCTACCTTCAAAAACAGCCCTCATTGTACCGGCTGTGCGCATATTAAACTTTTGCATTAATACTTTGTTTACCTCAATTTACAAGAGAGATTACTAAGACTCGATTTACTGCAAGTTAGGCAGTGGTTTGCAGCTGTTGTATCGATCGCGTTTATGTCAAACGCATATTAAGGCCAAAACCAAGAAAAATGAAACCGGAATATCCGAGCCTCTTTTTTTCTTGCGATCTACCTGAACTGCGCTGGCGATCGACTGGTAGATCGCGATCGACTGGTTGGGCACCCCTGGAGTAGAGGATCCTTACAGACAAACCAAAGTGTCCCTAACTCAGTCACAAATAAAAAAATTGTAGAATATAATAAGCATTTGATGATAATATTTGCCTTTCTTATTGTTAAATTGTGCAAAATTCTATCTGGTATCCTGACAATATTGTCATTACAATTAAGTTGATGATTATACCCAAACTCATGCCATGTTCTCTTATCAAATGCAAACAGATGACAAAGTCCTGAGGAGAGTTATAGAAAAACACAAATCCAGTCTGAAGAAGCGGTTTGAGAAAATATCTGAAGGCATTATCAAATCAGGAGCTGTGACACTCCTCAGTAAGATCTACACAGAGCTCTACATCACAGAGGGAGAGAGTGAAGGATTGAACAAGGAACATGAGGTTTGTCTAGTTGAGTCAGCATCCAGAGCACAAACTACAGAAGACACTCCAATCAAATGCAATAACATATTCAAATCCTTACCTGGAAAGGAGAAACACATCAGAACTGTAATGACCAAAGGTGTTGCTGGCATTGGGAAAACAGTATCAGTGCAGAAATTCATTCTTGATTGGATAGATGGGGTAGCAAATAAGGATGTAGATTTTATGTTTCCCCTTTCATTTCGTGAGCTGAATTTAATCAAAGGTGATAAGTATAGTCTTCACAGACTCCTGCATGCCTTCCACCCCGAGCTGAAGGAGCTGAATGATGATGAATACAAAGACTGTCAGGTTGTATTCATATTTGATGGTTTGGATGAGAGTCGCTTGAAGCTAAACTTTGAACAAAACACACAGTTCTCAGATGTCACAAAAACAATGTCAATAGAGCTGCTGATAACAAACCTATTTCTGGGAAATTTATTTCCTTCTGCACTCATCTGGATAACCTCACGACCAGCAGCAGTCAGTCTAATTCCTGCTCAGTACATCGACCAGGTAACAGAAGTACGAGGGTTTAATGACCCACAGAAGGAGGAATACTTTAGGAAGAGAATCAGAGATAATAGACTGGTAAACAGAATCATTTCCCACATTAAAGCATCCAGAAGTCTCTACATCATGTGCCACATTCCAGTCTTCTGTTGGATTGCAGCCACTGTGATTCAGGAAATGATGAAAGAGAACAATTGGCAGAAAATTCCAAAAACTCTGACAGAGATGTTCATCCAATTCTTGCTTATCCAGACAAACAGGAAGGATGAGAAATATGAAGGAAAATATGAAAAAGATATGAGGATACTATTGGGATCACAGAAAGATATCCTACTGAAGCTGGCAGAACTGGCTTTTAAGAATCTAGAGAGTGGGAATCTCATGTTTTATAAGGAAGACCTAACAGAGTGTGGCATTGATGTCAGTGAAGCCTCAGTGTACTCTGGTATGTGTACCGAGATTTTCAAGGCAGAGTCTGTGCTTCACCAGAAGAAGGTCTACAGCTTTGTGCATCTGAGCATCCAGGAGTTTCTGGCAGCTGTGTTTGTGTTTCACTCTTATGTGACTGATAATTTTGAGCCACTGAAATCCTTCCTACGTGAAGAACACAAAGATAAATCTGTTTTATCTTCTCTTCAGTCATTACTAGGAAATAAAACTCAGATTCATGTGTTACTGAAAAGTGCAATTGATAAAGCTTTGGAGAGCCAAAATGGGCACTTGGATCTTTTCCTTCGCTTTCTTATGGGCACCTCACTGGAGAACAATCAAAGACTTCTGCAAGGTCTCCTGACTACAATACACAACACCTCAAAGAGCATCAAAGAAACATGTCAGTATATCAAAAAGCTCAACAGTGAGGATCTCTCTCCAGAAAGATGCATCAATCTTTTCCACTGCCTATTTGAACTGAATGACCATTCCATGCAACAAGAAATTCAAAATTTTCTCTCATCACCAAAAAACATGGAAAAGAAATTATCTCCTTCTCACTGTTCAGCACTGGCCCACATGCTTCTGATGTCTGAGGAGGTGCTGGATGAGCTTGACCTGAAGAAATACAACACATCAGATGAGGGACGCAGGAGACTTGTCCCAGCTGTGAGGTGCTGCAGAAAGGCACGGTGAGTTTGTGATGGAGGTGGATAAAATGAGCATGTCTTGTAACAACAATTGGTTTGCAGCCTGTGATCAAATGAGACTGTAGATTAAAATTGTTTGTATGCAAGTTATAATCCCAGAGGGCTTTTGGTCTTGGGCTGTACCTGTACCACCTACACTAATATTTGCCCTTAAAGCTTTCATTCATAGAGGATGGGTTCTGGTCAAAGTGAGTTAATTTGTGTAGCATATTTCCCAAGCAAACATGCCATGGGGGCCCTTCACCTCCATAACAACTTTAGTCTTAACAACTTTGGTGATAACCCCAAAGGCTAATTTTCTGTTATTGTTCCTCAGTTTGCTTAGCGAAATTAAGGCTATGATAAGTGGAGTGAAACTGTGGTTGCCTGCAACAGTGAAAAAAACCTACCCTACTTTGTTTTGAACTTTCGTCTTTACACCTTGCGGATTACACATAGACTTGCCGTTTGGTGTAATTGCGGCCTAAAGTCTTACTTTATTGCAAAACAGCAGTAAATGACCAAAACAACAATAATTGTATCATTTTAAATAAGAATAAAAGAAATAAAAAAATAAACCTTGAAAACTGCCAAAAACATTTCATGGACTTCCATCATCCATCATTCTGTACAAGATAAAAAAAAAATTTAATTCTTCTATCTTGTTCAGTTTAGGGCCTGATTTGCTTGTTCTGTTGCAATGGCCAGCGTGGTCACATGGGGGACAAAATCACTGGTGTTGGGCAACTAGCTCCCATTCATTTTCAATGACCGTAGGCAACAGGCGATTAGCAGAGGCAACGGGGCAAATCGCCTGGTGTGTGGAGAAAAAAAAGAAATGCAGGCTATTTTCTGCAAAAGCTGGGCAATTTGACAAGGAGATTTTTCATAAACGCCAATCAGGGAGTGAAGCCATGCGCAACGTATACTTGAAAAGTTTTAGATCTGGAATCCAAGATGGTGGAGCTAACTCGGAAATCGCATTTATCTGTAACAAACTACAAAGTTAAGGATTTATGACTTGATATTTTGTAAAACGAGGCGGCAAATGAACTAAGATTAATCTGAAAACATGGATTTTGTAACGCAAAAATGCATCTGTGGCGATTGTGTTGTAGCTACCAGATGCAATAAACTTCAAACGAGTCAACGCATCCTTGGCGACCGAGTTGCTTGTTCAAATTACCCAGTTGCCCTGTCGTGTGACCAAAGGGTTAGGACATTTTAAACAACAGCAATTGAACTGATGTGATCGAATTGTCTGAACTGATTGAACTGCTGCACAATAAGCAACACCACTAATCAGAAAATCTATTAAATCAGGAATCGAATAAATATTTGTATTAAAATATACACAGTCATTATTAATTTTTCGGTAGAAAGATCAAATTTCAGAAAAGCTACTAATTTGATTATTCATATGAAAGAAAACTAATTGTGACCCAGTGATGTAGAAAATGCAGGCTACCTGATCTTACCCAAACACAACCATTGATAGCACAGCTGACAGTCACTGTGTTGGTTTGACCAATCATAGGGGCTAAAATGGTATTAATCTAAATTTATGTTTGTGTGCGTGTGTCCAAGTTTTCCAATGAAGCTAATTATTAAAGGGTCTCTCTTTCCAATCTAGACTTGCACAATATTTCATTTTTGGAGGTGAGAGTTAAAATAAATATGATCTGTCCTAGGGAAAAAAGGTCACCCTGTTGCACTCTACTTACTTTGTAGTTTTCTGTATTAGGCTACTTATGTCAATTTGTCTTTTCCATCTATAAAATAGGCAAAATTGAAGGTGATTTTCATTCAGCAAGTGACAAAAGAATTCTGAAAAGTCCAGAAACCACCCCTTTTTAATTTACCATTTCACTTCCGAGTAATGAATGAATGAAAAATTAGATGGACATGAAAGTTTACTGAATGAACAACATCAGTAAAATTTGAGAACAAAAATAAATAAATACATGAATAAATAATAAAATATTTTTCCCTTTTGTTATGCAGTCTTGCTGATTGCAAAGTGTCAGATAAGGCCTGTAGAATTGTGGCTACTGTTCTACAGTCACCAAACTCGCTGATAGAACTGGACCTGAGTCTCAATGACCTGGGAGATTCTGGAGCTCATCATCTCTCAAAGGGATTGTCCAGTCCACACTGCAAACTGCAGATATTAAGGTTGGTGTTGAACATGTATTTCTTATAATATACATTTTTATTATTATCACCATAAAATCTTATTGTGATAACATCTGGAGTATGTTAAGATGTTAAAAATACAGTTCAATATTCTGCCCCATTGGGCTAGTTTTAAGTGATTCGTCTCTGTTCAAGGAAACCTATATGGTTGGACCAAAATGTCTTGTGTCTTCAGTATTGGCTAATCTCAAGTACTTGAGCAATCGAGCTCTTGTTGAAAATGACCGAAGGTGCCCTTTACTGATCACTTTCTGCAAATGGGTGATAGAAAACTATTCTGTTTAAATTATAGGTCTACATCATAATGTGTAGCGATGTTTTTGTTTTGTGTTATTTTTTTGGCTCTTGGTTATTAGATGGAACTACAGCAGCTAACTAAGCCAAGTTTTTAATAACACCAATCTTCACACTGAAATTGAACCCCCTTATTCTCAAGAAAGTACATTACAAGTGGTATCCATGGATGCATCTCGTTGTATAGTTTAATTTGATTCAAAGACCCATAACCCAGCAAATATACCCATAACAAAGCTTCCAAAAGCCAATGAAGGAAAACTGCGCCACCCGGGATTTTATTTTTCGGCACTCGCTTCAGAGTGGCCATGATGCCCGCCCAACAATGATATAACTCAAATTCATTTCATTATGCCCCATTCAGTCAGCATTAGAAATCGGTTTGTTATTTGTCATGTAACATCAGATTTTCTCGCTCTTTTCTTAAAGAAAGCATTGAGGTACGAGATTCACATCAAATTTCTCCTTTAAGTGAATAGATAATTTCAACATTATATGATTACTATATATGATTATTTATAGACCCCCCCCCCCCCCCCCCCTGTTTACCTCTCTCTTTCAGGCTCAGTAAATGTGGTATCTCAGATGAAGGCTATGTATGTCTGGCTCTCTCTCTGATGTCAAACCCCTGCTGTGTAAAAGAGCTAGATGTGAGCAACAATCATCCTGTAGAATCAACACAGAGGCTGTTATCTGAAACACTCAATGATCCTCACCACAAACCTGAAAAACTTCAGTATGTGATCTCAATACAATTCAATTCAATTCAAATAAATTAAATTCAATTGTATTTGTACAAATACAATACCTTGTCTCACGGCACTCTACAGACAGTACGGTGAGCACCCATGAGTTACAGAGGCAAAGAAAAACTCCCTTCACTTACTAATAATTCATTTTTAGGACGAAACCATGGGCAGATCCACATCTCATTGGCTCAACATACCTGTTGGGTGGCTAGTGAGGTACCAGTACAGTCGGTACAGTCAGAGTAAAAGCATGAATGCAGAATATTGTCAGAGTTACTAGATGGTACAAAAAATTTAGTTTGTGAGACAGTCAATCAAGTAGATTATTCAGGGTATGGAGTCATGACTTGGGTGGCATAGAGTTCATTGGGTGTAGGTCGCCATTTAGGTAGTGATTGTCAGGATAGTTTGTAGAACTGTCAATCAAATGGAGGGTTGGGATAAAGTCAATAGTAGGGCAGTGTTTGGGTAGAGATCATCAAGTGATGTTCAGGCCAGCGAGGCTGGATCCATCATGGGGCCTCTGGGAGGAAAGGAACGCTCGTCCTGGTATGTGGCTCCTAAGAGGTTGGAGTAGTAGGTTGTGGAGTAGGGGTTGATGGCAGGGAGGCAGGGGAGGACGGGAGGCTCAACACTCAGCCGGGATGATTGTAGTGAGTAGGGGCAGAAGAAACAACAGAAGGCCAGTCTAGGAGGAGGTTAGCACTACATGACAAGTTTGTTGTATTGTTGTATTAATATTATTACATGTCAGAGTGAGGAGAGGGAGAGAAGAGAGAAGAAATACAGTTGACACACATGACGTAAAATTTGGCATCAGCTGTCAACATGTGAACAGTACAACTCAAATTGTGAATTTAAATCGATGAAGAATAGTATGTGCCAAAAATGTAGGCTCAAGATTAAACACGACTGAGAGAGCCTGTTGTTACATAATATAGGCAATGAGTATGTGTCCTGATGCTTTGTGTAATATTTAATTATTCTCTCGAACACCCTTGCAGATTTGCTGACTGTAAACTCACAGATAAGTCCTGTGAGATTGTGGGTTTGGTTCTACAGTCACCAAACTCCCTGCTGCAGCTGGACTTGAGTCACAATGACCTGGGAGATTCTGGAACTCAGCATCTCTCTGCTGGACTGTCTAGTCCCCACTGCAAACTGCAAACATTAAGGTGAGTGTTTTGCTTTCCCTGATAACCACTGAAGAACCACTAGTGTAGTGCAATACTCACACAAGACATGCATGTGTACATGTATTTCTCAGGAAACTGGTATTCTAGTTGCAGTAGGTGTGAACAGCTAAGTTCTGATTCTGTTATGACTAATAATACTGGGTCATGCAGTTGTCAAGCCATGTCTGTGGTGTAGGGGACGTTATTTTTAAATGTGGTCTAGTTCATACTCAGATACCATTGGTTACATCACTTCATGTAGATTTTGCCAGGCTATATTTACCCTTGTGAGTGTACTGGCAGGGTATCTGCATGCATGCAAGAAAAACTGTGTAGTGTGGACATAGAGCTATTAGCCATTGGCACTAGACCATACTATTTACCTAGGGAACTCTCGCACGTCATCGCGATAGCTGTGTACATCCCCCCGTCTGCTAATGCCGATTTGGCTCGGGACGCTCTTCACTCAACTGTGAGCAGACTGCAAACACAACACCCCCAAGCCCTCTTCCTGATTACGGGTGATTTTAACCATGCCCCCCCAACCACCACTCTGTCAACATTTAGTCAATATGTTACCTGCCATACGAGAGGGAACAAAACATTAGACCTGTTTTTTGCCAATATTAAGGAGGCATACACATCCTCCCCCCTCCCTCCCCTAGGAAGATCTGACCATGACCTGGTGCATCTCATCCCTGTGTATAAGCCCCTGGTGCAGAAGCAAACAGTAACTTACCACACAAGGAAGGTCTGGTCTGAAGAGGCAATGGAGGCTCTCAGAGATTGTTTTGACACCACAGTATGGGATGTGTTCTGTGATGACCATGGGGAGGAAATTGACAGTCTCACCAGCTGTGTTACTGACTATATAAATTTTTGTGTTGATTCCACCATACCCACTAAGAGAGTAAGACTATTTGAAGAGTTCAGATGCAAAACCCCCTAAACACCATTTTTGTGAAAACTGAGTTAATGATATTGTGTGAATCCTGTATAAATCTAGAATATGTAAATGAAATGTTTTTGTGAAAAAATAAAATAAAACCTGCTCCCCACCGTGTCTAAAATATCTGTTTACAATCAAAACACTGTAAACGCCTGATGAAAAATGGCCTTTTTCTCAAAAAGTGGTCAAGTGGAGTTAGGGGGTTTTGCATCTGAACTCTTCATTTTCCAATAATAAACCATGGATAACTCCTGACATTAAGGCCCTTCTCAGGGACAAGAGGAGGGCTTTTAAGTCAGGGAATAGGGAGCAGATGAAGACGGTGCAGAGAGAACTGAAACAGAAAATTAGAGAGGGGAAAAACAGCTATAGGAGGAAGATGGAGGAACAACTGCAGCAGTGTGACGCCAGGGGGGTCTGGAAGAGCCTGAAAACCATCTCAGGGCATAACAACTCCAGGCCTGAGCTGACTAGAGACCAGGAGTGGGTGAACAACCTAAATAGGTTCTTTAATAGATTCGATCAACCAGCCACCCCTCCCCCAGCTAACTCAGCCCAGCCAGCCCTGCCACAGCCACAACTCCCCCACCTGTAACACCTGCTGCCACCTCCAGCACCTCCTGTGGCGCCATCTCAGCCAGCCCCCGCCCTCCAGGTGGCCCTATGGTGCTCTCCACATCCCAGGTGGAGAAGGAACTGGCTAAGCTTGGAACCAGGAAGGCGACAGGTCCTGATGGCATCAGCTCCAGGCTCCTCAAGTCCTGCGCCAAACAGCTGAGTGGAATTGTGGAGCGTCTGTTTAATATGAGCCTGAGGCAACAGAGAGTGCCACAGTTATGGAAAACATTGTGTGTGGTACCAGTGCCAAAAACATCTCGGCCCACTGACCTTAACCACTACCGGCCGGTGGCCCTGACAGCCCACCTGGCAAAGACTCTGGAGCGGCTGGTCCTCTACCACCTGCGTCCCCTGGTGAGCTCATCAGCGGACCCACTGAAGTTTGCCTACCAGCCTGGCATTGGGGTTGAGGACGCCGTCATCTTCCTCACCCAGAGAGCCCTGTCTCACCTGGAGGGGCCTGGGAACACCGTGAGAATCATGTTTTATGATTTCTCCAGTGCTTTTAACACCATCAAACCAGATCTCCTGAGGGACAAGCTGGATCGTGCGGGAGTGCACCACCATCTGTCAGCATGGCTCCTGGACTTCCTGAGCAACAGGCCACAGTATGTTAGGATAAGTGGCCGTGTGTCGGACACTGTGGTCTGTGGCACGGGGGCGCCGCAGGGGACGGTGCTGGCTCCTCTTTTATTCACCATTTACACTGCAGATTTCACACACTACACACCACACTGTCACCTACAAAAATTTTCAGATGACTCAGCAATCGTGGGTCTAATTAATAATGGGGATGAGAGGGAATACAGGGACCTGAACAAGAACTTTGTGGCATGGTGTCAACTGAATCACCTCCAGATAAATGCTGGGAAAACCAAAGAACTAGTTGTGGACTTCCGCCGGCGCAAAACACAATCCCCTCTCTTACCAGTAAACATCCAGGGTATGGATATAGACATTGTGGACACGTAAAAAATACCTTTGAGTTCACCTCAATAAAAAATTAGACTGGACTGTCAACACCCAGGCTCTCTACAAGAAAGGCCAGAGTAGACTCCACCTGTTGCGGAGACTGAGGTCCTTTGGGGTTCAACAAAACCTACTGAGGACCTTCTACGACTCTGTGGTCTCCTCTGTTGTGCTCTATGGGGTGGTGTGCTGGGGCAGCAGCATCACAGCAGCTGAGGCAAAGAAACTCAACAAACTGGTGAGGAAGGCTGGCTCTGTCCTGGGCTGCAGCCTTGACACTGTGGAAGTGGTGGGGGACAGGAGGATGACGACAAAATTGTCAGCAATCCTGGCTAACACCATCCACCCCCTGCACGGAACAGTGGCAGCCCTGCTGAGCCCACTGAGCAGTAGACTCCTCCATCCAAACTGCAGAACAGAGAGGTACCGCAGGGCCTTTCTTCCCTCTGCAGTCAGACTATATAATAACACCAAGTCCCTGCGGTAGCCTTGGGGATGATGATGATAATGATGATGATGATGATGGTGGTGGTGGTAGTGATGGTCTTTTTATCTTTTTAACTTTTTAAGTTACTTATTTATTATTGTCCTAGCACCCTCTCCTCCTTTTTATGAAGCTGCTAATGCACTTTTTACAAATGCACTTTCACTTTTACTAATGTACTTGTTGTTTTTAACAGAGACATTTCTATTTCTATTTTCCTTAACATCTGTTTTTTATCTATCCTACATATACTTTTTAACCTCCTGGTCCTGTGTTGTTGTATGTATACTGTCTACTGTCTTTGCACAATCTGTATGTTACTGCTGCAACAAATGAATTTCCCCATGGTGGGATAATTAAAGGCATACTTACTTACTTACTTATGATCTGTGAATTTAACCAGCTGGATTTAGCACTGCACTGTGACCACACAGAATGCTTTTGAGAGGGGGGTGACTATAGTGGTTTTACACACAGTGATTACTTTCAAATGCATTAGAGCCGAAATATATTCTTCTTTATCATGATGTTCTTTATGTACTTTTTAATCTTGAAATCTTGCCAGTCTGTATTTTTTTGGACTATGTTTACAGTACATTATGACCATAGTTGACCTCTCTCTCTCTCTCTCTCTCTCTCTCTCTCTCTCTCTCTCTCTCTCTCTCTCTCTCTCTCTCTCTCTCTCTCTCTCTCTCTCTCTCTCAGACTTTCTGATTGTCTCATCACAGAGAAGGGTTGTGTTTCTCTGGCTTCAGCTCTGACTTCAAACCCCTCCCATCTAAAAGAGCTGGATCTGAGCTACAATCATCCTGGAGAATCAGGATTGAAGATGTTATCTGCTAGACTGGAGGATCCTGTCTGTAAACTGGAGATACTTAGGTATGTTCATAAAGAATCCCTAGTGTCTATTTGCAATGTTGTAATAGTTTTTTGCTGTTTAACTGTTAAATTGATTTATATGTTTATTCTTTGATGCGGCATCCATGTGAGCAGACAGACAAACAGGGCTACAGAGATGAATATCCTTGTGTGATTGAAAGCAAAATTATATATAAAGGTATAAATATAAAGGTGACAAACAAACAAAACAACAATTTACTTTTTCCCCCAGAACTTCATTGGAGAGGGAACGGCCACGTTTGCTGAGATGTAAGTTTGAGATGAGTGTGTGTGTGTGTGTGTGTGTGTGTGTGTGTGTGTGTGTGTGTGTGTGTGTGTGTGTGTGTGTGTGCGTGTGCGTTTGCTGAGATGTAAGTTTGAGATGAGTGTTTGGGAGTCCAGCGTGTGTGTGTGTGTGTGTGTGTGTGTGTGTGTGTGTGTGCACGTGTGTATTGTGGTGCCAGGGCACATGATGTGAGAATCTGATGAAGAAGACACATTGGTGTTAAAAGTATTAGTCAGTTTTGCACTAAAGACTGCAAGTTTCATCAGTTTCTCATTTCAAAAGACTTTTGGTTCAAATGAGAAGCACCTGATGTTGTAGGTGTGTATCTACCATTTCTCTTACTGTAAATTCATGCATGATCTGACCGACAGTATGTATGTGTGTCTCTTATGTGTGTGTGTGTGTGTGTGTGTGTGTGTGTGTGTGTGTGTGTGTGTATGAGCCAAGATGATGTCAGAATCTCAAAATGATGTCAGAATCACAATCATAAGAGTCTATTTACCACAAAAAGTGTATACATACATAATTGTAGGTGACCTGGTAAAGATAATACTTCTTTCATACTTTTTCAAGATGACGCCTGCAGCTATTTTTTATTTTTTATTTTTTTGTGTGTGTGTGTGTGTGTGTGTGTGTACTGTATGTATGTATGTATGTATGTATGTTTTTGTATGTGTGTGTACAGTATGTGTGTGTGTGTGTATGTGTCTTTTTCTCTTCCCCTTCTCTCTTTGTGTTCCATCCATCTCTCCACTCCTCCTCCTCCCCTTCCTTTTCCCTCTTCTTTCTGTGTGTGTGTGTGTGTGTGTGTGTGTGTTGTATGTCTTTGTGTGTGTGTGTACAGTATGTCTGTGTGTGGGTGTGTGTGTTGTATGTCTGTGTGTGTGTGTGTGTGTGTGTGTGTGTTGTATGAGCCAAGATGATGTCAGAATCTCAAAATGATGTCAGAATCACAATCATACGAGTCTATTTACCACAAAAAGTGTATACATACATAATTGTAGGTGACCTGGTAAAGATAATACTTCTTTCATACTTTTTCAAGATGACGCCTGCAGCTATTTTTTATTTTTTATTTTTTTTTGTGTGTGTGTGTGTGCGTGTGTGTACTGTATGTATGTATGTATGTATGTATGTATGTATGTTTTTGTATGTGTGTGTACAGTATGTGTGTGTGTGTGTGTGTGTCTTTTTCTCTTCCCCTTCTCTCTTTGTGTTCCATCCATCTCTCCACTCCTCCTCCTCCCCTTCCTTTTCCCTCTTCTTTCTGTGTGTGTGTGTGTGTGTGTGTGTGTGTGTGTGTTGTATGTCTTTGTGTATGTGTGTACAGTATGTCTGTGTGTGTGTGTGTGTTGTATGTCTGTGTGTGTGTGTGTGTGTGTGTGTGTGTGTGTGTTGTATGTCTGTGTGTGTGTGTACAGTATGTCTGTGTGTGTGTGTGTGTGTGTGTGTGTTTCCCCCTCTCTCACCCTTATCTCTTTCTGTTCCCTCCATCTCTCCATTCCTCCTCCTCCCCTCCTTTTCCCTCTTCATATTCCCTTTCTCTCTGTGTGTGTGTGTGTGTGTGTGTGTGTGTGTGTGTGTGTGTGTGTGTGTCTTTGTGTGTGTACAGTATGCCTCTGTGTGTGTCTGAGTGTGTTTGTGTGTGTGTGTTTGTGTGTGTGTGTGTGTGTGTGTTTCCCCCTCTCTCACCCTCCTCTCTTTCTGTTCCCTCCATCTCTCCACTCCTCCTCCTCCCCTTCCTTTTCCCTCTTCATCTTCCCTTTCTCTGTGTGTGTGTATGTATGTGTGTGTGTCTTTGTGTGTGTACAGTATGTCTCCGTGTGTGCCTGTGTGTGTGTTTTTCTCCCCCTTATCTCTTTCCGTTCCCTCCATCTCTCCACTCCTCCTTCTCCCCCTCCTGTTCCCTCTTCATCTTCCCTTTCTCTATGTGCCTGTGTGTGTGTGTGTGTGTTGTATATCTTTTTGTGTGCGTACAGTATGTCTGTGTGTGTGTGTGTGTCTTTGTGTGTGTACATTATGTCTCTGAGTGTGTGTGTGTGTGTGTGTGTGTGTCTTGTGTGTGTGTGTGTGTGTGTGTCGTTGTGTGTGTACAGTATGTCTGTGTGTGTGTGTGTGTGTGTGTGTTTCTCCCCCCTTCTCTCTTTCTGTTCCCTCCATCTCTCCACTCCTCCTCCTCCCCTTCCTGTTCCCTCTTCATCTTCCCTTTCTCTCTCTGTGTGTGTGTGTGTGTGTGTGTGTGTGTTGTATATCTTTGTGTGTGTGTACAGTATGTCGTGTGTGTGTGTGTGTGTGTGTGTGTGTTGTATGTCTTTGTGTGTGTGTGTGTGTACAGTATGTCTGTGTGTTTGTTTTTGTGTGTGTGTGTGTGTGTGTGTGTGTGTGTGTGTGTGTGTGTGTTTCCCCCTCTCTCACCCTTATCTCTTTCTGTTCCCTCCATCTCTCCACTCCTCCTCCTCCCCCTCCTTTTCCCTCTTCATCTTCCCTTTCTCTGTGTGTGTGTGTGTGTGTGTGTGTGTACAGTATGTCTCTCTGTGTGTCTGATGTGTGTGTGTGTGTGTGTGTGTTTTTCTCCCCCCTTCTCTCTTTCTGTTCCCTCCATCTCTCCACTCCTCCTCCTCCCCTTCCTGTTCCCTCTTCATCTTCCCTTTCTCTATGTGCCTGTGTGTGTGTGTGTGTGTGTGTGTGTGTGTGTGTGTGTGTGTGTGTGTCTCCCCATATTCTGATGACGATCTTTCTCTCCTCTCCTCTTGTCTGCAGATGCCTGTAAACTCACACTGGACCCAAACACAGCATACAGAATTCTCTCTCTCTCTGAGGGGAACAGAAAGGTGACATATGTGTATAAGGTGCAGCCGTATCCTGAGCACCCAGAAAGATTTGATTCCTGGTTTCAGGTGTTGTGTAGAGTTGGTCTGTCTGAACGCTGCTATTGGGAGGCTGAGTGGAGTGGGGATAGAATGGCTGGTATAGCTGTGGCTTATAAAAGCATCAAGAGGAAAGGGAGCAGTAATGATGTCAAAATGGGAAAGAATGCCATGTCCTGGAGTCTGTACTGCTCTCCTAACAGTTACTCTGCCTGGCACAATAATAAACACACTGACATACCTGCCCCCTCCTCTGGCTCCAGAAGAGTAGGAGTTTACCTGGACTGGCCGGCCGGCACTCTGTCCTTCTACAGCGTTTCTTCTGACACACTAACACACCTGCACACGTTCCACTCCACATTCACTGAGCCCTCTATCCAGGGTTTAGGCTTGGCTCCTCAGTGTCCCTGTGCCAGATCACATAAGCTCCTCCTCCAACAGGTACGTCCACCTGTCATCTGCTTATACAGTTTTCATTTGTATGTGTGTGTGCCTCTTTTATCTCTCTATCTCTCTAACCCCCCCTTCACCCCTTCTTTCTTCTTGTATCTTTCTGTCTCTTCTCTTACCCCTTCCATTTCCCCCTCTCTCCTTCTTTTTTTCCTCTCTTTCAGCTCATTTTCTCCTTCTTCCCTGAAGGTTTTCTTCCCCTTCATTCATCTCTGACCCCCCCCTCCTTCTCTCTCTCTCTCTCTCTCTCTCTCTCTCTCTCTCTCTCTCTCTCTCTCTCTCTCTCTCTCATAACATGTCAGGGTTTTGGTTTGTGGTTGTAAACTGATGTGACAGTCATCACTACAGTGTAATGATAAAGGAGTTTCCCCCTCTCCTCCTCCTCCTCCCCTCCTCCTTTCTCTGTGTTTCTCTGTCTGTATGCCAATGGCTTCATGAAGGAGTCTGACACCTCATCCTCTGCCCGTGCTAGAGGGGGTTTCACTGGACACTACTGGGAGACTACACACACACACACACACACACACACACACACACACACACACACACACACACACACACACACACACACACACACACACACACACACACACACACACACACACACACACACACACACAGAGAGAGAGAGAGAGAGAGAGAGACCTGCACAGATTCCACTACTGAGCCCCTCTGTCTGAGTTTGGGCTTCAGTTATTTTTCTGTACTGTACATCTCTGATTTGTTCATTGCTTTGTAAATTTAAAATTGTGTATTCTTTTCTGAATTCTATTGTATAATGCTTCATTCATATCACTTCCCAAATTACCTGCACTTATCACTATAAAATGTAATTGAAAGTGAGAAACAGCTACTGTATATTCAGGTCCTGGTGTATGGAGGTGAACAGGACCTTGATGAGAAGTGGTATTAATCCTCAGTTAATCACCAATAATTTCTTATTGTAAAAACAGTCAAACATGATGTTATATCACTGAGGATCAGTCATTTAATGAATTTGTTTTTATTTATATTCATGTATGTTCATCACTAGTCTGTAAGCAAACATGTTCATCTTCTGGGCATGACATACCTGTATCTTTATAAAATAATCAATCTTTTGTTATATTATGTGTTCTGTCCTCTGTTGTTGTTGTTGTTGTTGTTGTTGTTGTTGTTGTTGTCCTCTGTGTGAGCGAGTGTGTGTGTGTGTGCAGCAGTCTGCAGTGTGTGTGTGTCTGGATGCTTGTGGGGGCAGAGGATGGGAAACAGTGGTGTGTGTCTGTGTGAGTGTGGGTCTCCATCCCCATCTCCATCCCCAGGCTGCCATGTCTTCTGAGGGGGCAGATAGTTTATCAGCAACAGTGGGTCTCACACTGGGCAGCTGCTTCTAGTGCCCCTCGGCTCTCCCTGCTCATCACTTTACAAATCATTTACCATTTTAATACTCAAGCAATACAATGTGTTCTCTTTTTTTGCATTTATTGGTGTACAGGTTATGAAAAAGCAGGGCTCAACAGGAACTAAAAAATGGCCGGGCACAGACCTCCGCCAAGGCAAGAAAGGCAAAGAAATTCCAGATGGTGTTCTGGATCACCGATCGCCACCAAAATGGAAAAAGTTCTTACTTGTCCCAATACATACAGTACGTTGTCCGAAAATTAGTGCTGGCAAAATTAACTGATTAATCATGTGATTAATCCAAAAAATTTAACTCAGATTAAAAAAATTAATTAACTCAGATTAATCCTGATGTATGGTTCCACTTTCATGGGATGTATTATGTTCAATTTCAGATAGAAAATGGTTCGACTATCAAGTCAAACCATACAAAGATTAGGGCCTACTAGCTCCTGACTCTCCAACAACATGTTTGGGGAATCTTTGGGGGTAGGGGACAGGTGTGAATTGCCCCAATTGAGACAAACAAAGCCAACTATTTAGTATCAGGACATTTACAGGTCAAAATAAGGATCCAACATACCCGAGCATCCAAATTCTTACTGGAGGAAATGAGTTGCGATTAAAAGTGATTAATCACGATTAATCATTGCAAAATTTTGTGATTAATCAGATACATTTTTTTAATCGTTTGACAGCACTACCGAAAATGTAATCTAAATCTGTACAGTACTTTTCGAGTTATGTTGTACACAGACAGACACACGCCGGCAAAAACATAACCTCCTTGGTGTAGGCAATAATAACTTAATGGCTAAAATAACATTGTAAATCAGACAAATTACATGAACACGAGTAAATTATGTCAGCCCGACCCAAAGATGACCCAAAAAGGTTCTTAATATTTAATTAACGTGATGGAACCATTGCAATTTGTCTTCTCTGTGTCAGTGAGAGTTATATGAAGGTCTGTCTCAGTCTGAGCACCAGTCAACTTGAACTCCAGCTCTTACTTAGCCCTCATAGTCCTAACTAGACCCACACTGGCTCTTAATGGACTGCTGTTATCTAGCTCTAAGCCGCAAACAGAACTAAATGTGTCTGGATATGTGTTAGAAATAACCGCACAACTAAGCCTACTCAAAGATTAAAAATATTTTTTACAGCTTGAATGCATCAAGTGTTAATCAGAGTTGTTGAGGATCAGTCTGTCCAACAGAAACACTGAAAACAACAGAGGCTTAGTGTGACGGCTAAAAGCCTACTGAGATATTTACTGACTCAGTATATTTGCTGACTCAGTTTAACTACAGTGCTGAGGTAGTGGTATGGGGGACGCAAGTTGGAATTCTGCTTAGGGCCCTAGAAAGGCTTGGGCTGGCCCTGTGTGTCGGCATTTACGGAATTACTTGTTGTGTCATTCAGTCCAGCTTCCGTATTTAATTTTATGCTGTAGGGTAGACTGAGTACATTTGAGACAGGAGTACGGTTGAGACTTGTTAATATCTTGCGTGCACAACAAGCTAGAACTATGATTTTTGCTACACACATGGGCATTAGTACCCTCTTTAATCATGGAAAATTTGGATATTGTGCATACCTCCAGTCCAAAGATATTGGGGAAAGTATTTTTACCATAGTGAGAATTTCACTTAACCATGTCCCTTCCACAGTGAATATCTTAATACTCCTGCTAGACTGTTAAACTTATCTTACACCATTTAAAAGGCAATTCTCTGCTCTATAAATTGACATATTTCATATAATCATATTATGCAAGCTGGTTGCATTATTTAGAAAAATGTGCAAGATGGTCAGCAGGGTACAGTTGAGACATGACGATTCAACTGTCCCCTGGATGAATTCCCATTGGGTTGCATGTTGTTTATCTGTGTTTATTATGATAGAATTTAGGCAATATGTAACACAAATGTCAATAGAATAAAACATTTTTCATATTTAAACTACATATTATTAAAGGATATACGTTTCTAACATGATGGCTGTAAAGATAATATAATATTTTATAAAATGAGTGATGATAAAACAAAGAAAAATTATTTTTTCCTCTTCAAACTTGATGTGCCTGTTGTATCTCTTTTTCTAAAGCTGAAAAAGTATGGATTTAACTAAAAAGAAACTCTAAAATTACATATTTTAAAAATGAGCCATCTTGGCTTGTCAGCCCTATGCATTCTCAATGTGTCTCAACTGTACCATGCTGTGTCTCAACTGTACACAATACTTTAGAACTATGGGTACAGTTGAGATAAAATGCACCTTGTCTTTAAGAGTTAATTGTGAAAAAAATAAACAACATAGCAATATAAGTTTTTTGTTTTATAGTAGTGCAGACTTATAGGATGCACCATTTAAAAAATAACTAGTTTTCAATATGTTTTTAGTGACGAAAATTTGAGTCGTAGTGGAGAGAGCAAAAACTGTCTCAACTGTACTCAGTCTACCCTAACTGTCCACTAGAGGGCGATCATACACTACGTTCCAACCTCTCACTCTCACCAGTCTTTAGCCATATTTTTCGGGGAATAAAACATAGGCTAACTTATAGCGATTAGAGAAATATCATATTCTGGAGAGAAAGACCACATTCTATTGTTTTTAAAACACCTTACCGTGACTAACGGGGGGAAAAAATCAATATGATGACAGGAACGAACACGCCCCCAAAACAAGGAAGTTCTTGCGCGTCCAAACGCGTTTCAGGCGAAATGAAAGTGAGTGGGAAATTGTGAATCTTAGGCTACGTTTGAGTAGCAAGAAGTAAGAATGGCCGAACTGACTCCAATCAACCCGGATCTTTTTACATGTCCGATTTGTCTTGACCTACTGAAAGAACCAGTAACTTTAAATTGTGGACACAGTTACTGTATGAGCTGCATTAACGGTTGCTGGGATCAGGAAGAGCAGAAGCGAGTTTACAGCTGCCCACAATGCAGACAGTCCTTCTCTCCAAGACCCGTTTTGAACAAAAATAATGTTATCGCTGAGCTTGTGGATCAGATGAGGAAGACCAGAATCCAAGCTGCTGCTCCTGCTCAGATTGTTGGACATGGAGATGTGGAGTGTGATATCTGCGTTGGGATAAAGCTCAAAGCTGTCAAGTCCTGCCTGGATTGTCTGTTGTCTTACTGTGAAACTCATTATAAAGCTCACAATGAACTTCATCCTGGTCGAAAACATAAGGTGATTGAGGCCACAGGTCAACTACAGGAGAGGATCTGCTCCCAGCATGATAAACCTCTGGAAATATTTTGTCGAACAGACCAAAGTTGTGTCTGTTTTCTCTGCATGGTGGATGAACACAAAGGCCATGACGCTGTGTCTGCCTCTGCAGAGAGGAAGGAGAAACAGGTAAGCATCTCTGAAATGATTAGGTCTTTTAGGAGGCAGAGGTGCCCCAAAGTATTTGTATAGAAAAGACATGATCTGTAAAATTAAGCCAGGGAAGCAGTGATGGACTGTGACTTACAGTGGGAGCTCTCTTGTAGAAATAATTTGCTACACAAAAAAAACAAATGATTTTTATTTATTTTTATTTTTCATTTTTGCTGATTTTTAAGTATCACAACACGTTCATGGAGGTACATAAACTTCTTCCCTTGCATTAGATATGCCTGCGGGGTAAAGTCTATAAAGTATAAAGGAATATAATATAATAGGTGGCAGAATGTCGGTGTACTAAAAGTCAAGTTAAGATGACAGTACTTGAGGCCCTTAAAGGAGAAATGCAGTGTAAATCAATCCAAAGCCCTGTTGTTCAAACTTACCAAGTGCTGTAGTTAGGAAAAAGAAACAGAAAATTTGATACAAAATAGACCGAGCAGTGAACCACCAACTAACACTAAGTGAATGGGGCCTAACAACTTACTTGAGTTACATTTCATTATGCTCCATTCAGTCACAATCTGTTGTTGAAGTAGGCCTAAATGATTTAGCCATTCTAACATTGTCTATCACTTGTGCCCTGATGAAGGCCTGGATTGAGGCCGAAACATGTTGGCATTGTTATTAAGTTCAAACATGAACTAGCTTTATTTATTAAAGCGGTTTTATTCTAAGATGGCATCCCACTTGTTTTTTCTGCCCTCTGATCAGGCTTATACAGGTCGGTACCACTTGTTTTTTTAGGCCTAAATGATATTTGAATGTCTCTTGGATAAAATGCCAAGGATAAAATTCACAAATTTAAATGCCATAGGGTTGACAATTAAGGAGAAACAGTTTTAATAATAATATGATAATATATCAATACATGGTTAACTTGAGCTAACAAACACTTAAATGTAACACACGTCAAGTTAATTTGAATGGTCTCTGTCCCAGAGTTAGTGGCCTTCAACACACAAGGTAACACATAAAGCCTGACTAAGAACACTACACTCTTGCCAATCTTGATCTTGTTTAAACAGTGTCTTACTTCAGGAATCATGTGATCTGATCATTCTAGGTAACCAAATATTTATTGTTTGTTTGTCATTCCCACAGGCAGAGTTAGTGGAGAAGCAGAGGAGATTCCAGCAGAGAATCCAGGAGAGAGAGAAGGAGCTGCATGCGCTGAGGAAGACTGTGAACACTCTTAAGGTGAGTAGGGACTGTTGGAGGAATCTCCTCTGATGATAGAAGTTAGGTGACTGACAGACTAACCACCACAGTTGGAGGACATGTCCCACTCACATTTCAAAAATCTACGTTTGGACTCTCCACTTGATCAAGTAGGGAATATGCATACTGCTGAAAATCCACTCAGCCTACTGTAGCACACATTTTCACAGTAGCCCACATTTAGATAGCTAGTCAGTTTTAGGAGATGTATCAAGCTATCTTAATGTAGGACTATTTAATTCAAACCCAGCTCCTATTTTCAAGAATGAGTCTCCTCTGATGATATGAGTTAGGTCTATTATTGATTCACTTCTTGAAATAGTGGCCCAGTCCCATTTCTCTTCCCCTAACACTCACACTTGTATTCAAGTGTCCTCTAAAGTGAGAGGCCCCTCATCTGCAAAGAATCTCGAGTAATTGTTGATACAAAACTCGCAATAAACTTTTTGTATGTGATATGTAATTAGGCCTACTGCTGATATCACAGAAATTGGTACTCTATGCAGTAGGCGTAGTTTATGTTGGTACACAACAGAAATAGGCCTGATTCACTCACTATTCCCCTGTCCCCCTGTTCCACTTCCATTCGTTTTTTTTTTTTTTTTTGGCCCGAACACTCGGTTTTGCGCATTCACGTGTAAGTCACATCTAATATATGAAACATTTTATGGGGGAGGACTGCCAAACCTCCCGCCAATCTGTTGCTTAGATGGTTTCCTCCACTCCTCCAATGTGTGTCTATACCAGAGCTCTGCACAGACAGCAGTGGAGGACAGTGAGAGGATCTTTACTGAGATGATCCGCTCCATTGAGAGAAGACGCTCTGAGGTGATGGAGCTGATCAGAGCTCAGGAGAAGGCTGAGGTGAGTCGGGCTGAAGGACTCCTGAAGCGACTGGAGCAGGAGATTGCTGAGCTGAAGAAGAGAGATGCTGAACTGGAGCAGCTGTCACACATAGATGATCACATTAACTTCCTCAAGGTATAATTCTCATGGATTGTTTGTACACAAAATATTTTTGTTTTGTCAATTTCGTCATACATTTATACTGAGTATTTCTCTGTATCTGTCTCTGTCATTTCCCCATTATAGACCTTCCAGTCAGTCAGTGAGCTACCTGAGTCTAAAGACTTACCTGCCACCTGTGTGAACCAAAGTCTCTCTTTTGAGGCTGTGAGGAAATCTGTCTCCACACTGAAGGAGCAGCTGGAGAATCTCTGCAAGCAGGAAGTTATCAAGACTTCTGGAGCTGGTTGGTCACATTCCTGACATACGTTTGCAGACATGTGATTGATGTCTTTGATATTAGGGTGATATTGGACGCTCTACTCACTACATTACTACGTCTTTGGGTGCTGGTTTAGATTAGGACATGCATTAAAACGTAAAAAAAACGCACTCTCTGTGTATTTTTTTACACATTTATTGGAACATGTCCGCAAGTATGCGTTTGGCACTAGGCCATCATCAGCTGATGATGATGTCTTTGATATGCCAAAGTGGTGATCTTCTGGAACTGTTGATTCTCCAGGCGCATATCTGTACTGTACATAATGTAATGTAAGGGATAAAGTTCATATACTGTACATGTAACACTGATAGCCAGAGAGACTCTGGAGGTGCTTTTCCATGTTTGCTTTTCTGGGGAAGGAGAACTGATTCATGGATACTAGATACTCATAATTTCACACAACAGATTTTACTGACATTAGGAACAATGTTGCTTTATGCTATATTGTTGTTTACACAACTTTTCCTCCAAATCAATAGTGACTCAAGTCCAGGATGTTTTACCTTCAAAGCCACCAACAACCAGAGAGGAGTTCCTACAATGTGAGTTTGGTAAACACACACACACACACACACACACACACATACACACACATACACAGGGGAGAGGAAAGGAGGGCAGGCAGAAACATCCATCCATTAATTCCTCACACAAAAAGTCAACTGCCACTCAACTCCTGCAAAATGACACTGTATTCAAAGTATTACAAACACTACTCAAAAGCAAGCTTTTGTCTTACATCACACACACACACACACACACACACACACACACGTTTATCAACCTTCCTCTCTTTCTTTTCTCTCTCTCTCTATCCTCTGTTTTTCCTCCATCCATCTCTCCTCCTCCTTTCTTTCTGTTCTTTTCCACTGTTTGTGTGAAATTCTCCCACCGGTTTTCACCTCTGTTTTTATTCTCTCTTCATACTCCCTATCCATTTGTGTGTGTGTGTGTGTGTGTGTGTGTGTGTGTGTGTGTGTGTGTGTGTGTGTGTGTGTGTGTTTCCTCCCTGTCTTCCCCTCCTCTCTTTCTGTTCCCTCCATCTCCACTCCATCTCTCCCGTCCTCCCCTTTTCATCTTTTCTTTCTTTCTCACTGTGTGTGTGTGTGTGTGTGTTTGTGTGTATGTGTGTGATTGTGTGTGTGTGATTGTGTGTGTGTGTTTGTGTGTGTCTTTCTATATACGTGTGTGTGTGTGTGTGTGTGTGTGTGTGTGTGTGTGTGTGTGTGTGTGTGTGTGTGTGTGTGTTCCTCTCCTCCTCTCTTTAAATTCTCTCCACTCTTCCTCCTTCCCTTCCTCATTCTCTCTCTCTCTCTCTGTCAGGGTGTCCGCGGGTTTGTAAAAAGTTGTAAAAGGTAGTAACTGAAATCAGGTCAAATTAAGGCCAGTAAAAAGTAGTAAAAAGTAAGAAGCGTCATCTGACGAGGTAGTAAATTTTTGAGCCCCCATCCAAATGATGCTATGAATTTTTCAATTTGTTTAACATCCATCCTAACTCCGGTGGATTTATTATCTTGCGTTGCGCGTGGAACCGGACTGATAAGCTACAGATGATGTCACGCCTGCCTACCTCACGCGCGCAAGTTCGCTATTAGTTAATTTCAAGTAAAGGAACAGTAACAAAGGCTATGAAGATAAGACGACTTGAGGTAAAGCTGTGAGTGAAACTGTCGCCCCTTTTTTGTTGTCTGCCACGTCATTAAGGGCTTAAAACACCCATGAGGATAAATGTTGCACCAGAGACAGTGGGTGAAGCAGGTCATTGCGGATGAGAATATCCACCGAGACTATTTAGGCTATCGCTTTCGTACAGCCTATTTGTTGTCAAACCCGTCTGCCGAAGCGCAAGAGGGGAGCCGCAAAACATTTTAAATTTGGATGTTGAATTTGTCTGTCATCTGTTAAAAAGTTCCCATTTAGATGTCTCAAATTACTTCCACTCTGTCTTTTGAGGCATAGCCTACTTCATGTTTTCATATCCACTCACTAGTCTTTGCCTCGTAAGGTCATACATTTCGGCTACATTATCCGTCAAAGCCCCATAAGGATCAAAACGATTTCAAATGAATCGTCATTTTTGCAAGCTAGCTTGACTTTGCAAATCACCAGTGCTATGAATGAGGCTACATTTAAGAAAATATCCCAATAGCACGTCAGTAATGATTTTTTAAAATAATGTTTCAAACATACTGTACAGTGATATTTGAGTATTTCATAGAAATTTGGAAAGATCACTGAAGCTATCAGCATGCGCCTGCCTGTGCGCTGAATTGCGCATAGGACTCATGAGAAATTGATTGGGGAAAGGCCAGATGGCTCTCACCCAATCCTGTTCTCTTATGATGAGCTCCCGTGTAACCTTATATGTCCACATGAGTGATAAATATAAAGGTAAATAATAAACATATTCAGAACAATGATATATGATCCTGAATGTTAAAGTGTTAATGATGGTGGGAGTATAGCCTAATATGGTGTCCTGACACAAGTAAGCTGTATCATAAGCAAGAATTTACAGTAACTTAAGGGTGCTGTGAATGCAAAAAATGTTGATGGGGTGCCTTTCGCTCAAAAAGTTTGAGAACCACTAGACTATAAAGCAAAAATAGATATTTCAGATTTTGCATTTTTGTCATGAAGTGTCCCCGAACATGTATAGTAAATTGCATAAGGAAAGAGAGAGGGGTGGGGGGATCCTATCCAGGCTCCTGTAATTTAGGGTATCTACTTCTGTATGTACTGTAACCAGAAAGAATCATCTTGGGTTCTCAAATTTTGGCGGCATAGCCTAATATTGACAAACTAGAAAAGCACTGAGAGAGTGCAGACCACCGCCAAGGCAGAAAGAAAAAAAAGTGCGCTGCTAGATGTTGTGGAGGTAGTAAAAATATTGTAAAAGGTAGTAAAAAAGGTAGTAAATGGTAGTAAATTCAGCACCAGGATTCCTGTATATACCCTGTCTGTGTGTGTGTGTGTGTCAGTGAGTATGTGTGTTTGTTTGTATTTGTATGTGGGTTTTTTGTGTGTGTGTGTGTGTGTGTGTGTGTGTGTGTGTGTGTGTGTGTGTGTGTGTGTGTGGTTCCCCCTCTCTTCCCCTTTGTTTCTTCATGTTCTTCCATCCATCCCACTCTTCCTCCTCCCCTTCCTTTCTCTCATCTTCTTTCTTTGTGTGTGTGTGTGTGTGTGTGTGTGGGTGAGTGAGTGTTAGAGCTGGAAATATTTGCCCGAACCCGACGGGGCCCAACAGGACCTGCCGGGTTCGGGCCGGTTCGGGGGCTAATTTCAATATTCCAAGCGGGCCCGGCTCGGGCTGAAAGCCGATGCGCGGCAAATATGCGATGACATGATACGCCTAACATTCGATCTACAGGCATGCGTTAGTAGATGCAAAATGGATGTAGAAGAAGTTAAACGGAGATTAGCCCTTGGCGAATTCATGTTGGTCGAGCCAGTAAATGCGAGGTCGGAGGTGTGGAAACATTTTGAGCACGTTCACAATGAGAAAAACGAGGCAGTGGGGTATGTCAAATGCAAGAAGTGCGACGTGATGTTAAAATATGACAGCAAGACAACTGGTAATTATTGCTGTTCTTATTTTTCTTTTAATTTCATTTATTTTAGCCTTGAAGTTCTTGAACTTCAGACATCTGTAGGCTAACTAATCTGAATAAAAAACGTAGAAATGTTCAGCAAAAATGACTCATTGTTGACTGCTTTGATATGCGCACAATTGAAAAATGTCGGGTTGCAAACGGGTTCGGGCTCTATGAAGCTGTCAATCATACGGGCCGGGGCGGGCTTGGGTGGAGTTCTCTCGGGCTTGGGCCGGTTCGGGTCTTAGTTTTAAGGCCCGTTTCAAGCTCTAGTGAGTGTGTGCGTGCGTGCATGTACCCGTGTCTCCCCATATTCTGATGAGGATGTTTCTCTCCTCTCTTCTTGTCTGCAGATGCCTGTAAACTCACACTGGACCCAAACACAGCACACAGAAATCTCTCTCTCTCTGAGGGGAACAGAAAGGTGACATGGGTGGAAAAGGAGCAGCCGTATCCTGACCACCCAGAGAGATTTGACTGCTATCAGGTGTTGTGTAGAGAGGGTCTGTCTGGACGCTGCTACTGGGAGGCTGAGTGGAGTGGGGGTGGGGCTTATATAGCTGTGGCCTATAAAAGCATCAAGAGGAAAGGGAGCAGCAATGATGTCATAATGGGACAGAATGCCAAGTCCTGGAGTCTGTACTGCTCTCCTAACAGATACTCTACCAGTCACAATTATAAACACACTGACATACCTGCCCCTCCTCTGGCTCCAGAAGAGTAGGAGTTTACCTGGACTGGCCGGCTGGCACTCTGTCCTTCTACAGGGTCATCTCTGACACACTCACACACCTGCACACGTTCCACTCCACATTCACTGAGCCCCTCTATCCAGGGTTTTGGGTTTATAGGAACTCCTCAGTGTTCCTATGCCAGATTACATGAGCTCCTCCTCCAACAGGTACATCCACCTGTCACCTCCCTTCTTTCTCTCTGTCCTCCTCCTTCTATCTCTGCCCTTCTTCCTTCCTCTGCTTTCTGTCATCATCTTCCTTTCTTTATTCCCTCTTTCCTCCTCCACTTCTCATCCCTGTTTCTCTTTCCCCCATCTTCCTCTGTTTACTCACTCACCCCCTTTCCTCCCTGTCTTCCTCTCCACTTTATCTTTCTTTTCTTTTTCTATCCCTACTTCTTATCTTGTTCTTTTCTCTCTCCTTTTCTCCCTCTCCTCTCTCTACCCTCTTTTCCCACTTTTCTCCCCTTTTTCTTCCACTCCAACCTCTTTACATCTGTTGTTTCTTTCTGTTCCCTTCCTTCTCCTCTCTCTCTCTCTCCTTTCTTTCTCTGTTCTCTCCTCTCTCTGTATTACCTCCTCCTCCTTTTTTCTCTTTCTCCTCACCCCTTCTCTCTGTCTCTTTTCTCTCTTCCTCCTTTCTCTGAACTTCTTTCTCATCTGTCTCCCATCATCCTCTTTATCCTTTTATTTTTATCCTCTCAATTTACTCATGTGTTCTCATTTGCTTCCTTTGTCTCCCCACTGTCTTTCTCATCCCTCTATTGTTATTTCCTCATTGCCTTTTTCTCCTCCCTCTTTTCTCCCCATCCTACTCAATAGTCTTTCTTCACCTGTCCTTGTCCTCCTCTCCTTCTCTCTCTCTCTCTCTCTCTCTCTCTTCACATGTCCTTGTCCCCCTCTCTCTCTCTCTCTCTCTCTCTCCACCACTCCTTGTCCCCCTCTCCTTTTCTGTCTTTCTCCGCCACTCCATATTCCCTCTCCCTCTCTCTCTCTTTCTCCACCACTCCTTGTCCCCCTCTCCTTTTCTGTCTTTCCATATTCCCTCTCCTTCTCTCTCTCTCTTTCTCCACCACTCCTTGTCCCCCTCTCCTCCTCTCTCTCTCTCTCCACCACTCCTTGTCCCCCTCTCCTTTTCTGTCTTTCTCCACCACTCCATATTCCCTCTCCTTCTCTCTCTTTCTCCACCATTCCATGTCCCCCCTCTTCCACCACTGCTCCATATCCTCTTCTCCTTCTCTCCCTCTCTCCACCACTCCATGTCCCCCTCTCCTTTCTGTCTTTCTCCACTGCTCCATGTCTCTCTCTACTTCTCTCTCTTTCTCCACTGCTCCATATCCTCCTCTCCTTCTCTCTCTCTCTCCACTGCTCCATATCCTCCTCTCCCTCTCTCTCTTTCTCCATCGCTCCATATACCCCTTTCCTTTCCTCTTTCTCACTGCTCTCTACCCCCTTTCCCTTCATATCTTTATGCCCTCATCTCTTCTCCTCTCTTTCTCTCTGGTCTTCATTAGACATTCTCTGTTCTCCAGAGGCAGAGGAGTGTATGTGAACTGGAGTTTTAAAAGAAGTTTTCCTGTTTGATTGCTGTACTGTTATCGTGTGAGAGCAGATCAACATCGTGGCTTGCTGCTGTTATTGTTACCATTCTAATGAGAATTGATACAAAATGGTGACTAAACTTTTTTTCAGGGAATAACAGGCACTCTGTCAGCCAAAATAAAATAAAATATTAAAATAAAGATTTAAAAAAAAATGATAAAAAGTGAATCTTCTGCACTATAGGTTTATTTATTAGCTCAATTTGTGTGTCTCTTTACATACTAGTATACATGCAGTATAATACATACTATAAATAATATTCTCTCTTGTACCTTGTACTGTAAGTGTATGTTGAATGTGTTCATTTTGCCAGCCATAATAATTCTGAATAAAACGTTAATCCAAACCATGTACCATGACCCTCTGTCTTACCGTAACAAAATTATGTCACCGAGACTCTGGACTCTGGACATGCAATGTTCATTATGGAAGTGCATTTCACATTTCCCAGTCCAAAAGGGCTCTGACTTTGTATTTCAACAAAGGATTCTGGGATTTGATTAGCCTAGAAATCTAGACGTACCCTAGCAGCGGAAAATTAACTTGTTCAGTATGTCTAGTAGCAAGATATAGGGAATTTTATTGGATGACGCCTTTGGCGACATCTAATCATAACGCTCTATGTGTTTAGGGCGGGCTTCGCCGATCTTGTTCGTTCATGCGATTGGCCATAGTCTATCCTGTTGCATCCAGAAGTAGTTTGAAAGATAGCAGCGTTGTTCAGCCCACAATTGAGTTCGGTTTATCAAACAATTTAATTAGCACAGTAATGAGGGTTTAGACTTATCTCAAAGAGACCACCAGAATTTAGTTAGCAGTTTTTATAACACAGGGTGTAAATACTTGTGCCCATGATTATGTCAGTTTATTTAAGTATTGTATGTATGTATCTACATTGTATTTGGTTGTTGTTCTGGCTTTGTTCATTTGAAAAAAAAAAAAAAATCTTCTGCAATAATTTTCCTTTCATTATGGAGTACTGGGTCTACATTGAGAAGAGAAAAAGTTGAATGACGTCTACAATGCAATAAAAAGTCGTTATAAAAAGGGTTGTGAATCCTTTTAGGATGCACTGTGTCTAAGCTGTAAAAATATACTCCTACAAGAACAAAGTTCACAACAAAACAGCCAGTACAGGAGGAATGTTTCTTAGGTGATCTCAAGGTGAGTGGATTCAAATATTTTTGTTGTGAACTAGAATTTGCAATCGTGTTCGAAATGAAAATGAAAAAAAAGTCACTGGTTTGACCTATTGTAAACCTACATAAAAACTAAAATTCTCAGCAAAGGTGTTGGTTGTGCTGTCTGGATTCATAAACAACATGCAGTTCGTTAACAGACTCAAGTTCAGTAACAAGAGTCATTGTTGTAACTGCTTCATTTAAAGCGATGAGTGTTGTCCTTGTGCTGATTTCTTGCCTATTGTATACAATTTGTTGTTTCAATGGGAACATCTTCCACTCAAAACAAGCAGTCCAGCAAACTTCTGTCTGCAGTCGGTACCAAGTAAGAAATATCATAATTAGAGAAGAGATAATCAAATTGTTTGATTAGGCCTGATTATGATTATGATGATGATGATTATGAGAGGAAGTTGAGAGAAAAGGAAAGAAGTGTCTAAATATCATAGAACCGTTGAATTGTGAACACATGAATGTATTCATGACTTCACTCTAAAGGCAGGTCCAGCTGTAGCTCCACTTTAGACTGACAGAGTAGAACAACCAATAACAGGCCTCTGCTTTTATGGGCTCTCAGTCAGCTGCTTTTATAGTTTGAATTTGAACTATTCTGTCATATAAATTGTTCTTCATGCATTTACAGCACATGACATTGCCAACGGTTGTCCTGATAGAGAAAGACTGAGGGTGGAACTCTATTGTTAAAGAAATCTGCAATGAATAACAGCAAATTGCATACCTGTATGCATGAGCTGCAGCATTTTGAGGACATCCTTTGGAGATGATTTTATGCACTTAAATTGGCTATTGACATTACTATACAATCTATGCTGGAGGAAAGGATTGAAATGGCTGTTATGATATCTAAAAAAGAAAAAGAAGTGTGTGGCAGGAGTGCATGATAAACCTCCATAGGTTTACCTATGAGGCAAAGAAAGAGTGTACTCTAGGTGCTAATGACTACAAAGTCTCATTTCAACAAACTCAGCTCACATGACTTTCACACTCTTCCATTTAGCAGACAATATTTATCCAAACTGAAGAACAGGGTCTTCTTGAAGCACCAGACAAGACTAGTCTGAATTGCTTGGTGCACAGTGGTGCAGGCGGCTTAGAAAGAATGGATCAGCTATGAGAGGTAACTTTTTAAGATTGAAGGGCAACTTCAATCAATTTCAACAACTTTATTGCTCAAGCTACTCAAGGATAGCCAGCACTGAAGATGCAAGAACTTTAAACAAATTCAAACGTTCATCATAATTTATTCCAATCCTCCCCAGTGATGATGTTTGTGAGTTGCTCTCCACCCAAGCCCCTGGTGTGTGTCTGTGTGATTCTTCTTCTCCACTGCAGTAGGTCTACCATGCAGAGTTCAGGTAAGGGACATCTTTGCTGTTGTTTACATCAGCACCACTTTGAACTGGTATTTAGAATGGCACACACGTATAACTAGTTGGTTCTGAACAGGGCCCTTCTAGCGGAGCTTTGAGTTTGCAATGGCATTGCCAAGCCTCTAACATTGATCCCCCAACTTTTTTGAGAACATATTTCAGGAAGGCTCACTGAGATGAGGGAGAATCTTAAAGTTTCATTTTCTGCAAATTTACACTGCAGCGCAGTGAAATGAACAGTAGCATACCCCCAAAAATCTGTCTGTCCTTTTCAAAGCTGTAAAAAGAAGAAAAGAAAGATAATACATACATGATTATGTTTTAGAATGCAAAATAAAACATACAAACCTGGAGAAATGTAATGCTGAAGTTATACAACAGATCATTTCAATATACAAATATCTCAGTATATGTTTACTTCCCTTACTATCCTTATTTTTACAGGGTTGTTCCAGGTTGTTGGTCCAGACAAGCCTCTCTATGCTGTGTCAGGTGAAGACCTGATCCTTCCCTGCTCCCTAAAGCCCAACATGAGTGCTGAGGGGATGACTGTGGAGTGGTTTAGGGTGAACCCCAAAGAGCAGGTGCACCTGTATAAAGATTACAAGGACCAAAACAGCAAACAGATCCAGTCCTACCTACACAGGACAACTCTGTTCAAAGAAGACCTGAAGAATGGCAATGCTTCGTTAAAACTAAGCAGGATCCAGGTGTCGGATGAGGGAGACTACAAATGTCTGATTCAGTCTGAATCACATTATGATGATGCTGATGTTCAAGTTACTGTCGGTGAAAGTTGTGATTTGTCAAAATATTCCCATCAAATTTGCCATTGGGGACTGATACAGGAATGTGTTAGTGGCATGGCACGTGATCAACAATACTTATTACATTTCATATAAAATTCAAAATAAAATATAATGTTAATTACAATCCCCTAAAAGGTCTGAGGAAGGATCAAAAATATTTTTTTTGTCCATTGAGGAAATGAATCTAATGTAAAAAAAAAAGATTCACCTGGCCAAAATGATAAATATCGTCTAGGTATTGGACAGACCCCCCGGGTCATTTCGGATGGCGTCAGGTTGGATGGCGGGATCAGTGTTGTGTGTGAGTCTGAGGGCTGGAAGCCGGAGCCTGTTCTGGAGTGGTTAGACAGCAAGGGACGACTCTTAGCTGCAGAACCACCTGAGATGTTCTCAAGTCCATATGGCTACAAAGTGAAACGACGGCTGGTGGCATATAACAGTGACGCAGAGCATTACGTTTGCAGACTCACACAAACTGATGAAAGAACAGATTCAGAGAGAAGAATTGAGATGGTGTCAATTTTTCATATTTCTGGTAGGTAATCTTTTAGTCTGGTTACCGTATTTCCCACATGATTTTATGTGACTAAGGCAGGGATTGATACTTCCCTAACATTTACTGTACTGTACACTATTTTGATAATCCCTAACATTTAAATAGTCTAATAAAATAAAGTAGTCTAACTACCATTTTTGACAATCACTAATTTTATGTCTTCAATTTATTTGAATGAGTCAATTAGAATTTTTTCTAGGTTTTAATTTTATTGCATAGATTCCCCTTAAAGGAAAACTCAGAAGTGAATCAACACGTAGCCCTACTATTTTATTGTGCCAAGCACTATTGATAGCCACCTCAATCACTGGATTTCATGTGACGCAGACTAGATAGCGAAACGGCAGCTAACGGTAAGAGAATGGGACATTTTCAAAACGAAAGCAAATCAATTAGGTTTAGTTTTTGACATGCTTCATTAGTGTTAGCTGCGGTTTTGCAAACTCTGTCTATGTTGCACGAAATTTGATCATTGAGGTGGCTTTCCGTATAGCGCTTACCATTATAAAACAGCAGGGCTATGTGTAAATTCACTCCGGATTATACCTTTAACTTCTAATGAAAGATAAACTGCAAGAGTTTGAAAAGAGGAGAGATGCACTTGTGGTTCCAGGTTCCTTCCCTTGCCATTGAAATGGCAGCACAGTATTTGTTTGTATTTTTAAGTTGCAAATGGCATGGTTGTGGTTGTAACTTATTTATATTTAATTCACTTATTTATTTAATTCACTATATGTAGACCATTGTGCAAGTTAGACGACTGTATGGCAGGTTAGGCTACCTCACTCTACAAATATTAAAAACAAGCATATACAGTACTTATGTATTTTGTTTTGCAGATGGCGTATTTACTCGGCCCTGGAAAGTCCCTTTCATTATATCTCTAACCATCTTTATCATCATTTCAATAATTGTGGGTCTTATTATTAAATACATAGGTAAGAAAATCAGATTCAAATCTATTCATATTTTCTACATGCTGTCTCATGCAATCATGAAAATATGAGGCTATGATAATGGAAGTATGTAGAAATTAATAATGTCATAATGTATTAGTTTAATAAAAAAAACTCCCTCATAAGTCCATTAATGAAAAACACTGATAATGTAATATGGTGCATTCCCCAATAATGTAAAAATCGACATTCTGATATTTTAATGAAATGTTACATTAAGGGGAAGTTATTACATTATCAGGTTAGCCTTTAGCAGATATCACACACACACACACACATCACACACACACACACACACACACACACACACACACACACACACACACACACACATCCAAATAGATTTTGTCCTATCCAGTCTGAGGTGATCAAAATTAGACACAATGAAAAAATGTTTCATTGTTTGAAAATCTGTATGGTTGGAGTTAGGCAATATACAAGTACATGGACATACATCATGACCTATGTTTTCTTGTTTCAAGGGAAGAGGAAGAGAATGAAGCTATGGAAGCTGGTAGTAAACACTGAAGACACAGAAGGTATGTTTTCATCTGCAGGCAGAGATGAGAGAAAGACTGATCACATTAAAAAACGCTCTTCAGATTGGATCCAAGTTTCTCAACGATAGGCCTGTGAACAACCACTAATATGAAAGCACCAAAAAAATAAATCAATTTTTAACATTTTAACTAGTGCTGTCAAACGATTAAAAAAAATAATCTGATTAATCACAAAATTTTTCAATGATTAATCGTGATTAATCACTTTTAATCACAACTCATTTACTCCAGTAAGAATTTGGATGCTAGGATATGTTGGATCCTTATTTTGCCCTGTAAAGGCCCTGATACTAAATAGTTGGCTTTGTTCGTCTCAAATGGGGCAATTCACACATGTCCCCTACCCCCAAGGATTCCCCAAACATGTTGTTGAACAGTCAGGACCTAGGCCATGATCTTTGTATAGTTTGACTTGATAGCCAAGCCTTTTTCTATCTGAAATTGAACATAATACATGCCATGAAAGCGGAACTATATCCATCAGGATTAATCTGAGTTAATTTTTTTAATCCGAGTTAAATTTTTTGGATTAATCACGTGATTAATCAGTTAATTTTGCCAGCACTAATTTTAACAGATGTGGAGATCATGTATAAAATTCTGTCGAGGTAGCATGCTGATGGATGTAATACGGTTTTGAATTATTGTTGTCATGTTACCCAGGTGATTTTCATCTGAAGGAATACCCTGAACAAGGGCTCAAAAAAATGATTCCTTTAGTGGAAGTTTCTAAAAAAGTTTGGTAAGTGTTTCTGTTGTTGTTGTTGTTGTTGTTGTTGTTGTTTTCAGAACATGTCCACCACTTTATAAAAAATGGTTATTCACCCCTTACCTGGAGTTAAATATGTGGGTAAGAGCATTTTGGTCTCAGTGCATGCGTTGTCCTAGTCTGGCTCTGGCAACCTCAATTTTACCTTTAGCTTAGCATAGGTACTGGAAAATAAAGTTGCCAAAATGTTGCTATCTGGCTACTTTGCATTCCAGTGCCTATGCTAAACTAAGGAGAATTTGGTGATGCCATACTAGGAAAACACAAGCACTGAGACCAAAATGCTTTTACCCACAAATGTAAATGTAACTCAGAGTAAGGAGGTGAATAACTAATTTTCATGAAGAGCTGGACTATTAATTTATGATGGATGTTTCACACAAGCACATACAGTACAGTCCATGCACTCACTCGTAGACATTATCTGACATTTATTTTAATTATTCATTTCCTTATGTCCCTTTCCGTGTTAGCTACGGTTTTGCATTCTGTCTATGCCTACAGATTTTCTTCATTGCTGTTGTATTAGAAATCCCTGTATGTTTTGTTTGTTTGTTTGTTTGTTTTTTGTTTGTTTATTTTTATTTTTTTATGTTTTGTTAAATGTATTTTTAGAAGACTAGATGGATGATTGGGGTTGTGAAAAAAGTTATCTGATCTAAAAGAGAAGTTGTATTAAAGCATCATTCCACCATTTGGGGAAATACCCTTATTTTCCACCTCTCCTCAAGTTAAACAACTGAGTTTTACCTTTCTTCAGTTCATCCAGCCATCCTCTGAATATGACGGTAGGACTTTTAGCTCCAGCTTAGCATAGATCATTAAATCAAATTAGACCGTTAGCATTTCTCCTATTATAGCCTTGTGAAAGTGACTAAGAATTCTTCTGTTGCAAACACCAACACAAAATGAAAGTTGTTGATTTTCTGGGCTGATATGACAAGAAAATAGTCCCCTCATATGTTGAATGAGATTAGGTCCATGCCATAGCAGGCTAGAAAATCACATATTGTTGGTATTAGTACACTTTTCAACTACAGAAGAGTCAGCACAACTATCAGAATTCATAGTCACTTTTGAACAAGAGGAGACCTGTAGGAGAGACAATATGAGATATGCTAATGGTCTAATCTGATTCAATGATCTATGCTAAGCTACAGCTAAAAGTCCTACCGCCAGAAGCAGAGAATGGCTGGATGGACTGGAAAGAGATACAACTCAACTGTTTAACTGAAGGGGAGGTGGAAAATGAGCATATTTACCAAAATGGTGGAATGTCACTTTAATGCATATAGGAGTAGGCTATACATGCTGTGTGCGTTTTTGTATGCATGTGTAGCCGGTGGCGGTCCGCACCGCACACGGGTCTAGAACCCGCCACCCCGCAAGCTACAAACTCCCGGCGTGGGAGTGGATCGCTCTAACCAACTGAGCTAAAGCCCGAGCTTCTAACTCAGCGTGTTAGAAGCGCCCATGGAATTGGGTGATGAGGATTTACACACTACCACCGAGCTAGCCGCGCTAGCTGGCCTCCGTTACACATGTTGTGTTTTTATATTTACACAGGCTAAAACTGTGTACGGTTATGTGTATGCTTACACAGGCTAAATGAGTGTCACCTCTCTAAAGCAAGCTGTAAATTGGTGGCATCAGCCCTGCAAAGGACAACAACTCTGGCAGATCTTGACATGAGTGATAACAACCTGGGGGATGAAGGAGTGCATATGCTCTGTATGGGACTAAGTTATACAAAATGCCTGCTTCAGACACTGAGGTTAGACATTTTGTCAACTATATTGCATATTATCACCTGCTGGAATAGTATACTGTTTTCTGATTGGACGACAGAGTGTCCCTTATTTCTTGTAGACACCTGAGACATAGGCTGCGTCCCATTTCAGGGGCTGGATACTTCCAAGTATTAGTTCTACAAAGTACTGTTCTTCTGGAGCTGCATAGAACAGTACTTCTCTGACCAACCGTTTATGAAATGGGACGGTCCAGAGCGGTATAGAAAACAGAGTGGCGACAGTTCCATAGACTCCCGTTGTAAAAAATGGCGGACGCTACTTCCGGGTTGTGGAGGCTCGAATAGTTCCAAACAAGCGCTGGAACTACGTTGAACTCTATGGCTCGTCAACAACATTCACTGGTAAGTTGATGAAAAACACTTATTTTTAAACGTTTTTACAGTTGTAAGTGTTAGATATCATAAGTATACACGTTGGCCTCATGAGTCTTATATTTGGTTTGCCAAATATGTCGATGTAGAAGTTAAAAATGTAATAGATTTAAGGGTCCAACCAGACACTTGGTATTGTGGTGGCACCTTATTGAGGTGATAATTTAACTATTGGTCAAATTACTTGTTTGTTAGAAGGTGATATTATTTGCAGTTGTTCTGATTGTCATGTTTTATGATCACAGTTAGCTGTAGGCTACATTTATGACTAATGCAATGCTGAAAATTAATCCAAGTGTATTTAGCTAACTAGTTAGCCTAACCTTGCATTGTTTCAGCATGGTGGCTAACTTATTTTTTCATGATAAAGTTAATCTACCCCATTGATTTGTCGACAAATTGTGATGATTTCTATGATTACATGATTTCTAAGTTATGTCAGGCATAAATGGTATTTGCATGTAGTATTAAGTATGATAATAGTGGTAGATAAGTGGAAATTGCATGGGTAACGCTTTAGATTAGGCTACAGCCTGTGAGGTGCTTGGTATAATAGAAAAAAAGAAGCTAGGTCTATCAAAGGATAATACTTTTTGTGCAAGTAGTAATAACACAAATTGCAAAAGTTATCTTTTTGACCTGCACAACCTCACCTGCCTATGATGCATGCATTAATTTGACCCTTAGACTAATTATATCTTATTCTGCTTAGACTAAATATGTGCACCATGTATTTTGGATAAATTAAGTGTAGATAGTCTACACTTTTTAGTTCAGTTCCATCCCATGAATTCCATCTCATTGCAGGCCTATGTTTACTATGCCTATAATTTATTCCTTCATACTTTTTTTTGCATTTCTTACCTGCTCATGACCCAGCACTTCACATGCTGTAGCATTAACATTGCATTTAAACTCCTTACACCTGGCAATAGGCCTACATGCTAAAAAGCTTCTGTATACGACCTCAACAAGTAAATGCTTTAGTTGATCCCTGAAATTGATTATACCAAATAACATGATTTATGTATTTGACACTTCTTTTATTGTAGGTCTTTCTGCACTGGATGCCAGATGGAGATCCAATGCTTGCTGACTGACCACAGACTGTCTCTTGACAAGTGCAGGGCTCCTCCTTGCCTTGGCTGGCCTCACAATTAAGCGGCGGTTGAAATGACTGAATGTGAACATGTTTTTAAATGTGTTGTCCCAGTGTTTCTACTCCACAAACCAGTAACACATAAGACTACAGAAGAGATTGAACTCTGTTTTAGATGCAAGCATGCATCATGAACACACGTTACCTCTATTATATTCCAAGGACTGGTTGATAACATTTTCTTATTGCATTATACTGTACGCCGATTTAATGTTAAGAGACACATAACAAATATTACGTGGATTTACATTTCACACATTGCCATAGGGCCTATACACCATACAATACTTGTACTTGCCATGCTACTTCTGGTCACCAGTCTTTCTTGTAAGATTTATCGAGATTGTGGTCCTGTAACTATGTAGCAGTGACCAACATTTTGCAATTACCTAGATTATTTGATGCTTACAAAGTGGTCATTGTGTACAATGTACATATCCAAACCTTTAGCAGTTGTGTGCCCTCAGTGTCCAGCTGTCTATTGGCACACCAGACACACAATTGTAATGTAGAGAATACAAATGAGTCAGGATGACCAAACTTTTAACTGTTGCGAACTCCAGGCCCTCTATCATAACCATTGCCTTATGTTCATGTTATTATTCATGATTTGTTACTGCTCAAAAATACCAAACACTAGACTATGATATGTAGGCCAAAGATGCATAGTAGTGATGCAATATGCTTGTACTGTGTTAAATATTGCTGCAATTCTAGCTATATCTTAAACTTATTTTAGACTGTGTGATACTGTATATTACATTATGTAAAGTATACGTGTTCATGAGATAACAATAAAGCTGAAGTTGACATGCATATTCAATTGTTTCACTTATACAGAAGAGTTTCACAAAGCCAGCATTAGGACTGCTTAGCACTGTGTGTAGCCTGTGTTTGCAATGCCATTGCATACTTGCCCTTGTTGCAATTTTATTTTTAACATCTGGACACTATAACAGTTAGACTGAAATCACTTTCACGACCTGTTTTGGGGAGAAATATAGGCTACTGTGATAATACAACGATGTGATCGCTAAGAGAGGTAAGATCTTTGGCTAAGCAGCAGAGAAATGGTGGCTAACCAAATTAGCAAGTTCTACGTGAAGCTATATAACGTTATAACCTTACAGTCAATACTGCAATTAAATCCTAAACTATCGATATTACCTAAGTGTTTGCTGTCCTCATGATACAGAATGTAAATGAATTTACACACAAAAATATATTTTACCACCTCTAGGATCTGTCATCTACTGCCATACGCTAGCCGAATTATGCTAACATGAACAAACTTTTCCCCTTCGAGATATTAAATTCCTTTAATTGTCACCACAGCAGACTCACGTATCAAAGTGCCACATGCCACAAATATTTCATAACAATGAAAAAAATCGCTAAATTGACGGTTAAATCCTCCATTTAATCCAGTCTTCACTGGCGTCTATACCATAGGATATCGTTGCAGCGCGGGTTTGTTTGGAACTATTCAGGCTTACATGAACCACGTGACGTGGCGGCGACATCAAAGCGTGTCGTAACCATTGGCTGCGTCCCATTTCAGGGGCTGATGCTTCCAAGTATTAGTTCTACAAAGTACTGTTCTTCTGAGCTGCATAGAACAGTACTTCTCTGACCAACCGTTTATGAAATGGGACGGTCTAGCCTTCAAGGGGTCACTTGGCAACAATGAACGCTAGAATGTTTAGTGTAGTGACGTAATGGACATGAGTGGGCGCCGTTCTGATAAGCTGGTTTTTGTTTTTGACACACTAACATGGGTATATGATCATGCTACCATTACAACCCGTCGCCAAAACATTAAAACTGTCTTACCACCTACATGCACAATTTATGTGAAAGGAAATCAGTTGTTTTGAAATAGCGTCAGGCAGAAACGTAATAGCGCCCCCTGAACGTGCCCCGCCTGTCCGAGGAGTCTAAACCAAATTGCAAGTATTTCTCCTAACTTGTGGTGATATACGTTTGTTGGCCATTCGCCTGTTTCGTCAAATACAAAATATGTTTCATCCAAATTGCACTTCCCCTGGCAACTTTTCAGATTGATTTCTCTTTAGCTGCATGCACCTTTGCCAGTGAAGCAGGCTTCAGTAGCACCACCGTGGACAAATCTAGTTGGTGCTAACGTTAGTTCTATCAACTTGACTTGACATTAGTTTCGTATAGGCTACAGTGGAGAGATTGCTCCGTTGTTCAGTGCATATCTCATCAAAGCTTGGGTGCTAGTTCATATTTTTATGCACAACTTGACTTGACATTAGTTTCGTGTACGTTGGAGAGATTTGTCGTTGTTCAATGCATATCAACAGATTTGAATTCAGAACGTCAGCAGCAGGCTATATTTGTAGGCATTCGAGCATGCTAAGGTAGCTTATATACAGCAAGCTCATAAAAATGGCTAAAACTTTTTTGCTGCTGCAATAGCGAGGTAATCGTAATATTAAAGCGTCTGCAGTGTTCACTTAGTTCATGCAAGAGGAAGCCAAATGATTTTTTTAACTAGTGCTGCTCAAACCAGTTGTGCTATGCCACAAGACACACAATGGACTAGGCTAACGTTACTACCAAAGGTAAGCAACATCATCTAATTGTGTGGCTGAAACGTTACAGTTCGCAGTTTATGTCTGCCTCAAGAAACGGCATGCATTATATTCCCCTCGATCCTTATGACTGCTTCCCTGTCTCCTTATTATGTTTTGTAAAACATAACATGCAACGACCCTATAGCCAGGAGAGAGAGAGGGAGAGACGCAAGCATAGGCTCGACCTACTAGGAGGATAGCCTGGACATTATGTAGTGGTAGCGGTCAGTTGGTTGTCACTTGTTTCAGCTGAACTTTGCAGGTATGCAGGTCAACAAGTCAAATACTAGACCTAGTAATCATGGGCTAGGCGACCTTTTTATTAACTGACAAGGGTAAAGCGACTAGTTGTTTTTCACAGTCACCGTTGAGTAGCACCTGATCAGCTGATATGTCTGGGAAAACCTACCCCACGTGTGTAAAATCGTGCTTGTGCACCTCTGCTTTGTTATGCCTTTTGCTAGTATGATTTTTTTTTAAATTAATAGGCTACTTGTGAGCAATCATTAGTCTGGATCAGATCACAAAAGACAGTAGCATGGTTTTGAGAAAAAGCTACAGTTGGCGGTATGTGGAAGTGTTGCTGCAAAAAATCTATGCCACTTAAACGATATTTATTTATCCCTGCTATGGTTTTGTTCATATTGTGCCGGCCAATTGTTTAGCCTATTCAGTCACGTCAAGGTTTAACTCCTTGCTATGCCCAACGTGTCATCGAAGTTGATACAAGTTTAACACAAGTTGTTTACAACTCCGTTATAATATTTTGCCATGAGATGACAACCAATACTTACATCTAAATGTAAATTCATTTATGTTACGTTTGTATTTTTCCATTTTACCCGCGATATGTTTGTCTGAAACGAACATTCTATAGAGCTCTGCTCTGGAATCTTTGCTCTGGAACGTCAGCAGCGCTAACGGATTTTGGGTTGGGTAGTACATAAAGGATACACCGATGGATCCTTCGCTGCGGGGGAAAAGAAGGGTGGATTTGTCGGCCGAATTCGAAGTATCCTCCGAAATGGGACAGTACTAGTCGCGCAACTATGACGCATCTGGCCCACGAATCTAGCCCTAGAAGTTCGCAGCCCCTGGAATGGGACGCAGCCATAGTCAAAGGTTTCACCTATTCCATATCAATATTCTTTAGAATGGTAACTATTCTGAAAAGGATAAGCCCTAGCCTATGGATCTTCTTTCACAAAAATAGTAGTCTACTCTAACTGAATAAGAAAACTTATTTTAAAATGGAGTTGTATATGTTTCGAAAAAAGTTTGGTGTAGCGCTGCTGGTTTCCCTGAACAAACTGGTGCTCTTGGAAGGGAATTTCAAATGAACATCAGAAAGGAAAAGTAACCAGGTCCAGTAACTCAGTTAATCCATTTTGAGGACTAAAACAAAACAAAACAAAAAACCACTGATGCATATCAACCTTACAGTCTTCAAAACCCTGGATGGATTAACTGAGTGCCTGGACCTGGAATATTTTTTCTTTTCTTCTCGACTTGTATGTTTCTTTTGTTTTTTAAACTTGCTTTTGTTTGATTTGCAACCGGGTGATAAGTGGGATAACGGTCCGAAAAATAATATACTTGATGGTAGTGGACAGCACTCTGCCTTGTTTAACTTATTTGAAGAACATACACTATCTTGTTCACCCCCAGTCCATCTCCTATGGCTGTTCTGTGTGTTGTGCTGCATCTGGTAGTAGTAAGATTGAAATGATTGAAAGGAGAATTTTTGTTGAATTGACTGAAAGGACAAAATAATTTATTGCTTTTGGGTCAGACTGACACAAGCAATAATATATTGACTGAGATAAGAATACGATTATGCACCATCCCTTATAGCTTTCAAGGTTACACAACTTAAAAAAAGAACTGTATTCGTCAAGTCTATGTTATTATGAGACATTGGCAAAAAAAATCAAAATCATTCAACTCTCTGGTCCCTCCCCCAGCCCACCTCAAGCACGTTGTCAGTGGCAGGCAGCTATGGAGATCACAAATTTTAGACAAATTACAAATGTATGTTCTATGAAATAAACCATGTGAATCTATGTAATATTGTCAGACAGTTACATACAGAATCTTGAAGTCTCTCTCTCTCTCTCTCCACCTGACTTTTTCTCTATCTCTTTCAGGCTCTCTAACTGTGGTATCTCAGATGAAGGTTATGTTTGTCTGTCTCTCTCTCTGATGTTAAACTCCTCCTGTGTGAAAGAGCTGGATGTGAGCAACAATCATCCTGGAGAAGCAGCACAGAAGCTGTTATCTGCTACACTCAATGATCCTCACCGCAAAGTCGAAACACTTCAGTATGTATTCTAAATGCTACATAATATTCAGGAAACAACTCTAGTAGTGAATTTAAGGCCTGAAATTTACTTGCTATTATCATGCTTGAAAGTGATGCAAAATAATGAACATGTTGACAAGTATCCAAGTTCTTGCAGACTTGCAGACTTTAGAATTTGAATTCTGAGAAGTCCAAGTCTTATCGGTCTTAATGCTGCTGACTGAAACTCTAAAGCTAAACAACTTAAAAAAAGAAGCTTACAATTGGTTTAGACGACTTAGAATTGGGTTTATCTTATCATTGATCTGACCACTTTTGACCCTCATTGTTACTTGTGAAAATTAGAAAATAATTTTATTTGAGACATTTAAAATGTTTGTTATAAAATAAGGAAATCATGTAATATCATGTAGACAGTCACATACATAACCTACAGCCTCTCTCTCTCTCTCTCTCTTTCCCTAAAGAACGTCCATGTTGACTTGTATTGTACTTTCTTGCAGACTTGCAGACTGTAAGCTCACAGATAAGTCCTGTGAGATAGTGGCTTCACTTCTACAGTCGTCCTAACTCCCTTATACATCTGGACATGAGTACCAATGACCTGGGAGATTATGGAGTTCAGCTTCTCTCTAAGGGACTGTCTAGTTTCAACTGTAAACTTCAGATACTAAGGCGGGTTACAAGTACGCATTTGGTTTCCTACTTAAACTAGTCCCACCAACCCTCTAGCCTCCTCACACACACACACACACACACACACACACACACACACACACACACACACACACACACACACACACACACACACACCATAACCAACATCAACAATTTACATTTCTGTAGCACTTTTCAAGACACCCAAAGCACTTTACAGTGGAAGGGGGACCTCACCAACCAGCACCTGGGTGATGCACAGCATCCATTGTGCACCAGAACGCTCAGTCTCTCTCTTTCTCTCTCTCAGGCTCTCTGATTGTCTCATCACAGAGAAGGGTTGTGTTTGTCTGGCTTCAGCTCTGACTTCAAACCCTTCCTATCTAAAAGAGCTGGATCTGAACTACAATCATCCTGGAAAATCAGCACTGAAACTGTTGTCAACTAGACTAGAAGATCCTGACTGTGAACTGGAAATACTTAAGTATGTCCAGAAATAAACCCCAGTTACCGTTTCACCAACAACAACCCATCATCTGTTGAATGGTTCATACAGTATGTATGACAGTTGGTTTTTTTTATCTTTCAGAACTGAACCTGCTTCATTAGACATAGCACGACCACGTTTCCTAAGATGTAAGTTATTACTGGTTAATCATTAGCTGTGTTTGGGGTTGTCTTAGAGTGAAAATGTGTGTAGTGTTTGTAGTGTGTGTGTGTGAGAGAGAGAGAGAGAGAGAGAGAGGGAGAGGGAGAGAGAGAGAGAGAGTTTGTTCTCTCCTCCTCTTGCCGCTCCCTCCTATCCTCCTCTTCCTTCTCTTTCAGTTTTCTCCTCCTTATTCTCTCCCTCTGCTGTGTGTGTGTGTGTGTGTGTGTGTGTGTGTGTGTGTGTGTGTGTGTGTAAGCAGCATCTGTCTCCCGATATTCTGATGAGGATGTTTCTCTCCTCTCCTCTTGTCTGCAGATACCTGTAAACTCACACTGGACCCAAACACAGCAGACAGATATCTCTCTCTCTCTGAAGGGAACAGAATGGTGACGCGGATGAAAGTCAAGCAGCCGTATCCTGACCACCCAGAGAGATTTGAGTCTTCCTGGCCTCAGGTGTTGTGTAGAGAGGGTCTGTCTGGACGCTGCTACTGGGAGGCTGAGTGGAGTGGGGGTGGCGCTCTAATTGCTGTGGCCTATAAAAGCATCAAGAGGAAAGGGGATGAGTCATGATATCCTAATGGGACATAATGCCAAGTCCTGGAGTCTGGCCTGCACTTCTGATACTTACACTGTCTGTCACAATAATGTAGAGACCGATATAGACATCACCATACCTGCCCCCTCCTCCGGCTCCAGAAGAGTAGGAGTTTACCTGGACTGGCCGGCCGGCACTCTGTCCTTCTACAGCGTCTCCTCTGACACACTCACACACCTGCACACGTTCCACTCCACATTCACTGAGCCCCTCTATCCAGGGGTTAAGTTGGATTTTGTGACTTTGTCTTCAGTGACCCTGTGCCAGACCACATGAACTCCTCCTCCAACAGATACATCCACCTGTCACCTGGTAAAACAGTTTTCATTTGTGTGTGAGCTTCTTTTATCTCTCTACCCACTTTCTTTTTGTTCCATCCTTCTTTTCTGCTCTTCATCTTTTCCTTTTTTGCCTCCTCCACTGTTCACTCACTTTTCCTCCTCCTGTTCCTGTTACTCCTCCCATTCCTTTTCCCCTGGAATTTGCCCGCTCCCTCCTTTTCTCCCTCTTCTCCTTTTTTCATCCTTCTCTTTCCTCTACATACACACACACACACACACACACACACACATGGACACACACACACACACACACACACACACACACACACACACACACACAGACACGGACACAAACACAGACACGGACACACACAATATCAGAGGTTTGGCTTTTGGCAGTAAACTCTATGACATTAGTGAGAGGATGATCACCACAGTTTAATGGAGGAGTTTTACTTTGTCCCCTGCAGGTGTTGGCTAGAGAGGGTCTGTCTGGACGCTGCTACTGGGAGACCGAGATCCTCTTAGCTCTCTGTCCTACGTCTCCTCTGACACACTTACACACCACACACATTCCTAACACTCATGCACGCGCACACACACACAAACTCTCTCTCTCTCTCTCTCTCTCTCTCTCTCTCTCTCTCTCTCTCTCTCTCTCTCTCTCTCTCTCTCTCACACACACACACACACACACACACACACGCGCATGTTATGAAGACATGTGTATAATAAGATGTGTTCAAATACTCATAGGTGTAATTTGTTTATACAATTATATATCATTGGTTTGAGGTTATTTGCAATCTCTGATGTATTTCTTCGTTATATTTTATTCTCTATATTTTGTGATGATATGATGATGATGATGATGATGATGATGATGATATATATGATACAAATGCTTTTTTACACAGCTCAAAGTGATGCAGAATTCTCCATTGCCATTGGCATCCTAACATTTGCGTAGATTAGTTAAACAACATGGACCATGTGAATGACTGTGGGATTTGTGATGTTTAGTGTCTATATGTAAGTGTGGGTTAAACATGTTAATATTTCTGAATAAAATATTCTTAGTCTTTAATATGATGGCTGAGACTTTATTTTTTAAAAACAATGGGAACATTGAGTCCTTCACTGTGCCAACCACCAGGGATGCGCTCCAGCCTGTGTGCGCACGTCTACACCATCAATGCACTCCAGCCTGTGTGTGTGTGTGTGTGTGTGTGTGTGTGTGTGTGTGTGTGTGTGTGTGTGTGTGTGTGTGTGTGTGTGTGTGTGTGTGTGTGTGTGTGTGTGTGAGCATCTCCATCCCCAGGCTGCCATGTCTTCTGAGGGGGCAGATAGTTTATCAGTAGCAGTGGGTCTCACACTGGGCAGCTTCTTCTAGTGTCCCTCAGCTCTCCCTGCTCATCACTTTACAAATCATTTACCATTTTAATACTCAAGCAATACAATGTATTCTTTTATTGCATTTATTGATGTGCAGGTTATCAAAGAAGCAGGGCTGGGGCAGTTTTGGCTATGCTGGCCCACCATGATTTTATTTACTAATAATAACTTCATGGCAAGCTAAATTAACACTGTTAATTAAACAAATGACATGAACAGGAGAGATTTAATTGGACTAGCCAGAAAATTAGGAGTAAATTATGTCAGCCCGGCCCAAAAATGACCAAAAAGGTTCTTAATATTTAATTAACTGGATAGAACCATTGTAATTTGTCTTCACTGTGTCAGTGAGAGTTATATGAAGGTCTGTCTCAGTCTGAGCACCAGTCAACTTGAACTCCAGCTCTTACTTAGCCCTCATAGTCCTAACTAGACCCACACTGGCTCTTAATGGGCTGCCGTTATCTAGCCCTAAGCCGCAAACAGAACTAAATGTGTCTGGATATGTGGTAGAAATAACCGCACAACTAAGCCTACTCCAAAGATTGAAAAGGCTTTTACAGCTTGAATGCATCAAGTGTTAATCAGAGTTGTTGAGGATCAGTCGGTCCAACAGAAACACTGAAAACAACAGAGGCTCTACTGAGATATTTGCTCTCTCTCTCTCTCTCTCTCTCTCTCTCTCTCTCTCTCTCTCTCTCTCTCTCTCTCTCTCTCTGTGTGTCCATAGCCGGCCCAAGGCATACTCGCTTAGGGCTCCCACACCACCAGGGCCCCCAAAGAACACAAATATATGATAATTATTTCTGTTTGCTCCCCCTATAAGGCCAGAATGATACCAGAATGATTTTATCTAATTTCAAATAATGCTAACTATAGTGGGCAGTTTAACTGCAGTGCTGAGGTAGTGGTATGGGGGGCCCAATTTGAAATTCTGCTTAGGGCCCTAGAAAGGCTTGGGCTGCCCCTGTGTGTGTCAGCATTTACAAAGGCAGTAGCCTTCCTTGTTGTGTCACTCAGTCCAG
>JAODXP020000033.1:17127966-17142451 GCA_027497455.2 Sardinella longiceps | reverse complement strand
TAATCTTCAGGTGGTTTTTCAAGGATTCTGCAGTGTCAACAAAGCCAGATGGTGAGAAACATTCCATACCTGTATTCCCCACTTTACATTCTTTTCCTTTGTCACAGTCCCTTTGTCTTTATATTATGTTTAGCCTATTTAAAGTCTTTGAACTGACTCTTAAAATCAGACACACTATCAAGCTCCAAATAAAAAAAGTCTAATAGTGAGCAGTGTAATGAGTTGATCTAACACTAATTTAACAACCTGACTGTTCCCTCCTGTGGAATCATCATATTTTCCTACATGTTTTTGACTAGTGGTTATCTAAAAGCTAGCGTAGGTCTCATTGACAGCTGCATTAAAGCAATGCTACGGAAAGAATTCAATTATAGCCAAGTTGTACTCGCCTGCTAAATGCACTAGTTAGTGAGTGAACAAAATTATTTGGAACAGCATAGACTGAATGCGAACGCGAAGCACTTTGATTTAACAGTAACTTTGATTTAACAGTAACTCAGATCTTACTTCCGGTTTTGAATAATCAGTTTCCATTGATTCAGTATTAAGTGCTTGTTCGCTTCTGTGTTTGCGTTCGGTCTATGCTGTTCCAAATTATTTTTGTTCCACTCGCAAACTACTGCATTTAGCAGGCTTGCTCAACAGCGCTATCCTTCACTCTGGAGCTTTCCTTTAACAGACTGATTGTATGTCACCAGTATGGCTGCAGATAGGCCTACCACTCTGAAGCAGATTGAAAGAGCATCTTATTTTTATGCGTAAGCAGAATAAAGCAAACTTTCACCCATTTTTTTTTATCGATTTTGACCTGTTCTGCTCTTTTTTGGTATCCATCCATCCATCTCATATCCATCTAATGACTGACCATCAGGGCAATCACACCCTTACACCCCTCAAAACTCTGTTTGTGTGCATTCTAGTTGAGCTTCATGGCCCTGCCTCTGGACTAGCGCCTCAGAAGTTTCTATCTGAGAGAAACGTTGCAGGGTTTAAGCCCATCCCCAGAGGAAAGCTGGAGGGCTGTGATGCTTTTGATGTTGCCACTATGATGCAGGAGGCTTACGGGGATGAAGACTCACTAAAAGTTACTCTGATCCTTCTGAGGAAGATGAACCACAACAGCCTTGCAGACAAGCTAGAGAGGTAGCTGAAAAAATATTATTATTATTATTATTATTATTATCCAGTATTTTATCATGTGTATTACTGTAACGTGAATAATTAAAAGGTGTTTTAATTTGCATTTAATCTTCTTGTGTTTTGTTAGAGATGCTGGAGAAGCATGGTGAGACTTTCCATACATACACAGTCCACTTCTAGTTCAGTGCAGTTCAGTCCATACATACACAGTACACTTCTAGTTCAGTCCATACATACACAGTCCACTTCTAGTTCAGTGCATACATACACAGTACACTTCTAATTCAGTGCAGTTCAGTCCATACATACACAGTACACTTCTAATTCAGTGCAGTTCAGTCCAAGCATACACAGTACACTTCTAATTCAGTGCAGTTCAGTCCAAGCATACACAGTCCACTTCTAGTTCAGTCCATACATACACAGTCCACTTCTAGTTCAGTGCAGTTCAGTCCATACATACACAGTACACTTCTAGTTCAGTCCATACATACACAGTCCACTTCTAGTTCAGTGCAGTCTAGTCATTCTGACACTTATTTCTGATTCATTCATTCTGATCATTGTAATACAGGAAAGATGTGCAGTATGATTGTGTAATACAATAGCTGTTTACATCATATTTAACAGTAATTCATAATTAGTCATATATAACCTACTGTATGAAACATTATGTCCTGTAGATGCAATTGTCCAGGAAGTATAAAAGAAAGGCACAAAAAGTGGATGATGGAGAGGTTTGGTGAGATGCATGAGTGTATTGAGGAGGGAAAGAACAAAACACTCCATGAATGTAAAATCAACTGTAATGATATTTTTAATTGCTTGGAACATGAAAAAAATCGAATTGTAATGACCATAGGCATTGCTGGAATTGGTAAAACTGTATGTGTACAGAAGTTCATGCTGGACTGGGCAGAAGGAAAGGCCAATCAGGATGTTGTTTTTGTTGCATTTCCATTGCGGCGCTTGAATTTAATACAGAATGACAATGGACTCTCCAGAGTCTAATCCTTGACTTTCATCCTCAACTAGGGTTGCCACCTGTGTCTGGCAAAAATCCTGTTAATTTTTACCGTCGAATCGACCTTTTTTGTTTGTAAGCAACAGCGCCCTTCGCACATCTAACCCAAGATAAAAATCACCCTTCTAAGCTGCAATTGTGTAGCTCTAATTAGTAAAAATGACACTTACTAATTATTTGTTTAGTTAATTGCTTTATTTAATAGCAGGCATTTTCTATAAAATCTTGAAAAACAGGATTTTTTCAGGATTAAAAAAAAAAAAAAAAAACATCCGGGACAGACCATGAAAACCCAGGACAATCAGGAAAATCCGGGACAGGTGGCAACCCTATCCTAAACTTATCGTATGAAGATCCTAATCATCTTTGATGGTAGATGAACAAACTCCCCTAAAGGTAGAAAAGAACATGAAAATTAAAGACCCACATTAATCTGTTCCATTGGATGTGTTCATAAACCAATCTGAGAAAAGGTAATCTTCTGCCAAATGCACTTGTGTGGGTGCTGTCCCGACCAGCAGCTGTTAAACGGATCCCTCCTAAATACATTGATCGGTGGTCAGAAGTACAAGGGTTCAATAATCAACCAAAAGATGCCCTGCCACACCACGCAGGGACACTGTAAATGCTATTGTCTGTAAGTGTGTCTGTGTGAAGTAAAAGCACTTATGGGGTTTGGCATTCATTTTTATTGTGGTGTAGTGTCACATACATCCATACTCTCCTTTACACACAAAATACACTCACTCAAACATGTGAAAACGGGGATCAACTAGGAAAAACAAACAAACAAAAAAAAAACATAAACATCAGTCTCACAACAAGATCATATAGGCCTAGCTTCCCCTCTGTCACTTCAACTGATAAACACTTTCTTGTGAGACGTCAAACTCAGAGAGGTCATTATTAAAGGAAAAATCCGGAGTGAATCAACACATAGCCCTACTGTTTTATAGTGCCAAGCGCTATAGCCACCTCAATCACTCGATTTCATGCAAAGCAGACTGAGATAGCGAAACGACAGCTAACGGTAACAGAATGGGGCATTTCAAAATGAAAGCAAATCGATTAGGTTTAGTTTTTGACATGTGTTACCTGCCATTTCGCAAACTCGGTCTACGATGCACAATATTTGATCATTGAAGTGGCTTTCAGTAGCGCTTAGCAGTATAAAACAGCAGGGCTAGATGTTGATTCACTCCGGATTTTACCTTTAAGGCCAAAGAAATAAAACAAAAGTCTGATTGTCTTTAGCAGCAGTGATCTACTACTGTACATATTAGATATACTGTATACATGTTAATTTTATCACCTAACAGTAAGTTGTCTATGCTTATCATGCCTCACTGCACTGGTGTAACATAACAGTAGCAGTAGTCCATTGCTAATTGAATAGAACATGAAGACAGATAGCCTATCACACAGTCCGTCTCTGTGTGGTACTGCAGGTCTACCATTGACACGTATGAGGACCAAGTGGCAAACTAATCAGCTGATTGATTTGTCAGACATTACCGGTAATAATCATTAACTTCTGTAGTCATAATGTAAACCCCTCTTACTAGGCTATATCCAGTTTTATCACCAACAAAAAGAAAGAAATAACTAAAAAAAGAAAGAAGTCTTCTGGATCAGCATTTTTACCCATTCTGAGAGAAAGAAAAAAATGACTAAGACCTACAGCTCTTACAAAACCAAAAACTGTTCCTGCAACTAGGTGTTGCCATCATAAGTAATAGCCAACATTTCGCATAATTTCAAATTCTTATATCTTCATGCATCAACTTCCTTTGGAAAGACAGTTAAAAAAAAAAAAAACAACAACAACAAAAACACACTTCCCCACACTTTCACTCTCACTCACAATATAATATGCAACAGCTCCTTTGCTTAGTTCTAAAAGGTAACATTCCACCACCCACCCACAGGCCTACGAATGTGTTACTTATCACACAGAATAATACACTTCCCACAATTCCATTTGGCATTCTATTGGCACCATTCAGTCAGTAAACAGAAATAGTCACAGTTCAACCAGTCTGACTACCAGACAGAAGGCAGATCAGAGCCCACGGCAGCCGACTGGCACCAGGTTTGGCAGTCTGTAGCCCATGGGATGACATAAAGAAGGAAACGTGAACTGATGCTATAGCCCTCTTCAAATCAGGTCTACACATGTCAACTCCCACTCACCAGAACATCAATTGGAAATTAAAACGACATCATGATGGCAACTGTGTTCTTTGATATATTGCAGACCAGTCAATCTGATATGTACACACACACACACACACAGAAACATGCACACTCACACACAAAACATAGGATACAAACATAGAGTGATGTAAAGCTTTCTCACAAGAGAACACAAATCGTCTGTCGTCTTTATCAGCAGCTTTTTCACCAGAGTAGCAGAATGTTCAGTCTGTACTTAATTTATTTTTCTGAATACAAAGAGACAGACCAGAGATACAGAGAAAGAAAGAATGAAAGAGCAACAGAAAGGGAGAGAGCGAATAAAGCCACCATTACCATTGACACAGATCAATTCTCTCTACCATGTCACAAAACTTTTTTTTTAAGGAGAAGCAAAAGCAAATCAGGCACAAATCAGAACACACAATAACTGACTATTCTAGAACACACCATGACTGACTATTCTAGAACACGCCATGGCCGACTATTCTAGAACATGCCATGGCTGACTCTTCTAGAACACGACATGACTGACTATTCTAGAACCCATGATGGGCCTCTTCCCCCAAGAGCTCATCCAAATTCAAGGCCAAGACAAAAGGAAATCAAAGGCAACAAAGCTCAAGAAAATAGGAAAAGAGCACTCAAATAAACAAATGCTCCATAACTGAAACAAACATGTAAACTACAAAAATGTAGAAAGTTTTAAGCAACAGCAGACAGCTCACACTTGAGGCCTTGATTCTCTCTCTTGATCATTCTCTCTAAGACACACACACACACACACACACACACACATAGTTGTATATGAATGACATCTCCACACATACCCACCCAGAGAGAAAACAAAGCATGGAGGAGACAATGAAAGAAAGCCATACTGTATCTTCACAAAACAATGGCACATCACACATTTCTACAAAGATCTCTACAGATTTTCATTTTCTTGTCAGTATCACTTTCACTCTTTTCATAATGAATAATGTTTGTCTTCTTCTTATAAAGACGTTGCATTAGAGTTTAAAGAGCCCTGTGCTTTTTTTTTTTTTTTTTTTTTGATGACATTCACAGCCATTTTGGAAACAAAGAGGTGTGTGTACCAATCAGCACACACTGTGCTTAACATTAGGGAGCAGCCAATTGGCCGACTCGGGTAACCAAGAAATGAAATCCACCAATCAGGATGCAGTAAACCACATAGGCTAGCCTCCTGAGCATGCTACCAATATTGCACATTTGGTCTTGGGGACGACTCTGGTTGGGGCCAAGCAGAATGCTGGACCCAACCATATAAAGTGTTTGCTTTTGGCCTTGCATCAAAGTCAATGCAAGCCGGTTGGGGTAGTCTGAGGTGCTATTCGTCTTTGAGAGTAGACTTGAGCCCCCATGAAATGACACAGAAACATAATGAAACTACATAGTTCAGTAGGATTCTCCTTCCACGACCTTTTCCACCTCTACCTAGCCAATGCACGCCTATCCCACGCATGTCCCCAGCCAGACAGGAAATCTATCAGAATTAAGCGTCATAAATTTTCCTTGTTTTCCTACCTGGACAGGAAATGCAACTGCCCAAATCCCGCCCCCCCACTGCCCAGTCAACACAGTCCAATCTGCCAATATCTCCATCACCCAGACACCAATGTCATATAATCACAAGATAGCCTCATAAAAACCATCACTTCCTGTCTAGACAGGAAATACAGTGCACCCCACCTGCCCATACCATATACTGTAGCCCAGTGCTAGTTTGCTAATGCTAATCAAAAACCAAGCTGTACCCCCTCACCCGCCCCAATGTCCTCACTTCCTGTTAGGCATGACCTAACAAAGCTCCACAACAGAAGCCAACAAAAAAGCATCATATATTCACTCAAACAAAAACTATTCAATAACTCCACTTCTGTTTCGTCGCTGAGTTTGAACAGCGCCGATAACTGGAACTGATCCAACCAAATGTGATTAAAGATCCGATCCAGCTCACATGTGGCTCTAACGTGGCTCAGTTTCGGTTTAGCTCCTCTGAGTCCATCCAGCAGCAGCAGGTCTGGGTTGAAATGTGAGATGATGATGATGATGACAGCAGAGTATCTGTGTTAAGAGTCTAGTAGAACAACAGTGATTGTTGTCTGGGTCAAGGGGTCCGCACACTGGCAAAGTACTCTGCACTCCGCTTCCAACATTCTATTCCATTGTTTTCAATGCACCAGCGCCAAACTCTTCCACCGCCGATTGTGAAAAACGAGTTTACGTCCATTTTGTTGTGGCCATTCATTATGATCCATTGGTGATTCAGAGGCTACTGTACTATGTTTTTTGCCTGTAGTGTTCTGCCGGTGTAGAGGGTAAACAAAATTGTCGAATTCGAAAGTGCTCCGCAATGCTGACGGAATCAGTGTGCGGAGGCCTTTATGGAACAGTTGAGACTGCTGTCCTGTGGCGAATTCAGCGGTCGTCACGTTTTGCTCCATTTCCCATTCATCCCTATGGGTGACGTTTAAAACGTTTTGTAACGTAAAGTCACTTTGAAAACGCCACAGATTAAGGACCAATCGAGTACAAGGCGGGTGACTGTTGTCCAGATTACCAGATCAGAAGTTTGTTAGAAGGGGGCACGCAGAGGCAAAATGAGACAAGTGAGGAGTAAAAGGCTAAAGGTCAAATTGTCTGGATCAGAACAGAACTGTAGTCTCAGACTCACAGACAGGTAAAATAGTATGAGGGTTGATGGAGGGGACTCCAATCAGGAAAGGCAAAAAAGGAGCCTTCCAAGCATGCTTCCACAACTTTCAGAAACACTCCTTTTCTTTGTAGTGTACAACTTCCGAGGCTAGCGTTCTACCTTGGAAGCATTCTGGACTTTGAGAGATAGTGACAGTAAGAGAATGGCAAAGGCTGAAAGTGGGCCAAATGTCGGGCTTGAAAGGTCATTTGGTCTAGCAGATGCTGAAAAAAGGCGGCATCCACAGCCTCCAAAAAGAGGAGCGGATGAAAGAGCAGCATGCAGTGAAAGGTGAAAGGCCATGATTGGAAGGTGACTTGGTCTGGTAGGTGCTGAGTAGGGGTCTCCAGGCAACACGTAAGGTCAAGGGTCATGGTTGAAAGTTCCGTTGGTCTGGTAGGTGCTAAGCAGGGTGGTGGTGTCCTCGGTCTCCAGGCAACAGGGAAGGTCAAGGGTCAAGGTTGAAAGGTCAGTTGGTCTGGTAGGTGCTGAGCAGGGTGGTGGTGTCCTCGGTCTCCAGGCAACATGGAAGGTCAAGGGTCAAGGTTGCAAGGTCAGTTGGTCTGGTAGGTGCTGAGCAGGGCAGCGTCCACGGGCTCGAGGCAGGAGGGGCAGGTGAAGGAGCGCATGAGCCAGGCGTCGATGCAGTCCACGTGATACGTGTGCAGGCACGGCAGGAAACGCAGCGACTCCCCCAGCTCAAAGTCCATCATGCAGATCACACACCTAAACAGAGACAGGGGAGACAGGACAGTGGTTAGGGGTGGATAAACACACACACACACACACACACACACACACACACACACACACACACACACAGTAGTTCAGATCACACACCTGCATAGACAGGGGAGACAGGACAGTGGTGGATAATACACACACACACACACACACACACACACACACACACACACACACACACACACACACACACACACACACACACACTTCAGATCACACACCTGCAGAGACAGGGGAGACAGGACAGCAGGGATGGACACACACACACACGACACACACACACACACACACACACATACAGTAGTTCAGATCACACACCTGCACAGACACAGGGGAGACAGGACAGTGGTTAGGGATGGATAAACACACACACACACACACACACACACACACACACACACACACACACACACACACAGTAGTTCAGATCACACACCTGCACAGACACAGGGGAGACAGGACAGTGGTTAGGGGTGGATAAACACACACACACACACACACACATACGGTAGTTCAGATCACACACCTGCACAGACAGGGGAGACAGGACAGTGGTTAGTGGTGGATAATACACACACACACACACTCTCACACAAACACACACACACTTCAGATCACACACCTGCAGAGACAGGGGAGACAGGACAGCAGGGATGGACACACACACACACACACACACACACATACAGTAGTTCAGATCACACACACCTGCACAGACACAGGGGAGACAGGACAGTGGTTAGGGTGGACAACACACACACACACACACACACACACACATACAGTAGTTCAGATCACACACACCTACATAGTGGAGACAGGACAGTGGTTAGGGGTAGACACACACACAAACAAACACACACACACACAAACACACACACACACTCGCACAGTTCAGATCACACACCTACAGAGTGGAGACAGGACAGTGGTTAGGGACACAGACACTGTGGTATTCACACACACACTACGACACACACACACACACACACACACACACACACACACACACACACACACACACACGAGAGAGAGAGAGTGTTGTCCGTACTCTTTGTTCCTCTTGTCTGGGTGCGTCTCTGAGGGCTGGTAGATGCCGCGGGGCAGGTGTTGGATGAGACCCATGCGCTGGGCCAGTCTCACCTGCTCCTCCTCACTCAGCTGGGACCCAGGCACACCTGGATGGCCCGCCATCGCCGCTGCCACCGACGACGGGTGGAACACGGGCACATGCTGGGCAGCTCGCTCCTGATGCACACACACACAGACACACACACAAAAAGGTATGATGAAAAACAAAGTATGCACAGATCATCATCAGACAGAAAAAAGTTAATTTAAGTTATATTAAGTTTTTTTATTTTTTTATTTCTGTCTATTTTGTTTTTGCTTGATTATTTTACTGCACTTTGGTCGACTGCTGTTGTATATAAAGTGCTTTAGAAATAAATCTGACATTGACAACCCTGTCGAACATATTTACTTCCCTTTTTGTTTTTATTTCCTGGGAAGTTTATCTGCCAGTCAGTCAGTCTGCCTGTCTGTCTATCTATAGTTTAACACGTTTGAGTTTTTCAAAATAATTTAATCTGGATCAATAATGATTTAATGAATACTATCACATCATTAAATACAATTAATAATGTATTAATAATACATTCTCATACATCGCCAGTTCTGTATGAATCGAAGCATGAATAAGCATATGAATGGAAGCATGTATCCTCACTAAGCTACATCCTTCCAACTTTTACAAGTTTTATGTACACAAATGATTCATTTGGGGTCATTGCCCAGCCTGTCATTGCACTTGGTAGGATTTGCCTAGTCTTGGCACAGCATGCTGCACGCAGCTGAGCAGAGCAAAGTGACCAGGTCACCAGCGTGTTGTAGGTACAGTATGAAGCACTCTGACTACACTACACCCCGGAGAGAGAGACACAGTGGGAAATGTCTCATGAGGCATATGCTCAGCTGGTCTATTTTTAGCACACATCTCTCTCTCTCTCTCTCTCTCTCTCTCTCTCTCTCTCTCTCTCTCTCTCTCTCTGATAAATATCAGGCAAAGACCAACCCCTATGGGTTCTCCTCACAGGCAAGATTGTTTACACTGACTAGACGTTAGCATTGTTGCTAACTTTGTTGGTTGCAATACAATTTCCCATTGCCAACCAACTAGGATGCTTAGCAACTATTGTATGCTATCGGGAAACAGAGGCCTTATTTGTCTACTTTTTAACTAGTCAAGGTTATCTATATTTATGCCACATTTTAACACTGGAAAGCAAAATTCAATTCTAGGTGTAAGGTCTCTGAAATGGTGTTCTTGTGCACCTCTCTCTTCAATGACCCACATTCTAACAAATGAAAAAAAAAATGTGGGCCTAATTATGTTAGGATTTAGTCTGGCCATGATATGTAGCAACTCTGAAAGATATGTAAGGCTATAACAGGTTATAACTTAACTAGTTACTCAATGAAAGGGGAGCTGCAATGAGTTAAGATTTTTGAGATAAGACTGCTGGACATGTTTGAAGCCAGATGATCAAAAGAATAGCCTTGGAAAATGACTGTTATGTTCTGTCTCCATTCTACTGAGCATAGTGGATGGAGGTTTCCAGCCTCCACCTTCAGACAGGCATGCAGGAGTTGTGTTTTTTGCAAGAGACTTGTCAGTCAAAAAAATGCCATTTTGCGTTGCCTTAGATTAGAAGTTTCAATAAGCCCAATCCCACAAGGATTTCCAAAGGATCTCCATTGATTGCAGGCTAAATCACGTTAAAGAAGAAATCCAGTGTGAATCAGTCATATGCCCTGTTATTATGCCCCATTCACTTTGTGTTAGATGCCGGTTCACTGCTTGGCCTGGCCTATGTTGTATCAAAGTTTCTTATTCTTTTTCCTATCGACAGCACTTGGTGAGTTTGAACAACAGGTATGGATTGATTTACACTGGATTTCTCCTTTAACATTTCCTTCGGCATAGTTTAAGAAATATCATGTTGGACTGCCCTCTATTAAGAATCCACAGCATCCTATTTGAGCCCTAGTTGTTGTTGTCAGCACCTGGTAGGGTGGTGGTGGTTCTCCTGGTAGACTGGCTCCCTCGGAGTCGTTTAGAAGAGACAAGTCATCAGCACTCTGCGACGACAGACAATTCCCCATTGAAAATGGACCAGGCGCAACGAAGGACGCACGACTCCACCAAAACCTCGCAAAATAAGACCCAGACAACTTGCCAGAGAAGGAGTGAAACGACACCCACGTAAACTGTTGCCAATTTTATTTCTAAATATATTACTAGCTGGCTACGGTTTAGAAAGGCACGTTAACCCCGTCTTTTTAATGCTAACCTGGCTTTACTAACGTTACAAACCTAGACTCGACACCGATTGCATTTCCTTGCGAGATAATCTTGATTTACTACTCTTTGCTGCAACGTCAGAGTGTCCCCACTATACGCAACGCAGCACAATATGCATCTGACATGTGTATTGTGCATGGAGTAGCGTGGCAAACAGCTGTCTTATATTTTTAGGTAAGACCTCTTGACAACTCCATCTCTCCTTTCGCTGTGTTTACAAACTCTTGGAGCGGAAGTGGACTCCTATTGCATTTTGGGAAACGTAGTTCAAGATAATTGATGGTTGCGCCAACCCAATGTTTGCACTGACTAATTTTTTCATGCATAGAGTATCAGTGTACGTCGTAATCTGATATATTTGGATATAATTTATAAATGTGTTTTTGAATAAAATGTATTCATGAAAAAAAAAATCTGCTGTTTTATTCGCAATGCAGCTGTCAAGGTAGACATAATATAGCCATGGCAGTAGGGGGCAGCGATGAGCTCAACGACTTAATATTCAAAGAGAAGTAGAGGAAGACGGCCAAGCGTATGTTGTTTCCCACGAGCCAAAAAACTTGGTTGTTAAGCGTGTATAATCTTGTCGTTACACCTTCGACTGCCGTTACTTGGAGTCTTACGAGGTAATTTGACGGTCTGTAACTTGGCGCTGAGGATAGCAGAGAGTTTGGAGAGAAGTGTCAACATTGAACGCTGAAGTGTTGACACAGACGAGAAAGATGCAGATCACGCTAAAGACACTGCAGCAACAAACTTTCCAGATTGACATCAATGAAGACCTAACGGTAAGCCACTATCGTTAACGTTAGCGACGTTTTAACTGCGTTGACTTGTTGAATAACATAACATGTCTGTCAAGTTTAGATTGCAGGCTTGGCTAATGCGGCGAGATCTGACGTTAGCTAACGCTATTTATTCCGTCAGTTTGCAGGAATGTGTCAGCATGCTTACAGGCTGTGCTAGCGACCGTTGTGTCAAACCAGTTAGCTAGAAGCTGCCTAGCAAGCTAATAACGTCAGCTAGCTTTAGGTTGCTGGAAGTACAGAAACAGCTGTCATCATGCTAGCTTGAGTAATTAGAGGGACCATGTAAAATGAGAATTTGCCACCGTAAAGAATTGACAGTGTGTATTTTGTGTTGGGGGGTAGTAAACTCCGCGTTTCTGAAATATGTGAGTCTTGGAAATGACTAACAAGGAAATAATTGTTCATTTATTAAGGGACGTTAATGTTCCCTGGCAAACATGCTATTTGCTATGCAGCTAGGGTTAGCATGCTAACTAGCATAAGTGCCAGCAGAAGAACACTTCCAGGGGGCACAAGACGCATCAACACGGCCAGATACTGCGTGCTTGTTGTACCAGTCAGTTATGGCCGACATTATTGCACTTTTATACAATTGAGTGTCTTCGAAGCTGACTGTCTTTGTGTTTTATCGCAGACTTAGTGCCATTAACTAGGCCACGTGAATGACACATTGCCCAAAACAAGCACTGAAGTGACGTTAACGTCAGTCTTGAACTTAAAGGCACAGGTTAACTCACCACCGCTGAAGTGCCAGTTGCTATTAGATGGCTGCTATTTGTAATGGTCTATTTTTAACGTTACGAAGGTGTGTGAAAAACGTGGGGGGATTAATTATTGACCAGACGACTGGAGAACAAGTAGTGTAATCTAGGAATAACGGTGTTGGCCTTCTGTACCCCACGAACCCTAGAACTGCGCCCCGCTTGTTCATGCATCAGCATGCAGAATTGTATTCCTCCCTCGGCATCGTGCATTGATGATTTCTTCTTGCGACTGCGCTTTGTGTCCACAGGTGAAGGTCTTGAAAGAGCGAATTGAGGCAGAGAAAGGCAAAGACAATTTCCCTGTACTGGGACAGAAGCTGATTTATGCAGGAAAGATCTTGCAAGATGACACCCCCATCAAAGAATACAAGATCGATGAGAAGAACTTTGTGGTGGTGATGGTGTCCAAGGTGGGTGGTGGACCCATTATGTTTTGTTTATGTTAAGTCAACTTCAGATCTAAAACCCTACAGTCTATTCTTGAGGGGAGATATTTCTTATCAGTTTTTTATTGGATCCCAGGAAAACTAGCAAATACTGATTAGGAATTTAATGGAAGTCCAAAGAAAGTCCCTTGCAAAAATAAGCAAAAAATGTGCAATATTGCCGCAAACTAATTTGCATAAGAAAATATGACCTTGTAGAGTACTTGACCGAAACCTCTGGCAAAGTTGTGGGGGATTTGCAGTAAACTGCTAATTCGGTGCCAAAAGTATGTTACAAGTATGCCATTAGTGATAAATTGTTTTGGTAAAAAAAAAAAAGACAAATTGGCAATTGTGGAGAATTAGAGTATTTACCATTGATTTGCCAAAACAATTTACCAGTATTGGCAAGCTTCTGATGAAGTTTGGCAACAAATTGCCAATTTGGCAAACAATTCTCTGTTTGCCAGAAGTTTGCGGCAAGGTTACAACAAGGTCAGATTTTCACATGCAAATTACTTTGCTGCAACATTGCAGCAAATTTGTGGTATTTTATTTAATTATTTTTGTAGGGGAGAGCAGAGAATTAGTAGCCTACATGTTTGGACTTGTAAACTGTACCTTGGATTAATTTCTGTCATATCTTGGAAATATTACTTCAGGAGCCAACAATGTAAAATTTGACACCAGCAAAGAACACAATTTAGAGCTCACTGTCTTAAATGCACTCTACTTAAACTACTGTATTAAAAAGCTTGGACATGTACTTCTTGACAGTTAGGGCTTGTGTTTAACAGGAGAGAAAAAAATGTTGTCATGTATCAGCATTTACGGTTGCAGGCTGTGAACACATTGACAATTTTCTTTTTCTTTCTTTCTTTCTTTCTTTCTTTCTTTCTTTCTTTCTACATCTCTTCCCATGCTTTCTGTCTTTCTCTCTTTTTCTTCCTTTCTCCATTTTTTTCTTGCTTTCTTCATTTCCTCTCTCATTCACTCTATCCTTCTCTCTCTTTCTTGCTCTATCCATCTTTCTCTCTTCTCTATTTCTCTCTCTCTCACTCTATCCTTCTCTCTCTTTTCTCACTCTATCCCCCTCTCTCTCTCTCTCTCACTCTATCCTTCTCTCTCTCTTTCTCACTCTATCCCCCTCTCTCTCTCTTCTCTCTCTATCCTTCTCTCTCTCTCTCTGTCCCCCTTCCTTCTTTCTTTCTTTCCTTCTCCATTTTTTTCTTTCTTTCTTCATTTTTCTCTCTCTCTCTCTCTCTCTCTCTCTCTCTCTCTCTCTCTCTCTCTCTCT
>JAODXP020000033.1:17105431-17110431 GCA_027497455.2 Sardinella longiceps | reverse complement strand
CACACACACACACAATCTTCTTCTTTTTACATGGTTGGTGGAAACTCTCCTTCTCTTATTTCTTTCTTTCTTTCTTTCTTTCTCTCTTTATTTTCCTGATTTTTCTGATTTTTCTGACATAAAATAAATACGTCGATAATGCATTTAGTTTGCAGGAAGACACACAAAAAAGAGTTTAAACCTCCATGGGCTAATTCAGGAAGGAGTGAAGGACCGATTTGACGGAGGACACAGGCTGCCGTCACGTGATGCGGTAGGCACCGTGCTACAACTTCAAGCCACGGGCTCACGGAGCTGCCGTTAGCGGCCCGGAGGCTCCCCACGGCGGTGAAAAATGCGGACAGAGCACGCTACCGACTCTCTCTCTCCGCAAGAGGGAATGCAGTCGGCCTGTGCACTCGGGTCGATATATTCAGACCGTCAAAAATAGCCCACATTATCCAAGCCACGGCCAACTTGATGTTGCTTAAAATATAAAATAGAAATACAGCCTTTTATCCCATGTTGGAGACTTTTTTCGTCCCGACTCTGCTCTGGCGCTGCAACAAACGCACGAATGCATCAATATTCCCTGATTCTCTGAAGCCATTGCCACACTCAAAAACACGCTCCTTGCCACTAAAACATGCGAACAGAAGAAAGAATGAATAATTTAGCATTTGACACAAGTTAAACAGTAAAACAATAAAAGGGTTAACATCGTTTCGGACGACAATTGGGCTACATAAAGGCTTTTTTTATGTTGCAACACTTTCCGCCACTGTAATCAAACCATTAAAACTTCATGCAAATGAGTAGACTGACGCTGTGTAGCAAGGGCCTCCGGCAAATTAAAACATAAATAAATAAGTAAATTCGCGAAATCAGAGGCCACTGTCTCCACGGCAGCTTGGCGATTTTGGCGAGCCGTTCTTCCGTTCCATTATCCACCCACACCGACTCCACGCGCGCCACCTGTTCTTTCCAGAAAAGCTTTTATGGCCGTTAATAATACATAATTTACACGCGTGCCCACATAGCTCGCGTATGTATGCCCACGCAGATTTCTTTTTGTTTTGTGTTTAATTTTTCATGAAAATTAAATGGGCGAGATTACACAGACGGCAGTGGCAACCGCGAGACAATAGGGAGGGATTCCGGAGCGCAAAACGCTCGCGCTGCGCTGAGATCCAGACACACACGCGCACATGCACAAGAAGCACGGCGACGACGAGACATGTAGTAGAAAGCAACACACACACACACACACACACACACACACACACACACACACACACACACACACACACACACACACACACACTCACAGTCAATCGCGATCACTGCCTTACACACACACACACACACACACACACACACACACACACACACACACACACACACGCACGCACAAAGAGGGCATTCATTTAACACGTCCCTCGTCTGCTTGCGATGCATCTTCCTTACCCGCACCTACAAACCCCCAAACAGCCACTCTCCTCATATAAACTTTACTCGGCCTCTTAATTACAAAATATATGCCAGAAATTCCGTAAAAGCCTACAACGCTTGAGACGTGTTTAACGTGCGGTGAGCCTGAACTCAACTCGTAATGGCAGGGAGGGTTCTTGGGGCAATGTATTTTAATTAATGGGGTTAAAACCGCAGCAAACCAGATGCACACGGTCGTTCTCTGTGCAATTTTGGCAAGGAAAGTATTTTTTATTGATTCCAGAAAAGCTCCTGTTTCGCTCCGGGCGTCCCAGAAAATCCACAAGATGTTAAGTTTTCGCAAGCATTGAGGACGAAGACGCTCAAAACATGCTCACTATGGTAGCATTTTGTTATGTTAGTAAAAACAAATCCTCTAGGCCTACTCAGACTTTGCAACAGGGACTTGTACTAATATGCTGTGACTATATGATCACAGAGCCTAATATTTACATTTTAAAAAGACACAATTAATGTAGGTCCGATATAAGATGAATCAACAATGAAAAAGAAATAGGTATTATTTGAGAAATGAGAATACTATTTAAAACGACACCATATGAAATAAACCAACATCATCTAGATCTGGGCCTACAGATTGCAAAGCCCAGCCTCCGAGTAAACAACTAGGCTCCTGCACAGACTTGGTTATAGGGTTCATATCATATTAAACTGTCCTTAAATATTTTAAAACAACAAATATATTTTCTACCAATTTATTATTTGTGGAGCTAATATCAGAAAAGAATGAACTGCCAACTGACATTCGTGAGAGAGTGCGCACTGGACTCGGCTCGGTAGAGCGCATTGGCACCACCGGTGAATGCAGCCCCCTGAACAACAATGTCATAAATAATACATGGATATCATGATTATTACATTTAATTCCGTGCATTATGTTTCCCAAATTTTTTGTATGAGTGCTGATTTTATTTTCCCACCATTATGGACTGTAGAAGACAGTTTACACTAAGTGTTTTAAAAAATCATCAAGTTGGCAAAGTTGAACACCTCAAGACAATTTTGCACATTTTCACTAAATTGCAGAGAAGAATAAACTTTACATTAGTCTGACATCGACTGATCCCTTTGAGCTTAAAAAATGTGAGGTTTTATAGGCCAGGGAAGACCTGGCTCTGCCGATCACCGGAGGCTAGAAACTGATAAATACTGCTACTACAGTGGATAAAAGTTAAATCATAAATAGTTTTCGACAATCAAAAATGTCTAAACTATCAAAATGTTTTACAAGTCATACTGCTGCTACAAGTTGAGTATATTATAGGCCGACCGTTTTCCTCGTGAGCAGGGGAGCCGCTGCACGCACTGACACACACACACACACACACACACACACACACACACACACACACACACACACACACACACACACACACACAACTTTTTCAAAAGCATCCAGCCAATATCAGCTTTTCACATTCGCGACTTGTCGACAAAAATGAGCTAGACACCCTCTTGAGCGTGACCTTATCTGACCCGTAGTGTTTCAGAAACCTCTGCCAAAAGCTGGGACAGGAAAAAAAAATAGGCACATAAATCACTCAAAAAGCAACACATACGGGCCATAGCAGTGTGTTTTATATAAACTCTATACACCAAATGTGAATAAATAGGCTAAACTATTAGGTTTTTCTGTCCTTCCATGACCCAAGCGCCGTAGGCCTTGCAAACCGCCAAAGCCGCTTCCCGAAAGTATAGCCTACAAAACCTAAACAAAGACGAAAAAGGAGCCTTCGAGCGCAAGAGCCAAGTAGTCGTAAAGGCAAAGAAAGAGGGAGAGAGAAGAAAAGAAGAGGAGGGGGGAATCCAACTTCAATTCTGCTTGCCTGAGCTTTCTTCATTTTATGTTCGCACTGTAGGCTAGAACTTGGCCAAAAAGCCAACCTGCGCCCAGGAAAATAAACATTTTATGTATAGTCTAGAAGTTCTTTTTGCATGTGGTATAGCAGGTTTAATGAACAACATATGTGTATTGGATTATAGGATTAACATCAGCCTACAACGACGAAGACGTTGAAAACTAAATGTATTCGCTCATAGGCCTTATAAAGAGATACTAATAATATGTGAATGACTTTGTTTTGTTGCGTCCCATCAGGTAGCCTAATCGAAACTGATTGTTTTACAGTAGGCTACGCACCAGAAATGAATGGGGAGCATAGGGCACCTAGAAATAGGCCCTGCGTTTTATTACCTTGATCGGATTGATACCAACACCACGGCTGTTGCATGCTTTTGATGGTGACATAGCTCGTGGACAGAGGCAAACCGGGAGTAGTGTAATAAGCTACAACCTTGACGGCCAACACCGCACCACGCCCCTTTCCAAACTCACTCACTCACTCAACTCATTCTCCTCTCGATATAGGCTACCGAACCAAAACGCAGATATATGAACAAATGATAAAATATACAATGACAATAAAGACAATTGCTACAATGTATTACCCAGGTCTGAACAAGATATTTCACCTCCAGAGCCCGAACTAACTAACGTCGTGCAGGAGAAAAGCACTCGACATCGGCACGCCTCCTCCTTACTTTTTTATATCAAACTGATATGAAGCCGCAGCGCCATTTTCCCCCCAAAAGCATGTGCAGTGTACAACGCTTCAAGAAGGAGAAAATGCCCTCTGGAAAGGTGCCACAACAGGCGAGAAAGGAGAAGAAGGGGGGTGCGAAGGAGAGAGGGGGGAGCGCGAGGAAAAAAGAGCGGTTAGCAGCAACGGACAGGACTGATATGAAAGAAGAAGCACTCCACTGGGCACGAGACAAAACAACAACATACAAGTTCACTCACCGCCCGGAAGCACTCGCGCATAAGATTTTTTTGTTGCAAAAGTACAGTTGAGAAAAAACATAAGTAGAGCTAACAACTTGTCAAAATGGCGAGGTCGTCTTTTTTTACCTGTGTGAGGCAGTAGGGTGAGTACATGGCTCTACAAGGGAGAGTTTAGCCGAAAGAAGAGCGTGGTTGAGAAGTTGGGTGGAAGTTCGCCGTGCCGCTGCATGGCACTCTGCTCCGCGCGCTGTTGCGTCTGTCTGCGTGCGTCCGTTCGTTCACCCCCAAAGCCCGCGCGCTCACATACACACACACACTCACCGACTCTGCGCGCCCGTTCGGCGCTTAGAGACCCCGCCTTGTGAGCTATAAAGTGAAAGCTTACACAAACTTTGATGAGTGTAACCTCTCTCTCTCTCTCTCTCTCTCTCTCTCTCTCTCTCTCTCTTTATTTCTCTATCTCTGTCTATCTGTTTTTCTGTCTCTCACACACACACACACACACACACACACACACACACACACACACACACACACACACACACACACACACCTAGTCACAAACCAATGCACTGTTTTCTGTATTCACTCCCTTTCTTTATTGCTGCAGTAAATTTACAGTTGTATTTGACTTTCTGACTTCAACTGGTTCTGCCTGCAGCAGAGTTGCCTTTGGCTAGAGTCCCTCAGAGTTAGTGTGCAGTATAAAAGTGATATACCGTAGCCA
>JAODXP020000033.1:17085431-17090431 GCA_027497455.2 Sardinella longiceps | reverse complement strand
ACTTGACCGTTACCGTTTAGTTCAGCATCTCATGCATCCAATCTTACATACTATAGTAGGCCTCTCTCTGAAGTCTGTCGTCTTCTGATATCTAAATTGCCGCTCATTGCCTGCAGAAGGTGCGCACCAGCAACCTGTCGGTCCTGGAGCACTTGGTCCTTGGCCAACTTGGAGAAACATTCTCTCTCTCTCTCTCTCTCTCTCTCTCTCTCTCTCTCTCTCTCTCTCACACTACTACTACTACACACACACACACACACACACACACACACACACACACACACACACACACGGTCCTTGGCCAGCTAACTTGCCCTTTATTTGAGAGAAGCCGAAACAGCCCTATTTGCGCTGCTTTCCGCCTTTGCGCATCCCGCGCCCTGCCGGCTGACCTTCATGCCCTGCCTAAATCTATTTAGAGCCTCGAAGCAATATTAAAATATTTAATCATATTGAATTTTAATTATTTATTGGCAGGTGCAATGTAAAGACAAGTCTGATAACTTTAAGTTAATTTAGGGGTTGGTTTTAGAGTTATTTTTTGGAAGGCTATTTCAGCTAACCTGGGTGCGTCATAGTCCTTTCGATGGCAACAACATTTAGCAAAATGTTACAGGCCTACACATATCAAAGATCATGCTCCGCTTCAACCCTCTCTGCCCATATTATCCGTCAATATTAGTCTATGCTATGACATGAATGATGATGAAAATGGCGATGATCATGAGGATAATATAATAATCATGAGGAGAAGAATGAATGAATGAATGAATGAATGAATGAATTAGGCTCAATGCATGATTGGGCTACATAGGTTATTGAAAGCATTAAATAAAGACATTCAAAATCACTGTGGACACTGTGGACAGTGGTTTAGGCTACTTGTTGGTCCAGAAGGCCAGAAATGTATTCACTTTTTAAATGTAGGCCTAATTGTAGAATTTAGGCATCGTTTAAAGACCTGATGAATCCGTCACTTTAAAAAAAGAATAAATAAAAAAATGGCCCATTAGCATGGGCTACATTAGTCAATTCTACAGTTTGATATTATTATTATTATTATTATTATTATTATTATTATTACTATTATTATTATTATTAGGCCTATTATTAGGCCTATTATTCAATCGTTTTTTTTTTCCTATTAGCCTACTCGTGCGGAAAATTAAAGGCTAATAAAATATTTTTTGAATCCATTCCAAAATAATTCCAATTATTTCTTGAAAAAAAAACGAATTTAGCTTTTAAATCTTTAAGCCAAGCTGCACTTGATTTATCTATGTACCTATACACTTCTATCTAAGCATTTGAGTGAATTATTAAATGGGCTCAGTGAAATAAAAAAAGAGGCTACAATATAATAAAACATACAATACAATAAAACATAACCACTAACGAATGAAAAGGTTAAATTTGTTTTATATCATGATTTAATCTGGTTTGCTCCAAAATTGTAGTCCTAATCTAAAGAAAATTATTAAAAGAATAACACTTGACTCCGGTTTTCCAGTTCATTTAAATCTTGTAATAGGCTATTCTTATTATTAAAGGCCTGAATATTTTCTTTATTTCTTTTAAGCCCTTTGTAAATAGTTCCATTTCGAGTTAGGGTTGTCCATAATTGTCCAATTATGTAGGCTATATAAATACAATTAGTGCTATTTTATCAAAACGTTTATCATGTATCTAGTTTTTCTTTTCTTTTTTTTCTTTTTTCCTCTGTATCGTCGGATTTGACTAAACTCCGTTCAACCTTTTAAAAAGTATCCCTGGCAAAAAATATTTCTGTCAAAGCTCTTTCGTGTGTGTGTATGTTTTTTTTTTAAATAGGTAGCCTAGCCTTAATGTGGGCTACATAACAATAAAAAATATCATAGGTTTTAATGTAGCCTACTAGTTATCTTTTTTTTAACTCTCTCCTCTCTAACTTGGGTGCGTTTAGACCTCGTTGTTATCTGAACATTGCCTAATGATCCGCAGCTCGTGAGTGAGGTTGTTAATTGCTGTGGCGGTGGGAATCAGACTGACCAGCGGCGATTCGGTGACGACAGAGGGACTAACGTGCAATTCGGTGGGGACAGAGGGACACACATGCAGGCAGAGTCCAGTTCGCCGGCCACGGAGGCGGACAGACGGACAGTGACCGACATCCTTGCACTAAGTAGCCACAGGAATGCCCCGGCCGGGACTCAAATAGCCTTGCGCGGTTGGTTGACCCCTTTCTTGTTCCCTTACAGGGAGCAACTCTTGGGAGCAAGAAATGTCATTACCATCGGCGTCATCATCGCAGAATGACAAGCCATCATATTTCAATATTTCTCACTTATGCCACCATCTCTCCTTAAATGTCCTTTCCATTATGCAGCAAGCAAGCTGCAGCCAAATTAATGAAAGGAGCGATTTTTCTACCATATAGGATGAAAGCCTATTTGACGTATTTGTTATTAGAAAGTTGCCAATGCAATGCGTTAATGGTCTTTTTGTGGAAAAGATTTGGGTCAAATTTAACAAGTATGGGATAGTCGCCCGCAGCCAGGCCATGGCTTAAAGAATCGAACAGAGGTGGGAAAGGCCGGATAAAGTCAGTCTATTCCAACCACAGTAATAACTTTTTTGGCTTCGTGATTCGGGCTTAACGGACGGTGGTGGTGGCATGGCACAAGAATCACCATGTCATTAGGAGGGCCAAACACCGAGTGAAGTTTCTCGACTGAACTTGACGTTTTAACGAGGCGTTCCCTGCATGGAACGTGGCAAAAACGGCACTTCAGTATGCCCGATGACATCACCGAAAGGTCAAATCAGGCAGCTCATCAAGGATTTTTTTTATTTATTTATTTATTTATTTTTGCGGAAAAGAATAGGCCTTGGCTGCATCTACTATAGCAATTGGGCCTAAGCTGTATTTGTCTGGAGTTTCGAGAGCAGAGCCCAGTAACCTCACTTAGGCTACTCTTTGAAAATATCCACTTCATGAAGGGAAGTTCTATTTTTATTTAAGACCCTTTTCTTTCTTTCTTTCTTTCTTTCTTTCTTTCTTTCTTTCTTGCAAAACCAAATTTAAAACAGTTGGATCCAATATCTGGTCAATGTCAAAGCTTATATTGTATTGCTTGGTCTGACTGATACAGTCACAGTGAATCAAGCAATAAATGCCATTGGTTTTGAAACTGTTTTAATAGAAATAGCCTATATTCTATTATATTCTATTTATTTATTGCCAATATTCAGGGGTATGGTGTGCCCCCTGTCCTTGGAACAGATAGGCTAATTTATCTATTTCTTCCTTGGTTATGCAAAGCAATTTATATTTTTAGGCCTAGGCTATATTTTGTTTACCTCAATCTCTTTTAGTCTGAAGAGGAGAAAATCCATTTGAGTTCAATCTGTCTTTCAGTCACCAATCCTATGATTTCTTTTTTTCTTTTTTTTTTTTCGTATTTGCATTGCCACCAGTCATGCTAATTCATGACACCAGATTTGCATTACAATATATATGAATGACACCAAATTTTTGTCAGTGTCCTTTTTGGGACACTGACATCGCTACCCCTATTATTTCCAAATTATTTCAACTTGTGAGGTTACTTTTTAAGACTTTGTCCCACAGGTAAAAAATAAAATTCCCTTGAATTATAGTTGTTTGTTATAAACATCATCTCTTCCCTGTACATGTCCAAAATAGACTCACTGAGTCACAGTCTATCATGTTGAGAGGGTAAAAAAAGCGGTTAGTACTTCATGATCTTTCCCATCAGTTCCCTATCCCGAGGGCCTACTATAATAATTTTACAGATCATGTATCTTGTGCTGTAGCCTACCTTTCCAAAAAGACTTTTAGGGACCATTGCCACATAATTTTGTTGTTTGCCAATCCTCACCTGTAGTGGACCTGTGGCATCAACCATCTTGTGTTTAATGCCCAGGATGAAGTTTATAGTTTTATGGTGAGTTTCACAGTAAGACAAAAGACAATCCAGACAGGACTTGACAGCTTTGAGTTTTCTCCCAGTGCAGACATCACACTCCACATCTCCATGTCCAGCAATCTGAGCAGGAGCAGCAGCTTGGATTCTGGTCTTCCTCATCTGATCCACAAGCTCTGCAACAATATTATTTTTGTTCAAAACAGGTCTAGGAGTAAAAGTCTGTCTGCATTGTGGGCAGCTGTAAACTCCATTCTGATCTTCCTGATCCCAGCAGTCGTTAATGCAGCCCATACAGTAACTGGATTCCTCAGTAGGTCAAAACAAATTAAACAATTTAAAAAGTTTTGGTTACTTGGGTTTGCCTCTGCCATCCTTACAGTAATACTTGTGGTGAAACACAAAATTCAGAGCAAGTTCTTGTGTATGTCTCTGTTTTCGTTTTGTATGTCGGAAACCTGTTTGTGTGCATAACTTCAATAACTTTCTTGTGTGTATGTTCATTCCAGTCTTTACGACCAGAGCGGAGGATTGTATGTAAGTCCAGAGGAATGTTGCTTAACACTTGAGACTTACTGTAAAAGTGACACAGGCTTGTCATACATGACATGCATGACACCTATCATGAATATTAATAATGACACTTCATTAATGTTAATAACGCTTGTCAGAAAGTGTCATTCGTTTTTTTAATGTAAAGTTGACACGGTTTGAGATGCAGACATTACAAAAAGCCTGTATGTGTGTGTGTGTGTGTGTGTGTGTCATGCAAACCTTGGTGTGTGTCTGTGTCAGTGTCGTGCAAGCCTGTCTGTGTGTGTATGTGCGTGTGTCATGCAAGCTAGTGTGTGTGTGTGTGTGTGTGTGTGTGGTGCGGGCTTGTGTGTGCGTGTGTGTGTTTGTGTGTTGTGCGACCCTGCCTGTGTGTGTGTGCCATGCAAGTCTGTGTGTGTGTGTGTTGTTAGTCTCTTTGAGTGTGTATGACTTGGCCTGTGTGTGTGTGTGTGTGTGTGTGTGTCTGTGCGTGTTGTACGAGTCTGCCTGTGTGTGTGTGTGTGTGTGTGTGTGTGTGTG
>JAODXP020000033.1:17030431-17075431 GCA_027497455.2 Sardinella longiceps | reverse complement strand
CTGTATTCAGGTCAAAGTGCAGTTTAACCAGATATCTATTTGTTTCTTCCTCACTGGAGACAGAGGGAAGGAAGATAAAACATGAACTGATTTTGACAAGCCTTTATCGGGTCCTAAGCAGAATTTAATTTGGGGTGTGTGTGTGTGTGTGTGTGTGTGTGTGTGTGTGTGTGTGTGTGTGTGTGTGTGTGTGTGTGTGTGTGTGTGTTTTAACCACCACCACCTTAGCACCAGATGCTTAATAGTTCCTTAGGGTAGTTTGGAATTAGGGTAGGGTAGAGGAGTTTTGGTTGTTGTTGTTGTTGTTGTTGTTGTGTGTGTGGTTGTGTGTGTTTTAACAAAGGTCATATGGAGGTCAAGTTCTAATCTCTCAGCCCACCTCTTTCACACATCCATCATTGCTCTCTTTCACACATTTATGCATTTAGCAGACGCTTTTGTCCAAAGCAACTTACAAAATAAAAGAGGGATAACAATCAAACTTCAACACAATACAAGTAAGTGTCTACTGGGAGTGCCATTTGCTAATAGGAGAGCAAGTGCAAGAGTTTAGTAGTGCTTGATCAGTGCATTCCAAGTAATTTAAGGAACTAGGACAAGAGATACTCTTGAAAGAGCCGGGTCTTCAAAAGTCTCTTGAAAGTAGATAGAGTGCCTGTTGTTCTAATAGTCTTGGGAAGACGATTCTACCAGTTAGGAACAATGGATGAGAAGAGCCTAGATTGACCTGTGCGGGGTGTTGGTCGTTCTAAGCAGCGATCCTTGGCGGAGTGATTGGAGGTTAGCGCATGGTTTGATGATGGCTTTCAGGTAGACTGGAGCAGTTCCATCCAGTACTCTGTAAGCCAACATTAGTGACTTGAATTTGATGTGAGCAGCCAGGGGCAGCCAGTGGAGCTCCATGAACAGAGCGTGCAGCAGCCTTCTGGATCATCAGAAGTAGTTTCACCACACAGGCTGGTAGACCTGTTAGAAGGGCTTTGCAATAGTCGAGGCGAGAGATAACCAGCGTCTGAACCAGGAGCTGTGTTGCATGTTGAGTAAGGTACGGCCTGATTTTCCTAATGTTGAATAGAACATCCATCATTGGGCTCTAAGCAAAATTTCATTTGACCCCCCCGAAATAGGATGTGTGTGTGTGTGTGTCAGTGTGTGTGTGTGTGTGTGTGTGTGTGTGTCAGTGTGTGTGTGTGTGTGTGTGTGTGTGTGTGTGTGTGTGTGTGTGTGTGTGTGTGTGTGTGTGTGTGTGTGTGTGTGCGTGTGTGTGTGTGCGTGTGTCAGTGTGTGTGTGTGTGTGTGTGTCTGTCTCTATCACATTATCTCTGTGCTCTTGGCCGTTGGGCTGGCTCTGCGTCATGCGGTGCATCCAAGGTATTGAAAATGATCAGATTAGATATTAGATAAAATGTCAGACTACTGACTTTGTTAAAAAAAAAAAAAGAAATGAAAGCTTTAAGCCTATATAATTTTGAGTAACTTTATTAAATGTTAATCTCATCTATCCTGAAAATGGAGGGTTTTGAATCTGAATTCTTAATTTCCTCAAATAGGCCTACCTATTAATAACAACTGAGCATGGGCGCTGCTAGAAATTTTGGGCCCCATGACAACAAATAATTCTGTGTGCCCTAAAACAGTGATCATAAATATTGAAATGTTTTCATGGGGCAACTTGTCAGTACCAGGCCCTTAGAATTATCCTAACTTTTCCCCCTCTGGTGGCCCCCTACACCTGTGGCACACATAGCTGAAGTGTATTTGTGGTAGTGTGTCAGACTACTGACTCGGTAAAAAATGAAAGCTTTAAGCCTATATAATTTTGATTAACTGTATTAACTGTTAATATCATCTTCCATGAAAATGGAGGGCTTTGCATCTGAACTCTTCCCTCAACTATTTCCTCAAATAGGTCCAGCTATTAATACTTGACCTGTGGCACAAATTGCTGACATGGTTTTTGTGGTGTACACGTGTCTGTAAAGTTGGACTGGAGCAGAGCTGACTCTTGTCAGTACCAAGCCCTTAGAATCTAGAATCTAGAACCTAGAACCGGTGGCCCCCTGCACCAGAGGCACAAATTGTTGAAGTGTATTTTTGTGGTACGTGTGTGTCTGTAGAGTTGGACGGGACCAGAGCGGCGTGAGGATGGGCGAAGGTGCTTCTAAAGCGAGTAAGGGCGGACACAGGAGCTCTCGCAAACACGCACACACCCCAGCGTCAGCCGCGGCCGGCGATACCTCCAGTATCTCTCGCAGGCGCACAAGGGCGTCCGGAACAAGCTCTGGGTCGTGGAATGGGTCAGGTTGTGGAACGTCAACTGGGTCAGGACCTGGGCCAGGTGTCACGAATGGCCCATCGTCAGACGAGCCTCCTTACTACAGCTGTGAGGAGTCATCATCTGATGGCAGGTGAGTTTGTCTTTGTTTGTGAAGTTTGTGAAGTTTGTTGTCAATTGTTGTTTTATAGGAGGAGTTTAGAAACAAATTCATCTGGGATGAATTGGCATAAATATATTTTATAATATAATAAATTTGATTGTTCTGGCTTTTTGGATGTATTATTTTTTCACTTGATAATCACAATCAAATTGCAGTTTGACTGAGATAACATGGAAAAAATTGTTGCCACCACCGTCAAAAATACTACATGCCAAAAGTCACTACTGTCCGAAATACTAGATCTTGTTTTGTAGCACCTGTATTGTAGACCTTTGGTCACTACTGTTAGTAGTACAGTGGATGTTGTTTTGTAGCACTTCCCCTGATCTTTGGGCAATATACTACAATACGCTACCCTTCAAAAGCACTGACAGAAAAAATCCCATGACACAGACAGGACACTTACATCACTTCTCCTATCTTCTCTACTGGTACAGTGAAACCAAGTTGGATGTTGTTTTATAGGAGGAGTTTGGAAACAAATTCATCTATGATCATTTGGGATGAATTGGCATAAATATACTTTATAATATATAAATTTGATTGTTCTGGCTATATTTATTCTTTTTATTAACTTGATGGTCACATTTAAATTGCAGTTTGACTGAGATTACGTGTAAATAATAGTTGCCACCACCTTCAAAAATACTATATGCCAAAAGTCACCACTGTCTGAAATACTAGCAGTTTTGTAGATCTTTGGGCCATATACTACAATACGCTACCCTTCAAAAGCACTGATATAAAAAAAAATCCCATGACACAGACAGGACACTTACATCACTTTTACTATCTTCTCTACTGGTGCAGTGAAACCAAGTCGGATGTGAGCTGCAACCAGAAGGTCCGACTGGTGAAGAATAAGTGTGAGGTGTGTGAGAGGATCCTGAAGGACCCGGTCATCACCCCCTGTGGACACTGCGTCTGCGAGGACTGCTCCATTCCTACCTCAGATCAGCAACCGGTCGGACATGAAGATCAGCGTAGTAGAACACACATATTAGATCAATCTGGAGAGCAACATGAAGTCGTTCCCTCTTGTCCTCTGTGCAGCAAAGAGCAGAGTATGACTTTTGTGACATCACTGATAGTTCGAGCCTCACTAGCTTCGTTTACATGGACACTTCTAATCTCATTATTTAACCGAATATTCCATTTCAGTTGGAGTTTATGAATACATTTCCTTAGATACTGTTTCTACAGAATTCACCTTGGAATGTTTCTAATCAGATTGGAAGTGTCCATGTTAACGTGCCTGATTAAGCAACTGTACAACCGTATTTTTCCACTGATACTGAATGCATAATACTACTACAGTACCTCTAATATGACACTAAGGCCTACTACCATTACCTGTACTACCACTACTACTTTTTCTTCTCCTGCTACTACTTAGTTCTTACTACTAACAATAATACCCTCAGAACAACAACCAGATGAGAATGAAGATCAACCTGAAGCCCATGAAGTTCAATCCTGTCCAGACATTTCCATTACACATGAAGACCAAACCTGTGCAGTCAAGTCCTTTTCACATGAAGACCAAACCTGTGCAGTTGAGTCCATTACACATGAAGATCAGTCCTGTACTCTGTGCAGTCCAGAACAGAGTATGGCAATCACATCTTCAAACACATCTTTTCTTTTTCAGTCTGAAAGCGTAAAGTCTGTTCAAACCAAGAACTATAACTACAACTACAACTGCAAATACTTATTGCTTTAGTTATTATGAATTATGTCCACATGGCAATCTATGAGGACAACATTCAGTTTAATGCAATCATTGGGATCACTTTAAGACAGACTTTGAGAAATAAACTGCCATAAATCTTACTTTTAAAAACAGAAAATTGGTCAGAGGACCCTACTTAGTTGCAGCTATCTTTATAGTCAGAGTTCTTTCTGTGAACGAACCTTTACCAGCAGAGTCTAGACCAAAATAAGAAAAATAAGCATCTACAATATACTAATTGTAACTACTATTGATAATGGGTTATCTAATCAAAAGGACACAATTATATTTTTCACTAATAATGAATTAAACTAGCAATACTACTATACCAACACTTACCACTACTACTACCAATACTGATAATTATTCGAAAGATAGAATAATAAATATTAACCAAATTGAGATATCTGTCATTCTTTTATAAAATAAAATCACCCCCTCTTTCCCATCCTTTGATTTTGACAGGAGCCCTGCTTCTCAAGAGTGTGGTGCAGGCTTATAAGGAGCGGCTGAAGAAGAGGTTTGAGCACATCAGTGATGGGGGCACCCTGAAGCCCCTGCGCAATATCTACACCGAGCCTCACAGCACAGAGGGAGAGAGCGAGAAGCGTCTGATGCAGGAACACGAGATCTGGAGGGTGGAACAGGCCTCAAGGTCCCAAACGAGTGGAACCGACGTCGGAAGCATCAGCAGAACCAACGTTGGGAAAACCTCTGGAACCAAGACTAACACTGGCAAGAGCTGCAATGACATCTTCAGACCTTCGTCTGGGAAAGAGGAATACATCAAGACGGTGCTGACCACAGGCGTTGCCGGGGTAGGGAAAACTGCTTCCGTGCACAAGTTTGTCCTTGATTGGGCTGAAGGTCTGGCGAACCAGGATATCGACTTTGTGTTTCTGGTGCCGTTCCGTTGCCTCAATCTGATGAAGCCCACGAGATACACCACCACCCACAGGTTACTTCTGGAACTGCACCCTGAGCTTGCAGAGTTCAAGGATACAGAGAAACAGCAGTTGTACGAGGAGTATAAAGTCGTGCTCATCTTCGACGGGCTGGACGAGTGTCAGCTCAATTTGTGCTTCCAGCCGGGCAAAGCGCTGTGCGACACCAACAACTCTGCCACCATAGATATGCTTGTGATTAACCTCATCCAAGGCAACCTTCTCCCCTCCGCACACGTGTGGGTCACCTCCCGACCGGTGACAGCCCATCAAATCCCGACGAGGTACATTGACCGATTCACAGAGATACGAGGCTTCCGTGATGCACAGGTGGAGGAGTACCTGGGTAAGCGCATTGGTGATGAGCAGAGAGCCAGTCAAATCGCAACTCACATCAAGTCTTGCCGAAGCCTCCACATCATGTGCCAGATTCCAGCGATTTGTTCTATAGCCGCCACCGCGTTTCAACACATCCTGAAGCAGCACAACAATAACGTGAGCAAACTTCCCCAAACTCTGACAGAGATGTTCATCCACTTCCTGCTCAGACAGATACACATGGAGAGCGAGATGTTCGAAGGGGAGGAAGGGACCGACAGGGAGACGTTACTAGAGTACAAGATGGACATCATTGTGAGGCTAGCTGAACTGGCCTTCATGCAGCTGCAGCACGCCAAGCCGTGGTTATACGAAGACGACCTCATGGCGTGCGGATTCCGCGTGGGGGATGCAGCTGTTTATTCAAACATCTTCCGAGAGATCTTCCAGCAGGAAGAGTGTCGAATCGAGTCACAGCAGGCAGGAAGATTGTTCCGCTTCACGCACCTGAGCGTCCTGGAGTTCCTGGCTGCATTTTTCGCAGTTCACTGCACTGTGAGCGGCAACGCAGAACCGCTGGAGATGTTTCTGCAGAGCATGTCTGGAGAACCACAAGAAGAAGAAAATCCGGGCAAGACCCACCGGAAAGGCTTTTTCTCCTCAAGCAAAAGACAGAAAGTAGAGACAAACCACTTTGAGGATGACGAGACGGTTGAGCTGAGTCTGTTGAAGCTCATCATGGATAGAGCGGTGGAGCCCACAGATGGACACCTGGACCATTTCCTGCGTTTCCTTGTGGGACTGTCTCTGGAGTCAAACCAGGAGCTCCTGTCACGTAAGTTATGTGGCCAGATGAGTAAAAGTCAACAAAGAGATCCGCACACCATTTTTTTGTTCCCTCTTTTTTACATATTTATTTAGCAAGCAATGTCTCGTAAGCCTGAGGAGGAGCAGGGGCTCGAAACGTTGCTTGCTAAATAAATATGTAAAAAAGAGGGAACAAAAAAGTGGTGTGCGGACCATCTCTTTGTTGACAAGTACTTTCTACTTTGATCCAGCACCCATCCAAAAACGGAGTAAGGGATGTACGTAGTCACAGGACTATACTATCAGATGAGTAAAAGACAAACAAGTTAAAAAAGTGTCTAGATCATGGGTATCAAACATACAGCCAAAAAGCCCGGTTCAAGGCGTAGACAAACTAGGCAATTGTCTAAGGCACCAAATATCAAGGGAGCATGTTTTAACAATGGACATCATGGGAGTTTAATTACTCAACAATTTGAGTTCACTCATTTGGAAATGGTATGGCGGCTGAGGAAAAGCATAGACTAATGCTCGTGGCCTGTAATATACATTACTTTGAGATCCCTGGTCTAGATGAACAATCTAGCCTTGTGTTTTGGTTCTTTCTGTACGTAGGTCTTCTCCCAGAGATTTGTCCCACCTTGAAGAAAGTCGTGCAATACGTGAGAGCCCTGCTTGACATTGACATCGACCCAGACAGGTGTATCGGCCTTGTGCGCTGCCTCACGGAGGTGAAGGACAGCAACGTTCGCCTGGATGTTCAAAAGTACCTGCAGTCAAGGAGGCCAGAGGAGACGCAAATCTCTCCCGCCCTCTGCTCCGCACTCGCCCACCGGCTCCTCCAGTCTAAGAAGGTTTCCAACTTTAGTTACATAAGGAGTTTAGATCCATGTATCAATAGCAATAGCATTTGGTGTTTCTCATAATCTGTGGGCTGACTTTGTTAAACTAGATTTTGTCTAATTTCAAGATTACATACAGTATATATAAGTTAATATTTGCCCAAAAAGCCCAAAATTACATTGTGAATATATTGCAACATTTGTTGTTATGTACTGTATTCCATACATAAACACCCATCCAAGAAATGTCAAATGCCAGTGACAATGCAAATACATTTACCTGCATTTTGTTGGCCATTGTCTTGATAAAGTATAGTTTAAGTAAAGTAAAGTAGTCTTTGCCAATCAAGTGAGAATGTCTAGGTACTTTGAAGACTGTAGATTTCTGATGTATTAAATACCCATTTGAATCACTGACTTGTTGAGGTGGTGGAAGAACTGAACCTTCGGAAGTTTAACTCGACAGACAGAGGGCGCAGGAGACTGATATCAGCCGTGAGGTGCTGCCGCAGAGCTGTGTAAGTCAGTTGATTTTTGAAAATTTGAAAATTGTAAGTTAGCATTCTTATCACCACATTCACCTAATACTCAATTTATTAATCAGATTCAATGATAATTGAAAAAAATGAACAGGTTTACAAACTGGAGCTAAAAAAGTAATTCCTTTAATCAAGATTATGTATTGCTAACCTTGGACACTCATAGTGGAGATGTTGGGCGTTTCTCAACGTTGAGGAAGCATGCTTGGAAGGCTGCTTTTTCAAGCATTCCACGTCATTGTCAGTCGCCAAGTACTGTTCCAAAGTCAAGCATCCTTCTAAATTCTAGCGAGGACAGAGGCCTTTGTTCATAGATTTTTCAAGAATGCACTGATGGAGCCTCGTTTTTGAAGTGTACGACTTCCAAGGCCAGTGTGCTACCTAGGAGGCATTCTCGACTTTGAGAAACACTCGTTGTGTGGTTATGGGCTATTTATTTACTAATCCAGGTATTTTTTCCCTCCATGTTGTCTTCCTTCACTCCCAGTCTGTCAGGCTGTGAGCTGGATGAGCGGTCCTTTGGGCGTGTGATCTCTTCCCTCCACTCCCTGCACTACCCCCTGAGAGAGCTGGACCTGAGCGACACTGAGTTGTGTGACGCCTGGACCATGGCTCTCTCCACACGACTCAAGCGCACCCACTGCAGGCTGGAGATGCTCAGGTACAGTAGTGTGTTGGAAGACTCTCTCTCTCTCTTCATCTAGCATATTAATTTTGCCAGGGTTTTTTTCTGTCAAATACCCAAACCCTCCTCTCCCCTCCTTTGGCAGTGTCCCTAACTCTCTCTCTCTCTCTCTCTCTCTCTCTCTCTCTCTCTCTCTCTCTCTCTCTCTCTCTCTCTCTCAAATTCAAAGCTAAGACAAGTCAATACAAACAGATACAATATCTGTTTCAAATAAATGAATAAATAAATAATGAAACTTATTTAAAAATTAAAAAAACTGAAACTGATAAATCATAACTGATACTAAACTAGCTAATAAAGGAAACTTATTTCAAACCAATCTCTCTCTCTCTCTCTCTCTCTCTCTCTCTCTCTCTCTCTCTCTCTCTCTCTCTCCCTCCCCCAGGTTGTCTTCCTGTGCCCTGACAGACTCGGGCTGTGTGTTCCTGTCCTCCATGCTGAGCTCCCCTAGCTCCTTCCTCAGAGAGCTGGACCTCAGCAACAACCAGCTGCAGGACAAGGGAGCCATGCTGCTGGGAGCACAGCTGGAGAGCCCTCTCTGCAGACTGGAGACGCTCAGGTAGGCCTACAGCAAGTGTTTGTGTGTGTGTGTGTGTGTGTGTGTGTGTGTGTCTCCTCTCTGCAGACTGGAGACACTCAGGTACAGCAAGGGTATGTGTGTGTGTGTGTGTGTGTGTGTGTGTGTGTGTGTATCTCCTCTCTGCAGACTGGAGACGCTCAGGTACAGCAAGTGTGTGTGTGTGTGTGTGTGTGTGTGTCTCACAGCTGGAGAGCCCTCTCTGCAGACTGGAGACGCTCAGGTACAGCAAGTGTGCGTGTGTGTGTGTGTTTGTGTGTGCGTCGGCGTGTCGGTGTGTGTGTGTGTGTGTGTGTGTGTGTGTGTGTGTGTGTGTGTGTGTGTCTCCTCTCTTCAGACTGGAGACACTCAGGTAGAGCAAGGGTGTATGTGTCTTGCGTAACACTTGTGTAAGAGAGAGTGTATGTGTGTGTCCTTTCTGCAGACAGGTTAGGGTGTGTGTGTGTGTGTTTGTGTGTGTGTGTCTGAGAGGGAGAGAGTGTGGAGAGTGAGTAGCTGACTTCACTGATATTGGCTTTGTGTGTCTGTCCTGTAGAATAGCATCCTGTGGTTTCACTGACGTTGGCTGTGTGTGTCTGACCATGGCTGTGAAGTCCCATGAGTGTCGTCTGAAGGAGCTGGACCTGAGAGGAAATCACCTCAAGGAGTCCACCGCACAGAACCTACTGTCCACACTGCAGGACCCAAAGTGCCAACTAAACACAATAAGGTACAGGGAAACACTCTCACAAAACACACACACACACACACACACACACACACACACACACACACACACACACACCTAACCACTCTACAGGACCCAAAGTCCCAATTACACACACATACACACACACACACACACACACACACACACACACACACACACACACACACACACAGAGAGAGAGAACACCTGTATAATTGTGTATATGTGAGTGTTTATATATACTCATTAATCTCACTGGTATTGTTTTTTTTCATTGCTTTTAGGCTTGATCATGCTGCTATACTATGGGTTTGGCTGGGACCAGTTCAATGTAAGTTTTGTTCTATTACTGTACCAGGCTCTGATCAATCATCTGTGTGTGTGTGTGTGTGTGTGTGTGTGTGTGTGTGTGTGTGTGTGTGTGTGTGTGTGTGTGCGTGATTAATGTTTGCGTCTAGGTGTTCCACCCTTACCTACCTCCACCCTCATCCCCTATCCACACACTTCAGACGTGTAACTTGTGTGTGTGTGTGTGTGTGTGTGTGTGTGTGTGTCACAGACACCTGTGAGCTCACCCTGGACCCAAACACGGCTCACCGGCACCTCCTACTGTCCGACGACCTGCGTCAGGCCACACACTCCCACCAAGAGCAGGCCCACCCGTCCCACCCAAAGCGCTTCCAGTACCGCCCCCAGGTGCTCTGCACCCAGTCCATCACCTCGGACAACCGCCGCTGCTACTGGGAGACGGCCTGGAGTCAAGATGGCGACATCTCCATAGGTGTGACCTATGGGAGCATCAACAGGAAAGGGTGGGGTGAGGACCGGTTGCTAGGTTTCAACGACCGCTCGTGGTGTCTGTTCTATTCCCACGGGCGATATTCGGCCTGGCATGATCGGAAGCAGACGATCGTTCCTGAGAACCGGATTCGGGTCGTGCCAGATCCGAAGCCTGCTAAGAACCAGGAGGAGTCGGAATCCCGCCCGGCTTCCCCGATGATTGCCGTCTCGGATCTGAACAGAGTCGGAGTGTACCTGGACTGGGCGACCGGAGCACTGGCCTTCTACAGCGTCGATTCAGACACAGTCACACGTCTGCATGCATTCTGCACTGTGTTCACTGAGCCTGTCTATCCTGCCTTCAGGCTACGAGAGTTTGATACCTCCCTTATCCTGTGCTAGAGTTCAGAATTATTATTTGAAGTTTAGGTAATTTTAGGTAAAGTTTAGGTCATTTTGCCTAGTAATGCTGACTTATTTTATGTTCACCTTGTGTATTACATGGCAGTGTATGTTGTGTGTGGTGTCTTAAAGCTGCTGGTACCTTGATTTCCCCCTATCTATCTATCTATCTATCTATCTATCTATCTATCTATCTATCTATCTAACAATATAGGCTATTCATTTTATGAGCGTGTGAGTTTTGTATAGAATTCAGACTTAAATCAGGGAAGTAATAACTCCAGGTCAATAATCTAAGCTGTTCCGGCCCTTGATTGAGTCCGGTCTATTAGTCATAGATAGACTATACATTTTGATGTTATTGTTTGGGTTGTCTGCTTCTGCTGTATTACTGTATCTTACAATTCAGTCAGGGGTGTCGTGGTGGGGGGATAAGGGGGACTGAGTTCCCAAGGCCCCAAGAGGGTGGGGGGCCCTTGAGTAGGTCTGGTATTGTATTCCAGGCAGTGAGGGGGGCCCATGGCCACTGCTTGTGCATAGGCCCCAGAATTTGGTGCTAGGCCTTTGAATTCAGTAGATCACATTTGTATGAATAGAATGTTTATGTGTGTGTGTGTGTGTGTGTGTGTGTGTGTGTGTGTGTGTGTGTGTGTGTGTGTGTATTTGTGTGCTTGATTATTCTTATCTTATCATCTTTTAGTAATTCTTAGTCATTTGGCATTAAATTATTGTTCTTTATGTTACTGTAATGTTGTAATTTAAACATATTGGCTGTGCTTTTTATATGTACAGTATGTGTTCATCATAATGTCTGAACATATTCTGAAAGTATATTTATCATGATTCTGAAAGTACATTTATGATGATCCTTAAAGTATATTTCACAACCTTACTTGTCCGCTAAATTAAAACAGTATAATTTCATATAAAATATTCTTTTTACAGTGTCTGTGTGTGTGTGCTTCAATAATCTATACATTGCATTTTCTTTTTAAACTCAGTTTTACTCTTTGCAAAATACATTAAATACATTTCTGTAGTGCACTGACTAAAATGACAGTGTTTTAGCTTAGAGATTTAGGGACACAAAATGAACAAAACAACAAAAATGCTTTCTGTTTCCAGTAAAGTCACTGGATCCTTGACACAGGAATGTGATACTTTGGGGTCCCCTAGTGGTGAAAAACTATACAACAACAACAACAACAACAATAAAAAGCCTATAAAGGAAAAAAAAACACAATAGTACTGCACACAAATAAATAACTAAAAAAACAAGACTATGTACAGTACAAAAGTATATATGTGTATCTGCTGGTAACAGCATAAACTTCTTGGCTCTCTTTCCTAGAGGGATTTTGGGACCATGAGATTTTAAACTTATAAATGGGTGCCTGCCGTCACCCCATGCCCAGATGAGGGCAATTCTGCAAACCCAATGGTTAACAAAACATTATTGTTGTTGTCATTATCATTAAAAATAATGAAAATGTTGGCCTGAGAAACATTTTTCTCTCTTTTTTCATCAGTTTGATACTACTGTCGATCAGGACACTTGGTATGACTTTTGCCATTTAACAGTACACTGTCATACAGTACACCTTGCTTTATAGTGCACAACTGTGGTACAGCACACTGTTTGATAGTGCATTATTACGGTATAGCATAGTGCACAATGATACACTTATCGTAGGCCTACACACACACACACAATCAATACTTCAATAGTGTTAGTTGTCCACAAATCCAGAAAACATACATGTAATAATAATAATAATAATAATAATAATAATAATAACAATAACAATAATAATAATTTAAAAAGGAACAGCTCCATTTGTTGTATGCTTACGACTCTGATAATCTTCTCGGTCTCCCAGTTAAATCTCTTCCAAATGATGAACCTCTCTGTCTGAAGTTCCCGTCTCTCCCGAATGATCCACTTCTTTGACTCACGCCCACATCACTCTCAAGTGATGCAGTACTCAGGAGTGATGGACGTCTCATTTTGATCTTACGCAGGGTCACTGAGGACTTAGGCTGCACCATGAAGCCCGGGTAGAGGTCTCCTGTGAATCTCGTCCGATACGTGTGCAGATGGTGAATCATGTCCGTGTCGACGTTGAAGAAGGACAGAGTGCCGAGTATAAAGTCCAAGTACACTCCGATCCGTCTGGACTGGATGTGTTGGGGGGCTATGATGTCCAGCCTCTTACCGTTTCTCCAGGCCGTGTAGCGGCGTCCGTCGCGGCATTCCAGACTCCATGAGCAGTCGTTGTGACCCAGGACGCACCTTTTGTCGTCCAGCTTGCGGGGGATCTTTTTGTATGCTACGCCGATGTCCGCCTTCTCTGTCCACTCCAGCTCCCAGTAGCTACGCCTTGACAACCCCTCCTTGCACAGCACCTTGGGTTTATTCATCATAGATAGAAAATACATAAATAAGAAGAGCTATACATGTACCACTACAACTATTAATACTATTACCACTAATAATAATAATAATAATAATAATAATATCAATCAACTTCACAATTATTATATTGAAGTATTAAAGAAATTATTTTGTTTGGTTGTTTAGAGACACCAAAACTACAGTATAAAAACATATCTTTTGACATACAGTATCAAATGTGAAACTATTTTTAAAGATGTTATTTGTATTTATTTATATTTATTTATTTTAGGGGAAAAAATCATGTACTTTCTTTTTCTTCATTTTCTTTTCATCCAATCAAAAGTCTGCACATTATACTGTGCTCCACTGACATCATCATCATGAATCCTGATATACTGCACCTGAGGCCAGAACAGGAACCGGTCTCGGTGGTTGGAGTACAGCTGTGGATCTTCCAGGAAGCTAACTTTGGTGCAACCCTCGGAGAACGCTATGTGAACATTGGCACTGTTCTCATCCAGTGTGAGGTCACAAGAATCTGGCCGAGAGAAAGAGGATTGTTATTGAACCCTCTGGGTCTTGTAAGCAAGGCGAAAGATGATGACAACAAAGTACAGTACTAGCAAAAATAACCATGTAACTGCTGAAACATGAGGACACTTACATTTTCCTGGTCCATTTTCCAACCAGAAATTAGACAGCCCATTTAACCTGCCAATAAATTGATCAATGTCAATTCATGCAACACAAAATGTGATTTTCTCATAACACTGAGCTAACAGTACGTAGAGGACATAGAGAATTGATATTGTCTGAATATCAAAACCACAAACAACAAAAAACAGCAAATGCAAAGCCTTGTGGGGAGCCTATGCGGAAAAAGATACTTGAGCGTTAATCACGTCAATAAAAGCCACAACAATTAGTACCCATGATAAACAAAAGAGAAGACTATTCTAAAAAAAGAAACATCCATTGATGTATCTTTTCGTAGCTTGACTTAACACTTCCATTTGTACAGAACATGCTATAGCCCTAGGGTCAAGTCCTGAACCTGTCCCTCAAAGACATAAATTTAGAAATAATTTTAAGTACAGTAATTAAACAAAAGGTGGTGCGACATCCAAAATGTAGTGCAGGACAAAAAGTCAAAGCATAAATGAATTGAATGACGCTGTTAGCTTCTATTTTAGTTAAGTTATTTTGCTTAAAATAAAAAGAACTAACGGAGCTAGTGACGTATTAAGCCAATTAAGATTTAAGCAATCAATTTAAGCCAATTAAGCATTGGAGAGAGCCAATACCAGAGCCACCAGGTGACTTAAAATGAAATAGAGCGCTATGCTAGTGCCTTTTTGTTCTGTGATTGGATAACTAAAGCAGGGGTCACCATGTTGCTTTGCAGAGTGAAATGAAATGGAGCACGCAAAGGGGCATGGGTACTCCAAAACTAGGTTCTTACCCCAGCGTCTCAAAAGTACAGTGTGGGTTCTGTAGGGCAGCGATGAGAAGATTGGCAGCCAACTGTCCCACGTAGTTGTCTCTCAGGTCCAGCTCTTTCACATGAGATGACTTAGAGGTCACACCTCGGACCAGAGAATCACAACCAGGCTCCGAGAGGTGGCAGGAAGAGAGCCTAAAAAGAGAGAGAGAGAGAGAGAGAGAGTCATATGTGATTGTCAGAAGCAGACCCTGCTCCTTCAGTTAACTATAGGATACAGAATTTAACCCCTTTAGTTCAAATTCTTTCTTGTCTGTATCTGAAATTATGCTATACATACAAGATTATCAAATTCATTTGATATTCAGAATTTCAGATTAATGTGTCTGATATAAATAAACATAATATTAAAGGATTCTATGGCAAATTACCTGAGTATCTCCAGTTTGCAGTGTTCACACTCCAGATGTTCCGAGAGTAGTTTGGCTCCAGTGTCACAAATCTGATTGTTACTGAGGTCCAGCACTCTGAGATGGGAGGAGGGTAAACTCAGCACAGGGGCCAGAGAAGCACAACCATGTTTTGTCATTCCACAGGATGACAACCTGCAAGAGGGAGAGAGAGAGAGAGAGAGAGAGAGAGATAGAGAGATGTATTTCTAATCTGTGTCACTCTGTGTTACCCCAGAATCAAACTGGTTCATGATTGTTTTAGGGGTTGTTAGGCACAATGTAAAAGGATTTTACTGTATGTTGTCAACTACGGTGTCACTATGCATGTGACAGACCAACAGACCAGGGAGGTATTCCAAAAAGGTGTTAAAGTGATAAACCTGGAGCCAAGGGTCCTCTATTATGACGTTTACCACTACTTCCAGCTTAACTTACCCAGGTTGTCACTTAACTGCCCTCTTGGAATACTCTCCAGGTTCAAAAATCACACAAACCTGAGTGTGTGTAGTTTGCAGTGTGGACTGTGGAGCTGGTCTGCCAGACGATGTGTTGTTGAGTCCTGTAGGTGACTGTCACTGAGGTCCAGCTCTCTTAGGGGGCAGTTGGCCAGAGACAGGGCTGAGAGAACCAGCTCAATGCACTGCACTGGTAGGTGACAGCCAGCCAGGCTGGACCGAGGCAGAGAGACGGAAAGAGAAAGAGAGAGAGAGTCTGTAATTATGACCAAAAAGTGTGTCTAATATTAAGGAAAGGCATGCGTCTAGCACTTTTTGGTGTTGTCACAGCCCCTAAAAGCCTCTTACAACACCTCTTACAATTATTACATGAAATGTATACAGATAATACAATGACTCTTATAATGTATACATAAATATCTGATTATACAGAAAAATGCATTGAAATACAGTGCACTATAAATTAAATGCCTTAATTTGAATTTTTGAAATGTCGTAATGTCATAAACTCACAGAGCTCTCTTGCAGCACCTCACGGCTGGGATCAGCCTCCTGCGTCCCTCATCCGACGTGTTGTACTTCCTCAGATCCAGCTCCTCAAGAGTCGTATCTGACATCAGCAGGACAGAAGCTAGTGCTGAACACTGCGACGGGCTGAGTGTCTTCTTCTGCTCCTTCTCCGACTGCAAGTACTTCTGGATCTTCTCATGAATGGAGTGGTCGTTCATCTCCAATAGGCAGTGGAAAAGGTTGATGTACCTCTCAGGCGACACATACGTCTCGTTCACATCCTTGATGTAGGCGATGATCTTGGGGATGCTTTTGGAGCTGTTCTCAGAGTGTGTCAGCAAGCCTTGGAGGAGCTTCTGATTGGGCTCCAAAGAGATCCCCAGAAGGAAACGAAGGAAAAGGTCCAAGTGTCCATTCTTGCTTTGTAGGGACTTGTCGACGGCAGTCTTGAGTAAGATGTGCAAGCTCGGAACTTCAGACTGGGCGGTGGTGTTCTTTTTGAAGAGTCCCTTTAGAGAACTTGCTCCTGAGCTTGTTGAGGTGGACTCTGAGGCGTCACCTGGTAGGAATTTCAACAAAACGTCCTGGTTCTTTGTGGTATAGGAATGGAAAATAAATAAAGCTGCCAGGAACTCTTGAATGGTCACGTGAACAAAGCTGTAAACCTTTTTCTGACTAAAGAGAGATTCTACCCGAAAGATCTCTGTACACATCCCACTGTACACAGCAGCATCCCTGATATCAATACCACACTCTCGCAGGTCTTCCTCATAGAACATAAGGTTGCCATTTTCTAGGTGTTTGAAGGCCAGTTTGGCCAATTTCAGAATGATGCTTCGGTTTGATTCCAGGATCCTTACATGTTCTAAGCCACCTCCTTGATCATACTTGTGATCCCTTGTGATTGTCTGAATGAGCAGGAAGTGGATGAACATCTCAGTGAGTGTTTTCGGGATGGCAACGTTTCTCTGATCCAACATCTGCTGAAGAACGGTTACAGAGATCCAACAGAAGATTGGGATGTGACACATTATGTGGAGGCTCTTGGACAACTTCAGGTGAGATATGATTCTTTCGGCTTTACTTCGGTCACTGATTCTCTTTTTGAAGTATTCCTCTTTCTGCGGGTCTGTGAACCCTCGTACTTCTGTCACCCGGTGGATGAACTCAGGTGGGATTTGTTCTGCTGCGGCTGGCCGTGAAGTGACCCACACACGAGCCGAAGGAAGCAAATGTCCTCTAATGAGGTTTGTAATAAGGACCTCAACAAGTGCAGACTGTGTTGCCTCAGTCAAAACTGGGGCCTCTGTGAATTTGAGTATGTGTTGGCTCTCATCCAGACCATCAAAGATGAAAACCAATTGACATGCTTGATATTGTTCCGGGCCCCTAAATCCCTTCAGTTCAGGGTGGAATTTCAACAAAATGCCATGAAGACTGTACTCTTCCGTGTCTTTAGTCAAATTGATCTCCCGAAAAGGCAGGATAAATATAAAGTCTATATCCTTGTTCGCTTTCCCTGCAGTCCAGTCTAGGATGAACTTTTGCACTGACACTGTTTTCCCAATGCCAGCAATGCCCTTGGTCATCACTGTTCGGATGTGTCTCTGACTCTCAGGGAGGGGTTTGAAGATGTCATTGCAGTTAATGGCCGTGTCAGCAATGGTCTGGGTCTTCGGCCTTGTGTCATTCTGTCTGACCTCATGTTCCAAATTCATCCCCTCACTCTCTCCCTCGGTGATGTGGAGCTCTGTGTAGATGTTCTCCAGGAGGGTCCGGGTTTCTGGACTTGGGCTGCCTTCATTGATGCACTCAAACCTCCTCTTCAGGTTGGCTTTATGAGCTTCCTGTACAGTTCTCAAGGTATCCAAGGCTTTAGAGAAAGAAAATGGAGAAAAGTTAATATAATTTCATCTCAGTTTCAAAGATAAGTGTATAACATCATGCCTTCAATTTTCTACTGGATAAATAAAGTCATAGAGACTAAATTAAATAATGTTAGTATTACACAACTTTTTGATGGAGAATCTGGTTGAATAGTGTCCTTTTGCCTACTTATAATAACTATTGTCTTTGTTTGGTTGTAGTAATTGTCTCAGATACTAGGTATGGCGCAGAACAAATTTCCGATAGGACAAATAATAAAAAAAAATATATCTATCTGCTTATTGCTGAAGATGGGAAAGTTCTCACGTACCACACACAGGGCAGTCAGGCGTTGTATCAACTCCAGACTTGTCTAGGTAACGGGAGATGCACTCTACACAGAACCTGTGTCCACAGGTGAGGGACGACACTGGGCATGTCAGCTCCTGCTCACACATAGCACACCTGTACGATAGAGACAACTGTTAGAGACCCTTGATCAATTTACTGTAGGCTACAGATAAGGGGATGTATTTTTGTGGGATTTTTTTCACACACACATCTAAATAGTACACATATGAATGCCTAGATCATACAGATGATGAGAAATGTCACCCCTATGTGAATCATCTCACCTGACACCTGCCATGTTTTCTTCAGTGCTGAAGTTCGGAGGTATGTTTTGGGATGACTCACTCTTGGACACAGGTCTAACATGGTTTAAAAAAAGTATGAGTTTACTGAGTAGTCTAGGCATTCTAAGTACCAACTGTCTACATCTGTTTAGAACCAGTTTGTTTGATAGGTTAATAATATGCCAGTACAAACAATAAGTAAAGCTTACTTAGAAAACAACAACAAAAACAACAAAAACCATAGAAACGTTTTGCCTCAAACGAGTTGAATATACGCAAGATCTGATATCACCAAGTATTTAAGAGTCCAGGATCAACGTCAAACATTTGCCCTGGATCAATGTACCTTAACCCTAACCCTAATCCTAACCCATTCATCCAGGGCAACAAGTTTGACATTGATCCCGGACTCTTAATTACTTGGTGATATCAGATCTTCCTTGAATATACTGTAGGCTGGTCTCTATCCAGTTATTGTGAACATAACTTCAAAGAGAACATTAACTTGTTTGAGGCAACAAATTCCCCCGTTTTCTCAGGTAAGCTTTATTATTTTTTTTACAGCGATGTGTAATAATCATCATTGTCATATCTGTATGTTTTAAAGCTACAGTACCATCCACAATTATTAGCTTTAGTGGTGAAGATAAAGATTAAGTAGCCTGGCGAATGCCAAACTAAAAATCACGAGTGATATTTAGTCTGGAGACCTACCTATTGCATCTCTCGTAGAGGAAGCATCATTAACGATTGTCCAGAGCCGTTTATTGGGCACTACGAATGTCTATCATAGCGTCTGTATACAGCTCAGAGCCAATACCAGAGCCACCACGTGAAATACAATCAAGGGCTGTACTAGTCCCTTTTTGTTCTGTGATTGGATACCGAAAGTAAGCGAGAAAAATGGCCATGGTCACCATGCTGCTTTGCAGAGTGAAATGAAATAAGCGTGCAAAGGAGCATGGGAACTCCCAGGCTAAAGATGAAGTGGAGTCAGCATGGCGCTAAGTAGTTTACATGCAAACTTAAATGGCATCTCTACTGTAATGTAGTGCAACACACCTTCTATCAACTGGAGTCCTTTCTTCACCGCTGAAGTTTGGAGGCATGTGATGAGACCAGTCACTCTTCATGGACACACGGCCGGGTGACTCTGATCGGTGGAACCTTTGACTAATAAATAAGTAATAAAAAAATATTGTGAGTTTATACACAATGCCTGTTTTCATGCTAAATTACATTTTCATGTTCATGTTCAAGTTTCATTTTCATGTAACCTGACGTAATCTGCAGATTCTTGTGTACTTTTACTTTTCTTCTTCTATTCGGCTGATATTCAGTGTCATTCAACATCTTCATCATCATCTTCATCATTTTGCATCTCACCTTGTTTCAAAGGGTGTCTTTTCTTCACCACTGAAGTTTGGGGGCATGTGATGTGACCAGTCACTCTTCATGGACAAATGTCCGGGTGACTCTGATCTGTGTAACCTTTGACTAACATGGTAACAGTAAAACATATGAGTTTGGATGAAAGTGGCATCTGCTAAGCACATTAAACAAAATGTAAATGATCATCATTTTGTATCTCACCTTGTGTCATCCTCACCGCTGAAGTTTGGGGGCATGTGATGAGACCAGTCGCTCTTCATGGACAAACGACTGGGAGACTCTGATCTGCGTAACCTTTGACTAATGTAGTTAAAACAGGATTGAATTCAATTAAATTCAATTTTATTTGTTGTAGAGTGCTCAAATACAATTCATTGCCTCACGGCACTTTACAGACAATATGGGGAAAAACTCTCTTTGCTTATTAATAACTCCTTTCTCCTATTAATATTGATAGAAGCATCTACCATGTATCAAAAGAAAATGTAAATGTAAATGATGACTGTTTTGTATGTCACCTTGTGTCATCTTCACTGCTGAAGTTTGGGGGCATGTGATGGGACCAGTCGCTCTTCATGGACACACTGGCTGATGCTGGAGAGACGGGCCTCTGACTGTGATAATGCAGAAACAGTGATTACGAATTACACACGTGTACTGTATAGGTTACACTCGTGTGTGTGTGTGTGTGTGTGTGTGTGTGTGTGTGTGTGTGTGTGTGTGTGTGTGTGTGCATCTGTGTGTGTGCTTGCTGTTTGTGATGTTTGTGTTTGTTGCTTCTGTGTGTGTGTGTGTGTGTGTGTGTGTGTGTGTGTGTGTGTGTGTGTGCGCGCTTTGCTGTTTGTGAGGTTTGTGTTTGTTGCTTCTGTGTGTGTGTGTGTGTGTGTGTGTGTGTGTGTGTGTGTGTTCTGCTTCTGTGTGAGTGTGAAGCCATGTCTCAAATCACGCACTTTGCACTTGGACGCTTCAAACACTAGGTTTCATTTCAGTGCACAGTGCATAGTTCACACTCACAAACACAGCGAAACTACAGTCATCAATCTGAAGGTTTGTTTGGGTTGCCATTTTAATCTGCGGTTTCATCCGTCATCTACGCCTATTTTTCCAAAGCAGTGGTCCATTTGGAGTAAACGCTGAAGGTCAGGGCCAGACTGGGACCAAAAAATGGCCCAGGCATTTTACCCCATGGCAGCCCACCATGATTTTATTCAATAATAACTTCATGAATCATGGCAAGCTAAAATAACACTGCACGAACATTAGAGATTTAATTGGACTAGCCCAATACCTTTCAAGAAAATTATGGATAAATTATGACAGCACCGGCCCAAAAATGGCCGTCGGCCCACCTATGGCCAGTCCATGCCTGCTGAAGGTTGGAAATGCACATTATGACAGGATGATCTCAGCACACACTATGGACTACATTGCAGTGCACTGATAAAAGTGTGTGATTTGAGACACGGCCTGTGTGTGTGTGTGTGTGTGTGTGTGTGTGTGTGTGTGTGTGTGTGTGTGTGTGTGTGTGTGTGTGTGTGTGTGTTTGAACACACCTCTTTCCTTCACCGCTGAAGTTTGGAGGCATGTGATGGGACCAGTCACTCTTCATGGACACAGTGTCGGACACTGGAGATTCGGGTCTCTGTGGTCCATGACTGTGATAGCGCAGAGAGAGGAGTAATTACTGGTACTTACATGCACTACATGTTACACACAATATTATCACATACATTCCTTGTTTGTCAGTTGGTGTTTGTGTGTGTGTCTGTGTATGTATGTGTGTGTGTTTGTCTGCTAATTTCTGTTGGTGCTAATGTGTGTGTGTGTGCGTGTGTGTGTGCGTGTGTGTGTTCCAATATTACCTTGTAATTTCAGTGCTGGATAAGAGGTCTCCCTTCACATGCTCCTTCCCCACAGAGACACTCTGTTGCCACGGGGACTCCAGAGCACCACCCAGTTTCCCCCCACGAGTGGCAGCTCCCTCTGCCTCCTCCATCTTCTGCTTCACTCCCCTTCTGACCTGCTTCGGACACAACAGTGATGTTTATAATCGACTACAATTCACTCTTGAAACAGGGGTCCCATTTCCCAAAAGAATAAGAGGTTGCTAATTGTAGCATAACTTTTCTGGTTGCAATGCAATTCCCCATTGCCAACATTTTTGGGAAATGGATACCTATCACTTGAAAGGTTACACAAAGTGGATAGAACCAACTCATCTACATATCATTTGATAAACAAACAGATGTTACACAATAGAAAAGAACATGTGTAACAAGAAAATAAATATTGGTATCTATCCTGTTCTGCTTGGGACACAACAGTGAAAGTTATAAATCAACCAGAACTCACAATTGAAACGGATCCATTTCCTATACTAGTAGTAGCTAGTTAAGTTGGCTTAACTTTGGAAACGGGTGCCTGGTTTAGATCATATCATTTGAAGTACATATACCATAACCCAGGAATTTTGGGCTCCTAATAACGCCCCTCAAACATATATTTAAATATATAAAATATATTACATTATATATTATAAGTTAAGATATATTATTAAAATAGGGGGCGGCATACCACAAATCCGGGGACCCAGGTTCGATTCCGACCTGAGGTCATTTCCTGATCCATACCCTTCTCTCTCTCCCACTCATTTCCTGTCACACTCTCTACTGTCCTATCGAATTAAAGGCAAAAAAAAGCCCTAAAAATATCTTTAAAAAAAAGATATATTATTAAAATATTCTCTGAGGTGTCCTGTCAGTGCTAGGCCCTTCATCCTAACCAAACCCCCCACCTCCCTCCAGTGGCACACCTGCTATGAACTTTAACCTTTATCACTATGACAATGAGCTAAATGCTTCGAAGCACAAGGTTAAATCTTGAACAGGTTGAACTCATCATATCTTGAAATCTGTGAACAATTATGAACCTTGGCATCTTTATAGGAATGCTTCTTTTATGATTCTCATATTCTTTCCATCACTGAACTTGGCGAGTGACCCTTCATTGATCAGTATCAGCTACTTATATAGATAGATTGATTTATTTGACATTTAGTCAGTCTTTATATTCTCTGTGGGGAGCTTCATAGTCCTATCTGTCTTATCTCTATCTTTGCCGGTCGGTTGATAATGACCAGTTTGAAACCTGTCCGTCAGGTTTGCAAAAAATATCCCAGGTATGTAACAGCAATACTTTGCTTTCAGTTTTATGCTGCTTTTATTTTGCTTACAGTTCAAACAACACAGTCATGCATAGCCATTTTTGTTTACAGTCTAAACAACTTAGTCGTTCATAGCCAACAAATCATCTCTCTTTATAGTGCCCAAGACACTAGTTTATACACCAATGCTGTTATAACCTGAATCAGGTTGCAGAAAATCAACTGCCAACCACAAACAGTTTAATACCGCTCTCTATAAACAAACAAACAAACAAACAAACAAATACATAAATACATATATAAATTCCTGTACATTTACACAGGCCTCGTCCACCTCATGCTATCAATACACACTAACTGCTATCCTACTGATGGCGTCTTGGCATGTCGTACTCCATGCTCACCTTGTTACGGTTCAATAACACAGTCATTCCAGAACTAACATGTTCCATTCACTTGATTTATTTATATAGAATATGTTCTAATATAGGCTCTTATACCATCAGATTATAATCTAAAGTTTGCCAGTGAGAAATTATTCAGTGAGATATATATTCAGGCTTACCTCAGTAGCAAGGCGAAATGTAGAGAACAGACGTGAGCATGTTGATCATGATCGTTCATACCATTGTGATCATACCATCTGCAAGATGTGCGTGCGAATGACTAGAAAACAGGTTTGTTTCCTCACTGAGAACACTGCGGATGGGCGTGGCTTAATACAGAACAGTGCCAAGGAGGCGGTATTAAGGAAGCCAGGGGCACTCAAGGTAAAAGGGTTCTATTGAAGTTCATGATAATGTTTATCCTTTCTTTTAGATCCTGTGAGGGAATTTGACCTCATTTTGGCCCAATGGTGAATTAGTGAGGTTCTGAAGCACACACTGACCCAGGGGTGTAGGGTTGCCTTCTACAGCCAGGGGCGCTGCTGGGGGGTGCGGGGCAGTTAGGATGATTGGGCCTGGCACTGACAGGGGGGGACCACAAAAAATGTTAATATCAAAATCAATGTTTGGTGGGCCCAAATTTATATTCTGTCACAGGGCCCAAAATTTCGAGCAGCGCCCCTGTCTACTGCTGCACTCAGGGTAGAGGTAAGGGGTTAGGGGGTCTTACTCAAGGACACCTCAGCCGTGGTCGAGGGGTTAAACCTTGGCTCACGTCCAAAGCCCTATAACCAATAGGCCACGACTGAGTTCTCCCACATTAGCATTCAAGCATAAATCAAACAAATTCTCGGACGGTGCTATCAGTTTGGGTCCCTTATGCAAAAATAATAAATAAACAATTAACATTTGGTCAATTTGCACGACACCGCTTTTTGTTACACAGAAATGACTCTGGGAATTATCGATGAAAATCAGTGACTGCTATAGAGAATACTTATTTATTGTTTATTGTACTATGTTGTCTTGTTGTGTCCTTTTTATGTCTTGTGATATTTTATTCTGTGTACCTGGCTACAAGACAAGGTTCCCCTTAAGATAAAATATTATTAATAATAATAATAATAATAATAATAATAATAATAATAAATTCAACTGAAGTTTTGTTTATCCTATGAGTCAATGGCTGCGCAGCAATCAGTGTGACTCAAGTTACTTCAACCAACCACTAGAGGGCAGAGGGGCTAGGGGCTGAGCCTCTTTTGTCGCTCTCATCTTGGGTTTCAACTGTGGCAACTTTTTTGACCTAGAAGACAGTTATGGTTACATTACACCATCAACTGGACAAATCCTTCACACACACCCAGAGGAAACGCAAACCTATCGTCACTGTTCTTCACCGTAATTACAGTAGAGCTGACACCAGTTACACCTAGGCCTACACTGACTGACGTAGTTATCCCATTGAAGCCTATTATTTTGGAAATTCTCTACGTTCCTCGAATGGCTGTAAAGTCATGACCTTTGCTTACTACAGCACACTCAGCTGTAGGCTACGTGATGTGTGTCAGAGAGAGAGAGAGAGAGAGAGAGAGAGAGAGAGAGAGAGAGAGAGAGAGAGAGAGATTGAATAGAGGAAGAATGAGAGCTGCAGACTCAAATCCAACCTTTCATCACACTTTGGTGTATGGGTGATAGAATACACATTTGCACTCACTCACTCACTCACACACACACACACACACACACACACACACACACACAGAGAGAGAGAGTCTCTCTCTCTCTCTCTCTCTCACGCACACCACACACACACACACACACACACACACACACACACACAGTCTCTCAAATTAATTTACGCATACACACTTTTTCGAAAATGAATTTATGATTTATTGCTGAACATTCACAAAAGACTGCAAACAAGACCCAGTACTAAAGGTCCTGGCATCAACAAACAGACACAAATAGATGGAGAATTATCCCATCCAGTATTCACTCACATTCACAGGCTATAGGTCCAACAAACCTGGACAGTGTGAAGCATCTGGGTATGTGTCTCTCCATAACTCAACATGAATTATGAGACAAACAAACAGGCAAACAAAAGTCACAAAAAATGATAAAACAAACAAACAAACAAACAAAAAATGTTGCCCAAATAAATATTCTGGCAATGTCAGTAAACACACACACACACACACACACACACACACACACACACACACACACACACACACACACGCAAAGTGCCATGGACAAAAAGATTGCCCTAGTCATTTCCTATACTGGAATGGCCTACATACTGTATAGACTATTCCTATTGCAAAGGATAATTTTCCTTCTCAGAACTTTGAGAGGACACCAACAACAAACAATAGCAGCATGACAAAAAACTATGCCTTGGTTTTACCATCAACAAATCAAACATTCTTTTAAAATACACCTTACATATCTTTCCTCTTTAAGATTATAAATGTGTCCTTGCAGCAAAGTCGGCCTTCAGCTCATCACGACCTGTCTCGCATTTGCACTCCTCTACCACCATCACGCGCTTTTGTCGCACCTCGTGCCCGCAGCGCAGAGGAACAGTCACCATGCGCGCTCTGGATGGGGCGCATCGCGAGCACGGAGCCCCCCGGTGGCCAGTGGCGGGAAGAGAAGCGTCTTCGGCGGGAGGCACGAACATTGAGCTGCACTGGCCGAAACACAGGTGGTTGTGCACTGTCACCGTCTCGCAGCCTGGCGCAGTGACTCGCTGTAAACATTAAAAAAAGAAGAAGGAAAAAAGGTGATTATTTCAAATATATCTGATTGGTTTCAATTCCCATAACACACCATCTCTCTCTCTCTCTCTCTCTCTCTCTCTCTCTCTCTCTCTCTCTCTCTCTCACACACACACACACACACACACGAAAGGCAAACACACCTGAGTGAAAGGCACCGCCGCGCAACTTTGCTTGGACACCTCCTTGGGGTTGATGGGGAGAGCTACAGCTTCCTTCTCGCGCTCGCTCTTGTCCATCACGCGCTGCCACATGCTCATCCCCTGCCTCCTCTTGGCGGCGAGTCCGGCATGACTATCACGCAGGTGAACCAGAGGAGGAACGGACAGTTTGGCAGAAGATGATGGTGCGCGACCGAGGGCCAAGAAGTCTGGAAAAGCGCTTCGGAGAGGTGATGATGGTGCGCCGCGCCTGGGCATCGCGCTGTTCCCGAACATTCCCATTGGCATTCCTGCTGCTGCGTGCCTCAGGAAATGTGGACTCACTTTGACAACTCTTACCGATCCCCGAACAGGTTCGTCTACTCCAGCACCAGATGTTTCAATCTCCGTTGCTCCGTTGTTCATCCTCTCAATGACGTTGGGAGGGAAAGCACGCACAGAGGCACACAGCAAAAACAGAACGGTGCTGATTTTAACGCTCATGATGATGCTCATCGAAATTGACTCTCAAAATTGGTGTAGAAGCCTATGCAAGGTTATTGCCCAAAATGTGGCTGAAATTTGCTTCCGTAATTCTAGAGCGGGTAAAAAGCCTTTCTGGTTACGCAGCAATGTCTGCCTCTCTTCTCCTCTCTGCCTCGGTTCAAGGTTCCTAAAGGTAACCTTGCTGTCTGTGGAGGCACTGAGCCACGATAGAGTATTTATAAAGATGCTCGCAGTTACGCTTTTGGGGTGCATGCTTTGGTGTCATAATTCCCACCGTTGGGGTCGCAGGATTTGTCACACCTACCTGACACGCTGGAAGCAGGCAAGAGTGACTTGAAACGTTTGCGCTTTTGATATTTATGACAGGTGCGTTTTCGCGCGTGGGTGTCAAAGCCACGGCGTGCATAAACCAGTTTGGGGTCCATTATGGGTTTCGTGAGAAAGAGTCGAAGACAGTTTTCAAACGGTATCCCACAGTGTGTCAATAAATTGGCTATCCACTTATAGCCTTAATGATCCAAGTCTGGATGTAATTTGCCTGTTGCGGTCTTTTTAATTGAGCGACTTTACACATGCTTTCGATTGAATTTAGATTACAGCACTTACACAAAAGGCTCAGATGACAACTGTTTTTTTTTTTTTTTTTTTAATCATTATCTGAAATCGTCTTGGTTTCGCGTCAGGTAGGGGTGACACAATAAAGCAATGATAATGGGGTCGATAATCGCCGGTAGTAAAATCATTACGCATCAGTCTTAGGCACAGTAATGTGTATTACAGGGGCACAGGTAGGCCAATTGGTACTATAGGGTAATCATGGGTTTATGACTTAAAGACTTCCCACACTACTACCTTGGAGAGAAAATGGGAATCAGTTTAGTCCAGGTTTCCCACTGTTTTTAGGCACCTACAGTACCTGCACTAATTCACTTCAGCCCTTGTCCTGGATCATTAAACTACAACTAGCCTACTAAAATTTTTCTTATGTTCTCTTAGAGTTTATGCAACATCATTATACCCCCACAAAACATCTACCTGATAATAAAAGTATACAAAAATGGGAGGAAAACCTATATACAGTATAGTAAATAAAATAAATTTAATTAATTACATCATAAATTAATTGTGATCTATCTCATGAGCCATGACAAAGTCTGGTCAAAAAAGATTACCGGTAGTTACTTTAATATGTATTTAGCTGGCATATAGAGAAGTATTAATAGCTCAGCCAGTCTTTTTGGAGATCCACACTAAGAAACACATTCTGTAATTCAAGATTGGCTTGCAGGGGTACTATTTCTTTGCATTGCAAAAAGCATCCAACATAGTCCATGTGTTCATGCATAATAAACAAAAAGTATTATTGTGTGCGACTGACTGTGCATATGAGTACTTTACATATCAGTGAAATTAAAAACCACGGGTGTGAGTAACAGTTTATTATGACAAATCTGACTCATCAAATGAGAATTAACTCGGTGTTCACAGTGAGGGGTTAAGATTTTTTGTGGAATGTTGTCATATACTGTATGTGGAGGTCTGGAAGTCTTTGTTCTTTTCTAATAAACTGTTTGGCCTAGTCTGACATATAACACTGCAGAGATCATCATGGAAGCAAGCTGAGGGGAGAGACCACACACACACACACACACACACACACACACACACACACACACAAACACACACACACACACAGCAATTTGTGTTACACAGGTCGGTCTACAGCATTCATCAGCTAAAATGTAACGACATTCATGAAGAATGTGAGTGATCTACAAATGCATTGGCAATCAGTACACAGAGGGACGTTTCTAAATCCATCACAATCGTTTTGCCACGGAAAAGGTACAGTTATGGAAAACAAGTGACAATTTCAGACAGAAAATACTGATTTCCAGTTTATAATCATCAGTTTTATCTGGCAGTGATTGGAAAATAATATTTACATTCACAATATTCCTATTGACTGCTGCCTATCCTTATGTTACGACTGTAAATACTCATATCTATAAATGTATACTCTGCATGCTGTGTGTGTGTGTGTGTGTGTGTGTGTGTGTGTGTGTGTGTGTGTGTGTGTGTGTGTGTGTGAGACTGTGTCGTATAGATGTGTGTAATACTGTACCTCCATCACACAAATCACAGCTGCGGTGCCTCCCAGAATGATACTCTTGCTTTTCACGAAAGTGATCATCTTAACGTCACAGCTCTAAAGGAGAGAGAAAGAGAGAGAGAGAGAGAGAGAGAGAGAGAGAGACATGAGACATATGTAAGGGAACAGTAATGATGGAGAACAAGACCACTGTGTAAAGATGGCAGTGGTGTGATGGTTAAGTGTTGGCGTTGCTCGTACTTCAGGGTGTATGAGGCTCGGGGTGGTGTCGAGACCGTCGCAGCTGGGATCTTCCATGTCCACGCAGCACGTCTTTGGGTAGAGGAGCCCTGTCTCGTTTGTGAAGGTCGAGCCCACAAAGTCAAGGGTGGAGTTCTCCACACCACAGCACTTGAACTATAGACACATTAAAATAAAAAATCAATCAATCAATTAATAGCATTAACAACACCCATAACCTTAACAACACCCATACACACACCAAACATGTTGTAATCACCCTCAGACAACACACAGCACAAAGGCACAGACAAATGCTTAATAATTCTAGTCAATTAGGCAACTGTAAAAGCGCAACACTGCTACCTTCACAAACAACAACTTTACTTCTATAAAACTGACGTTTCGGTCAGTCAGACCTCCATTAGTTATGTAAAAATAAAGTTGTTGCTCACAGTGTTGCGCTTTTCCAGTTGCTTTCATATGATACTCAGATCGAAATAGGTGCACCTGCAGTAGACCCTATCAAGGTGTACAGGCCATCTTTGAACTTCTGTGACATTATTCTAGACATCAAAACATCAATCAAAATATTAAAGGGGAAGTTCACTTTTTAGCATGTTTAGCCCCTTTTCTGGAGCATCTAGGATGAAATAGAATCATGGACACCAAAATGTTGACGATCACTCATTTGGTGAGCAGCACATGTTATAAAACAAAGGTTTAAGGATCTTTTAAGGCCATTTTTGGACATGCACAATGCAAGCAATTCTAAAGCAGAAACGGTGGGATTCTAAATGAGCCAAATGTCAGAGAAAGGAGCAGTCGTCGAAATGTAGTGTCAATTATTCTATTCCATCCTAGACACTCCAGAAAAGGGGCTAAACATGCAAAAAAGTGAACTTCCCCTTTAAGTCTGGCCATGACCGGTAGGCCATAGGCCCTCCGCTCCAGTGGCAACCACTGGTTGGCATACTCACTCACCATCATCATGATGGCATTCCAGCCAACGGAGATGCCGTCCTGGGCAGTGGGGCCCTTGTAGGACTCCAGCAGGGTCTGCTTGCTGGCCGTGCGGACGATATCCTCCACCTGACAACCACACAAGTATGCATGGTCATTCACACACACACACACACACACACACACACACACACACACACGTGTACAAGTACACATTCTCATTCAGACATGCAAGAACACATATCACGCATACAGATACATCCACATGCAAGCACACACACGCACGCTCACACACAAACACGAAGGGCTAATTTATAACAACAACAAATAATGATCTCAAGGTATGAATTATGAATAATGTCCACACGAGGACACAAACTAGGCTATTAATAGTGACAGCAACATGTGTAACAGTTGTGGTTGGATTGTTTCACCCACCTTGTTCTTGTAGATCAGCACCATAAGGGCCATGGCAATCTCAGCCAGGAACAGCAAACTCACTACCACAAAGTACTACAGATGGTCAGCGACAGGGCAGGAGGAGAGAGAGAGAGAGAGAGAGAGAGACATGAGAGACAGAGAGAGGTAAGTTACTGATGTTGTTAAAGCTAAGTCATGCCAATGTGTGTGTGTGTGTGTGTGTGTTTATGTGTGTGTGTGTGTGTGTGTGTGTGTGTTTATATGTGTGTGTGTGATGACTTTCATCTTAGCTAAGTGTGTGCTCCATGCTGGCCGGGACACATAACATGCCGGTATCTACTTTGTGTGTGTGTGTGTGCGTGTGTGTGTGTAACCTTACCACCAGGATGAGCATGCGGTTCTCGGCCCAGGCGCCATAGCAACCGATGAAGCCCAGGAGCGCGAGGCCGGCGCCGGCCACTGTGCAGATGGTGCTGATGATGCCCAGCTGAGAGGAGAAGTCCCCGATGCTCTTGACGAAGTTGTTGGTGCCAATGTTGATCCAAATGCCCACGCCCAGCAGCACGAAACCACTGATCTGCATACAGAGGGGTGGAAAAAAACTCTAAAAATGTGTAGTTCTCCTTTTAGCCCAGGGGTGTCAAATTCATTTTTATGGAGGGCTGCATGAGCATTGGGATAATCCACAGGGGGCCGCCATGTCAAGTTTATATGCACGACCACAAACAAGGGTGAAAAAATGTCACATTAGACATGCATAAGACATTCGTAATGCACTACCACTTAATTTTGTATTCCTTAATTTCCAGTTGGTAAGCAGGTCTATTATGCACCTCATAGGGAGTTGCAAGGATTGTGTTGCAGAAACTGAATCCCTAGACCTAATTTCAAACAGGCCATAAGCCTACAATTCTTTTCAAGATATACAGTATCATATCATGACTGACTCATTTGCTCACTTACCAATATGATGCAGCTTAGAAACATCATCATATATTTCATCAGAGTGTACAAACTCTGAAGTCGAGACATCTTGCTCCTTTAGTGGACAACACCTGAACAAAGACAAGAGTTAGGCTACCTACAGGATGTAGGATGCAAGGCTCATTCTAACTATTCACATTTTTCATTAGCCTACAGGGTCTGAAGTTACGTCAATAGATGTGCGGAAAGATATAGCCTCTCAACTTCCTTCATGACAAGTGTCAACATTCATTTGTATGTAACACTATGCAGCACACCAACTGTGCTCATCTGCCAAACCCTTGCTCTAAAGACTGCATGGCCTACGAAGATGCTAAAGTAATGCAATTAGCGCAAGAAATGATTAAAAGAGGGTATGGATGTTCTGCATCTGACTGTTTAGAATACTCTACATTCACCAGTAAATTCAATTTTTCATTTATTTTCATTGGTTTGTCAGCAACACCACTTCCCCTTATGTTTATTCACACAGACTTCAGAGTAAACTAGCCAAACTGCATGTTTTGAAAATAGAACGGTAGCGACAACAATCTAACGGTGATGTTTATGTGAAATAAATCGCTAAAACGTACGACGTTTAGACAGGCTGACCCACCAAAGGTGCCCTACATCTCCCTTTCAGCATTTTAATATGAACACGGTTTTACTGTCCATTGCAAATGTCCAATTTAAGTTACATGACCAACCTTTCTCGGGAACTAGCAGAAATACAGTCAACTTCAAACTTCCAGTGCCGCCAGAGGGCAGCGTCGTCATGGCGATTCGAATTTCGGGATAAAAAGTAACTCTGGAGCAGAGGGTTCTAAAGATTGTCATGAGCTCTTCTTCAAAGTGCTACATAGGCCTAACATTTTCAAATGCGAGTTGCAATGTGCTTCAGTTAATATCAATAAATTGTCATTTCAACTAAGGACATTAAGCCACCATGAACATTACAGGGTTCCCACTCCAGATCAGACTTAAAATTCCCTGATTTTTCCATGACCTTCCCTGACCAAAAAGCTGACCTCCCATGACATCCCATAAAAGAAATCATTGGGCACCGAGCAGAAATCACCATTTAGAACGCCCAAACTAGTCCTAATGTCCTGCCTTGTATCTACTTCCTAACACTTAAATGGCATGAATCAGCCAGAGTGTAAATTCATTCCAGTTAAACTGAAAAATGTTGAGAAACAAGATAGGATGGCGTTACAAATAACAATCCCCTGATACTCCCTGACTTTGCAAGCAAAATGGTAAAACTCGCTGAATTTCCCTGTCTGGAATAGCCTTTATTGAAATTCCCTGATATTCCAGAAATGCCCTGACCAGTGGGAACCCTGACATTAACCCAAAGGACAAAATGGCCTTTGCAGCTTTTCTGAAAAGCTCATGACAAAGTTTCAGCAAGCAAGCATTTGGGTCGGCATGGGGGTTCGGCCCTGCAGTAGTGCTTTTCCTTTGTTTTCTCTCGCTCTATTTTTTTCCTTGTAATGTTGAGTTAGGCATGTTGATTTCTTTAGTGTGTATGTTGTGTGTGGTGTCTTAAGCCGCTGGGACCTTGAAGGGGATGAGGTCAGTTAGCCCCCTGGCCCCGCACAAACAGCCCTCACTTGGCAGTCATTAGTAGTCTACACTGGCTTTTAAAATACTTCAATGGGCTGTCATCGTCTAGCCAGGAAAGGACCAAAGCACACAAACAATTCAGTTTGGAATGTTTATTTCTCAAACCATGGAAGGCTGCAACACTGTTCGGAAAACCCTAAACTCATCTCTTGATGCCATCTTCTGTTTTGTCACCCGTTGTCATCACAGCCTCTTTGGATAGAGCTGAGGTGGATGAAAGGGTTTCCAAGGCGGCAGCAACACGTTTCAGGTCAGTCTGAACTGAGTCTTTGAAGGCTAACAGCGACTCCTCATCATGAACAGCAGGAGGAGGGGTGGTTTTCTTCTCGACAAGCGGGGAAGAGACCTCCGCCATCACTGGGGTTGGAGCCTCAGTGGAGATCTCTGCTTTGGTCATGAGTGGCAAAGAGTCATTCCACAGCATCATCATCAACTCTTCCATTTCTGCTCAGAGGGGGGAGAAAAAAAAAAAAAAAAAAAAAGGTTAGGCCTATTATATTTAGGTGTGAATGAACAAACTGATCAGGGGGCACACACACGAAAAGTGCAGCATCCAAACTTGCTATATCAACCTGAAGCATTTCAGAGAAACTTGATAGCCATGTACAGTACACTCTTGAGGCAAGATTAGTGTGTGTGTGTGTGTGTGGTGTTCAGCATACCAGCATCGGATGCTTGCCTTCTCAACAGATCAAGGACCCGGTACAAATTTCCTTTACTGGAGGCTTTGTCACCCGTTTGTGGCGGCGTAGAATCTGAGAACCAAGGACAGGCAAGTGCCCCATCAGAATATCATGCAATTTACTCTAATAAATTAAAACCAAGTAGGCTAAATAAATAAATAAATACCCATCTTGTCCAGTTCATGGGCGTGTCCACTTGGAGAAAATTGTTCCATTCTTGGTCTAAAAGACCTGATCACTTCAGTTTCTGAAAGCAAGTTAGTTCGAAAATTAGGTTGTAACCATAGTTCCTAGTCCCAATTATATGGGGCATCGTTCAGTTTCTGCTCTAAAAGACTTGACCATTTCATTTTCTGAAAACAAGTTAGTATAATAACGTGGTAGGCCAAGGCAGAGGGTAGATACCTGCAACTGTTGGAATGGCATGGAATTTATTCTTTTTGAGAAAAAAAAAAATGAAAAAGAAATTTAAAGTAAAAGTCCGTAGTAAGTTTAAGCATAGCCCTGCTGCACGAGCCTTCTAACAGCAATACATTTCGCATGAAATGAAAGAATTTCAAACAGCATAGACCTAACGCGAACGCGAAACACTTTACATTGAGTCAATGTAACCTCAGATCTTACTTTCGGTTTCCAATAGTCAGGTCCCATTGATTCTGTGTAAAGTGCCTGTTCGCTTCTGTGTTCGCGTGCGGTCTATGCAGTACCAAATTATTTTTTTCCACTCGTTAACTAGCACATTTAGCAAGCTCTTTCAACAGGGCTATGGTTGAATTCACTCCTGTGCTTTCCTTTAAATACCTGGCTTGTCCAGTTCAGTTTCTGGCTGGCCAATTTCAGTTTCTGAAAACAAGTTAGTATAATAACGTGGTAAGCCAAGGCAGAGGGCAGATACCTGTAACTGTAAGAATGGCATGGAATTTATTCTTTTTGAGAGAGAGAGAAAAAAAAAGAAATTGAAATACCTGCGTTGTCCAGTTCTATGGGGTATCTCTTTAGAGAATATTGTTCAGTTTCTGCCCTTTCAGTTTCTGCTCTTTCAGTTTCTGAAAGAAAGTTTATATTATACAACATGGTCAGCTAAGGCAGAGGCCAATAGCCTTCCGAGGCTTGACATCAAAGCCCAAAACCTTCATTAAATGCAACCTGCACCACTCTGCGCTCACCTGGCTCACGTTGTGGGAAGCTCCGAATGGCGGGTGGGGACGCCATCATCCTTGCGCTCTTTGGGAGTACAGAGATGGGTCCAATACGTTCCTCCTTCTCCAAACCTAAACAAGGTGAAGACTGACGGTAAATGCTGACAGCCAGAAATGACGTTGAAATCTCGCCTTATGTCGGTTGCCTAGTAACCCCACACACACACACACACACACTCTAAAAACATTTTTAAAACTCTTAAAAATTACTTATTTGGAGGGGAAACCCCCCAACCCCGGGAGAGTGTGTGTATATCCATCTTCTTGGGTCAAAAACTCCCTACTTTATATTACATTACCCCAATATGGCATATGCCCTTTTAAAATAATTTGCCCCCAATATGGCATATGCCCTTTTAAAATAATTTGCCCCCAATATGGCATATGCCCTTTTAAAATAATTTGCCAAGTTTGTGAATCTAGACCTGCGACTGGAGAGATCTGTGTGCTATGGGCCCCCATACTGTACCTTCACTGGGCTCACGACTCTTGTACGACGGACGCTCAGCCCTGGGCCTCAGGTACGCAAAATGGGTGTTTCCTCGGGAGCTGCTGCTGCTGCTGCTGGCGCCATGGCTACCGACAGAATTCTGGATCGTTGGAGGGCTTTTCTGATTGGATAGAGGAGACTGGCCAGGGCCCCCATTCAAACAGACTCCACAGAACTGGTCCTCATTGTCGGCAGACTGCCACCTGGTGGTCAGGAGTCATTAGTGGTTATTGGGGTTATCGGAGCATGTCCTTTGTGCTGTACATTGGTCACTTTACATTAGTCATTTTTTACACAATTTTTTTATTTGCTTACCCACAAAAACAGACATACATCCCCAACAGATAAACCCAGTGTGTCAAGAACAGTAAGCTACTTCGATGGAATGGGAAATTGGCACTGCAACCATAGCAACTATGCTTTTGGAAAACAGATGCCCGATTAGCTGAGGTATGTTAGCTACATAATTTTCAGGTATGGCACTGCATGTAGCATTTAGAACCACAGATTGGAAGCCGCAGCTCCGTGCACAAATCTGCGCATAAGTATTGGTGGGAAGCTACCCAACCGTCAGCTACAGGTAAACATTATTAGATTATATTAGATTAGATTCAACTTTATTGTCATTGCACATGTCACAGGTACAAGGCCTTGCCTTATTACTTGAGGAGCCTATGAGAAAGCGTGTTATTGTCATTCATGCTCTAGAACTGTTGGTGCGTTCTCGACCAATAGCATAGTTGCTAACTAAATGGCAACCATGTTGGTTGCTAACTAAATGGCAACTATGTTGGTTGCTAACTAAATGGCAACTATGTTGGTTGCTAACTGGTTAGCATAGTTGCTAACTAAATGGCAACTATGTTGGTTGCTAACTGGTTAGCAACTATGCTTTTGGAAAACAAGGCACCAATTCTCTCGTCAGGCACACACCCACCTGTTGTCCATGAAGGTGCACGCACGGCACATGCCGTCAGACATGCCAACCGGCTCCGCCCTCAACATGCAGGTGATGTACATCTGAGGGAGGCAGGCAAATATGTTGCTCAATAAACAAATAATAAAACCCACTTGCATGTAGCGCAGTAAACAAATAAACAGCCATAGCTGCAATGAATGTTTATTTCCCCCTGTAGTGACTTGTTTTAGATCTGGCTCTATACACAAATTGACGGATGTGCCCTCAGGCGAGGTGTGCTTCCGTTTCGTTGCTTGAAAGTTGTTTTTGTAACTTATGGCTAAATAAACCCCTTGACATTTTGAACATTGCTGCTGCCCCTCCTATATTTTGTTACCATTTTGAGCCAGTTAGTAACACCACCCTAAGGATACAAAACGCACCATTTGGCAAACCTATTGCGTTCTAAAATCTAAGCACATAAAGTACACTTGATAAGAAACTAGTTTGTTTCGTTGGCCATCCAAGTCCTCCTACTTTGTCACTCAGATACCAAGACCCAGGTAGCCTGTTCCTCTAGGAGCCAAAGGTTTTGACTAGCACCAAAGGCTTCAAGACTGAAGAAACATGGTTCCCAATCTGAACACAGACACACACCTCTGCCTTTTCCTCCTGGTGGAAACGGAACGCATCCAGTTGGAACTGAAGTTTGTCATGCTGCTGTCGGGGCAGGAAGCGAGACGCGGAGTCGGTCATGTAGCTGTCCATTAGGCAGCTGAGAGAGAGAGAGAGACAGACAGACAGAGAGACAGACAGAGAGAGAGACAGACAGAGAGACAGAGACAGACAGAGAGAGAGACAGACAGAGAGAGAGACAGACAGAGAGACAGAGACACACTACACATTAGGTCTGGATCTCAATTTTCAACTGTGGTTCAAATAGGGGACTCCTCTTTTATCAAGGAAGCCACAGACCCCACACCAACACCCACACCCACCCTTACCCCTGCTCAATGAAGGCATATCGGGGAACAGATGTGGGATCAGGGGACAACGTAGCGACACAGTCGTCAGCAAAGACCCGCATGGGGTTGTGGTTGAACTGCGTGACCGATGCCTCGATGTGAATGGTCTCTCCCAGGTAGTAGGTTTTGGTGGCACGAGGAAAAGCCCAATCATCTGGAAGACAGGAAGACAGACAGCATACATACTTAGTCCAGTCAGCATATAATCTAACCCCCCTCACCACCATCATTTCATAGCCTACCACCAGTCATCATATAATGATCACCCTACTGCTGATTTAAACGTACTTAGTCCAGTTAGCATATAATGATCACCCTACTGCTGATTTAAACGTACTTAGTCCAGTTAGCATATAATGATCACCCTACTGCTGATTTATACATCTTCAAGTTGGTCACTTAACATTAACAGAAGCTTTTTTTAATCTAGCATATACTGACAACAACAAAGTAGTACTTGGTTAATCATGTGAATTAGAGCCTAGCGCAGGCAGGGTAGGGGGCTGAAGGCCTTTACTTAAATGTCCATGGAGACAACCGTTCCAAACAAGCTAGATTTTCATACGTACTTAGTTCAGTCAGCATATAATCTAACCCTCCCTCACCACCAACATTTCATAGCCTACTGCTGTTTTATACATCTTAAAGTTGGTCACTTTGTTAATATATAATTAACAGAAGCATTTACCAAAAAAAATTTGCCTATATTAACAAAAGAAAGTACTTGGTTAATCATTTCAATTAGAGCCTAGTACAGGCAAGGCAGGGGGCTGAAGACCTTTACTTAAATATCCATTGAGACAACTGTTCCAAGCAAGTTAGATTTTCATTTAAATGGTTGGCAAACAGCACAGGTGTCTGAATAAATATCCATGGAGGTACAAATTTGGGGAAAAGAGGGTCGAACAAACAAACAAGCAGTTGACGTACCGGTCATGAGTCTGAGCGAGAAGTCCAGCGTGCCCTCGTCAGCGCGGGTGGACATGTAGGGCATCCAGGTGGGCATCACAGGTATGCTGCTCAGGTCATACCGCCTGAGAGCACCGCAGAGAGAACAGACATGGGTAGAAAACAGGAGACGCATTAGAAACACACATCAGCAACATTATGTAGGCCAGGGGTCTCCAATCTTTTCTACGAGAGGTACTTGGGCACCGCAGGGAAAACACATGAGTAGAAAACAGGAGACGCATTAGGAAACACACATCAGCAACATTATGTAGGCCAGGGGTTTCCAATATTTTTTCTCTCCGAGAGATGCTTTGGCAAAATGAATGTGGCCAAAGGCTACCATGTTACTTTCTCAATAGTATTAAAGATAGCCCTGGAGTGACTGAAGCCTATTGGTCCTGGACACAGTCTAAACACTCATCTAAAGTGTGATCTAATTTTTGGGGGGGAGAAATAGTCTGACATTTAATGGCACCTTTATATTCCATAATTGTATTCCAGAGTGTAGTTGTGCGTTGGGATTTTACATTTCCTTTGACCCTTTGGTTAAGCAGGTGGGGAGTTACTGGAAGTTTCTGAGGCTTTAACAAAAACGTCAGCTAATAAGGCTTCATAGAGCATCACAGATAGAGTGACAAACAAAACAAATTTATAAACTTCATCCCACATGGATGAATAGTCTACACATCGCCAAATTACCTCCTGTAGCGGCATTCAATAGGAAAGGATGCTTCCTGTGTTCGAATCAATCCATCAGGGGAGGGACCAGGGGAATACTCCAGTCTGTTGGTGTAGATTAGGTAGTCGTCTGTGATCTGACAGGGAAAAGGAAAAAAAGTTATAGGCCTACAGTACTTCAGTGTGTAATATCAATAGAAGTCTAGACATTAGAAATGTAGAGCACCTGCGCAAAACATGCGTGCGTATCGTGCAGCTAGGCTAATACCAGTAGGCCTTAAATAAGTAAGAAAGTCATGACTGGAGGCTACAAAGGTAACCCAACACGCACACACGAAGTTATTTAGAGGACCTCACCACATGTTCTGTGCCGCAATCAGTCAGGTAAGCTGCAATAGTGTACTTCCCCGGTTCAGACGGAAGGGCCCTGCAAGCAGCACCTGTTTGCTCGCTCGTTCCCAACCTAACATCCTCCACGTTTACCGGGATGCCCAAGCTTAGCAGATCCGCGTCCATCTCAATTTCAATGTAGTCTGGATGGCACGTTAGCCTCACGTTTGATCCGTCCGGCCCGCGTCCGGTCTCGCCCTTGGCTACCTGCGGCCTGCTTGGGGCAGGCGTAGGACGCCACGGAGAAGATTGAACGCCTTGCTGAGGCAACGAGGAAGGTTCCCATTGTCGCATTGGCCTAACGGTGCGTGGACGAGCTGACACGAGAACCGAAATCACACAAAGAACGGGGAAAACACCCCCAAACAAACCTACGAGCTTCCTCATGACTTGCAGCCGACGTCCAGCCAAGGTAAAGTGTCCAACTCCAATACACACGTCTCCCTCACGAGCCTGCACTGGAGATCCTGTCGTGTGGCTACTGGCAGGTCAACATCGAGCTGAATGGCGCGTATGTTTATACTCTGGTGATGCCAAACAGGTGAGCGAGCCATTGCACCTGCTTCCAATTAAGAACAATTCTCAGGTGATGTCTCAGACCAATGACGTTGGTCTGTAGGCAAACAGAATCACCACGTGTTCTGTTTTAGCATTTTCAACTTGTTCAAAGAGATGAGAAACAGTTTTTTTTTTTTATTGTGCACAAGTGACATAATGATGTGACCAGCCCCTGTAACAGCTGATGAGCAGCAATACAAGACAGATATTTTGTATAGACAGACGTGCATGAACATTCTTCTTGCATACAGCTTGTCAATCAGAGAGATACATACGGATACACCAATATTCATCCATATTTCATATCTCCACTGCCAACAGACTTTTGAACACACTTCAACACCAGTCTCCTTCTTCATCTTCTTAGGACCTGTTGCATCTGGCATAACTGACACAACACAGCAGACATCACAATGTACACTGATTTACCAGCATGATACCTCATCTCACTGATTCAGATAGGTTGTGGGACTGAGCTTTTGGAAACCTCTTCTATTGGGCTTGTGCAATACTATTTATTACTGGGTCTGAGCAACCTTATTAGGCATGTGCAATATTATATGGGTGGTGCAATAATACTATGTGTGGGATTGTGCAATATTACTACTCTTGTACTGGGCTAGTGCAATATCTAGTATCTTATTACAGTATTGGGCTTGTGCAATACTATAGTACTACTGAGCTTGAGCAACATTACTGAGCATGTGCAATATTTCTCTGGCTTGGGTATCAACACTGTAGGACCTGTGCAATTTACATTGGGTTTGTGCAATATTATTTTAGCTTGTAAAATGGGGGCAATTTTATTGAGGTTTGGGCATCAGCACTTGGCTGAAGGAAATACTACTGGGCTTGTGCAATTTTTATTGGTCTTTTGTTGTTTTTTATTTATTGGTATGCAATGTAATGTTTAATCAATGATCTGATTGGTTCACATTGATGAATAGCATTGTTCATCATTCCATAATATAATCAATAGTGTACGCAAAGGGACATAATTATGTGGCTAAATAGCCACAGAGAGAGAGAGAGAGAGAGAGAGAGAGAGAGAGAGAGAGAGAGAGAGAGAGAGAGAGAGAGAGAGAGAGATTTTAGGAAATGAATTTGAGAATTTATTAATTTCCATTTATGGTTCATTGGGTTGACAATAGGCCTAGTTGAAGAAAGATATGCTGTTTCACTGCATAAATCTTGTCTACTTAGTTTTGTTTTTTTCCAGGATAAGGTTCGGGTTTGGGAAGCCTTGGCCATTCTGAATCTTGACTGTGCCACCAGAATCACACACACAAGAAACAAGAGGCACCTCATGGTCAGTTGCATCGTAGACAAACACAGTGACGCTGCCATCTGCTGTAGGAAATGAGACGTTGGAAAATGGTGCCACATATTCTGCAATGCTTATACAGTTAGTTCCCCGCACTCTGACGTAGTAGGGTCTTAAAGTATGTATTGCACACTATGACTTGGTGTGGCAGGTGATCCTTGATTAGGGGGGCCTACAGTGGAGTGGAAGACAGAAGATAGAGTTAGCCTATAGTGAACAAAACGTTCAGATAAAACACATATTCTTTTGTACTTATACCTATAGTGTAAGCCTTTTAACTTTATGCTTTACAAAGAATACATTTAGATCATCACCACATCCATATTATGTGAATGTATCACATAATGTCATAACAAAAGCATTTTAAGATTGGTATGACTTGGAACAGTTCACATAAAAAAAGTCAGAATTCAGAAAGTTATTAAAGGCATTTCAAGTTTATGCTACTGATGGAGTCTTACAAGGTTTAAAGCCTCAGCAGGGTCATTTCATGTCATTTCACCCAATGCCTCCTGCTTGACCATCTCAGAATTTCCTGAAAAAATTCTAGTAAAAAGATAGCATTTTTAATAGTAAGAATCCAAAATATTAGCTTCATACGGTCAATAGTTTTTTTTATAAAAAATATTTCAAATGACATGCTTTTTGGTCACCATAATCTAAGGCCATTTTTAAACAGCAATATCTGGAAAACCATCTCACCTATAGCCTTCAAATTTTCTACTGTCAATATGTGGTAGTTATAGCCTCCATACATGGAATATCAGGATTGTAGCTCATGATATAGGCACTCAAACTTCTACCAAAGTATGGCTTGGCAATATGAAATGGCAACTTTGAAGAGTTGTCAAGACCCAAGTTTTGGAGATAGAAGACCCATATTTTACAGGAAGTATCTCACGTAACGGGTTAAACAATCTACAAAAAATGGTCACTCTAAGATGAACAGATCCACAGGTATTAGGCCTAAAATATGGGGAAAAACACATTTTTGCCCAACTCCAGAGCCATATTCCAAAAACTGAGTTAATGGATCAGGTCCATTTTTTTATTTTTGAAAGATCAAATTATTGTTAAACTTATATGAAAAAATTGGGAGGGTGTTTTGCCCCATTTCATCACAATTAATTTTCAAACGTGGGCTATATGTGGGTGGGTGATTGTTTTTTCCTCTTGATTCCTAGGGGTGTGTCCACCCTATTTCAGAGCCATATTCCAAAAAAACTGAGTTAATGGACCAGGTCCATTTTTTTTTTTACTTTGAAAGATCAAACTATTGTTAAACTTACATAAAACATTTGAGAGGGTGTTATGCCCCATTTTGTCACAATTAATTTTCAAACATGGGGTATATGTTGGGGTTTTCCTCTTGATCCCTGGGGGTGTGTCCACCCAACTCCAGAGCCATATTGCAAACATTGACTTTTGTCTTATGACAATGTTTACCTTTACCACGTGTGACTATATTTACATTGCCATGTCAAAGTCAATCAACTTTATTTGAGACATGTTTTAGATACTCCTCCTTTGCTTTTACCTTGGATCTTCCGCCCTTCCCTACATGTTTCTGTTATCATTTCAAATACAGATGCTTCTATGTGAAGTAATATCTGCATGCTGCATCTGAAAGAAGTAAACTCAACCAAATGCAGCAGCAATACAGTATTACATTTCACAACTATGTATTTTTTTACTTTCCAGATTCAAATGTAAGACTTAGTTATCTTAAACATTTGCTTGTCTGGTTTAGACAGAAAAGATTTCAGGCATAGCATCATTAAATTCATCCAGCCCAACCAAACAGACATGGCTTCTACATCATGGTGGTTGACAGACACACCCACAGATACAGCATGTGCGCAATCAAACAGTGATTACCCATACCCCACCACCATAACCAGTCGACTTACATTTATGATTTTTTAAATTTTATTTTCATGTTTGTGCTAGTAATTAGCCTTTTGAAGCTCTACAAGCAAAAAGAGTGAAGGTGTAGTCGTCCTGTGATTTTATTGATTTTATTTTTTGGTAGCATATTGGAAAAACGCTAGAGCCACCCTCATGTAGACAACATGGAAGATCATACAAATGGCTTTTGAATCTCATCCAAGTTTGTATTTGCTCTTGGTCAACATTGAACTTTTAAGGAAGGATCATGTTCACACTGCCGTGCTGTTAACATTGCAGAAAATGAATAATGATCGTTTCTATGCCAAAGAATAGCATAGATTTGTTTAAAGTGAAGAAATATAGTGATGCAGATTAGCATGGTGATTGTTAATCTCCTAAAACATTGTTGAAGTTAAATGTAATTTTTTTTAATGAGCGCATAACTCAAAGGAGAGTTCATTTTTTTCTTTCAAAAAAAAAAAAAAATTCATTTCACTTCAAATTATGAAAAGTCAGTAATCAAGAGAGATTTCAGTCATTGTTTTCATTAATGCAATGCAACTACAATGAGCATAAAATCTACTGTTGACTCTGAAAATGTTGATCAAACACCAAGCACTTTTATTACACGAAATTAAGGTAAAAACATGAATTTGTTACGTTCTTCAATGGAGAATAAAAAGGTCAAAACATGACTATAAAGAACTCAACAAGGGAGAGGTGAATCTTTTATCAGATCAATTCACATATTTAGTAAATGGTTGGATACAAATACAGCAGTCTCCAAAACACATGGCTATGTAAACATAGTCATAGGTAAACACACCCCTAGGAATCAAGAGGAAAAAAAACAATCGCCCAACCACATATAGCCCATGTTTGAAAATGAATTGTGACGAAATGGGGCAAAACACCTTCCCAATTTTTTTTATATCAGTTTAACAATAATTTTGTCTTTCAAAAACAAATAATTGCACCTGATCCATTAATTCAGTTTCTTGGAATATGGCTCTAAAATTGGGTGGACGCACCCCTAGGAATCAAGAGGAAAAAACAATCACCCACCCACATATAGCCCATGTTTGAAAATTAATTGTGACAAAATGGGGCAAAACACCCTCCCAATTTTTTTTATATAAGTTTAACAATAATTTGATCTTTCAAAAACAAAAAAATGGACCTGATCCATTAACTCAGTTTTTTGGAATATGGCTCTGAATTTGGGCACAAATGTGTTTTTCCCCATATTTGAGGCATAATACTTGTGGATCCATTCATCTTCGAGTGACCATGTTTTGTAGAGTGTTTGAGCTGTTGCCAGATATACTTTCTGTAAAATATAAGTCTTCTATGTCCAAAACTGGGGCCTTGACAACTCTTCAAAGTTACCATCTCATTTTGCCAAGCCATACTTTGGTAGAAGTTTGAGCGCCTGTGTCCTAAGTTATGCTTGAGCTACAATCCTGATATTCCATGTCTGGAGGCTGTAACTACCATATATTGACAGTAGAAAATTTGAAGGCTATAGGTGAGATAGTTTTCCAGATATTGCTGTTTAAAAACAGCCTTTAGATTATGATGCCAAAAAATGCCCGAAATGCATTCCAAATGAAATATTTCTTATTAAAAAACTATTGAGGTTATGAACCTAATATTTTGGATTATTACTATTAAAAATGGTATCTTTTTAGTAGATTTTTTTCAGTAAATTCTGAGATGGT
>JAODXP020000033.1:17026854-17030331 GCA_027497455.2 Sardinella longiceps | reverse complement strand
GTGTGTGACTACTTACTGAACATCATCTCCAGGCGCATAAGGCAGGCCACAAAGTTGTCGAAGTCCAGGGTCATGTCAGGCTCAGCGTAGCGCGCCACCAGCAGCTGGTAGATGGTGTTATTCAGAGTGAAACCTGCAGAGGGCATCAGTGAGTCAGAACTCATGCACACACACACACACACACACACACACACACACACTCTCTCTCTCCCCCCCCCTCTCTCTCTCTCTCTCTCTCTCTCTCTCTCTCTCCCCACTCTCCACACACTGTGTCAATATTTATCTCTCTTTCTTTCTCTCTTTCTCTCTCACACACACACATTCTCTCTCTCTCCCTCTCTCTCTCTTTCAAACACACACACACACACACACACACACACACACACACACACACACACACACACACACACACACAGTGAATAAAACATAAATCCTAGCCCATGGAGGACTTACCTGCTTCTCTAAGAGCTACTCTCATCTCTGGTGTGCTCATAGTTCCGGAATTATCCGTGTCATTCTTCTTGTAGATGCCCTGTTGAACAGCGAAATGTTCAGTTTATGGAATCAAATAAGTTACTACACATAATCAAATACACAGTCCTAAAAAGTGTGTATGAGTTGTTATTGATGCTCTGTATAGCTGCTTTCAGTCATCCGGTACACAGATTTGCACCCGGACATTACACACTCGGATGATTTTGGTAAATGTCCAGATTTCAGCTCATGTGTGAAAAGGGTTTACATGACAAAGTCAAACGTGACTGTAATATTTCTTCTGGCTGTAAAACAAACGTTACTGTAATGTTTCTTACCAGGTATCTCTGTACTTTCTTCCAGAGGGTGGCGAACTCTCCCAGTCCCAGCTTACCATTGCCACTGTCCTGAGCAGCGGTCAAGGACAACAGAGTGGAGTAGATGAATGGAAAGCATGCAGTCACTTTTAACACACACGCACACACACACACACACACACACACACACACACACACACACACACATACACACACACACACACACAAACAAACAAACACACGTGTGTTTTTCCTTTCTCTCACACACACTCTCTCTTTTCCAATCATATTCTCTCTCTCTCTCTCTCTCTCTCTCTCTCTCTTTTTCTCTCTCTCACATCTCACACACACACACACACACACACACACACACAAAACAGCTGCTAATAAACTCACAGTCACACAGACAGCTAGAAATACACATGCAGGTCACATTCCATCACATAAACACACACAGACAAAAAGCTGGATATGGGACAAACATGCACCGTGCACACCCAGACACGCACACACACACACACACACACACACACACACACACACACACACACACACACACACACACACACACACACAGTGATAAACAATCAATGACATTCTCTGGGCTCAGTGTGCTCTGATGACTCCCCAGCGCAAGGAGTGACACCGAACAGGAAGAAGAAGGAGTGGAGACAGGAAGTGAGGCGGGCAAAAGGATACGTCCATGAGGTTGACCATAACCCGGCAGGTCTCCAGGCTGAAGCCGTCCGTCTTAATGTCAGTCCCTGGGAGGAGAGGGAAGGAAATGGTAAACATCACACACACTGTGCATACACACACACACACACACACACACACACACACACATATATATAAACAAACACACACATACACACTCACACTGACAAACACACACACACACACACACACACACACACACACACACACACACACACACACACACACACACACACACACACACACACACACAAACACACACATACACACTCACACTGACAAACACACACACACACTACGCACGCACAAACACACACACACACACACATACATATATAAACAAACACACACATGCACACTCACACTGACAAACACACACACACACACACACACACACACACACACAAACAACCAAACACACAGATACACACTCACATTGACAAACACACACATACAAACACACACACACACACACACACACACACAATTCAAAATCCCATTTTACAACCACAGGCTGAATGCGGAAGCTATGAAGCACTAGTCATACAGGCTTAGTCATCCACCATTTGTGTAGTGTATTGGTAAATCTATCAACATTTCACACGCACACACACACACACACACAACCACACACACAGAGAGAGAGAGAGGGTGGGTCGAGATAGGAAGGAAAAGACACTCACGTTTAGAAACAATCTTATTCAAAATGGTCTTCAGCTCGGTAGCAGAGATTTCCATGTCCTGTCAACACAGATCAGCAAGAATCGCGTTAAAACCACACAACAGTCAATAAAGTGCCCAAGACACCACACGGCATCACTCACACTTTCAGGATTGTCGAGGAGTAGTCTATAGTGTGTGTGTGTGTGTGTGTGTGTGTGTGTGTGTGTGTGTGTGTGTGTGTGTGTGTGTGTGTGTGTGTGTGTGTGTGTGTGTGTGTGTGTGTGCGTGGACATTTCCACTGAAGGGTGAATAGGGCCTGCCCAGACCCATTTATCTTTCAAGGTTACAAGCACAACTTCAAATACTTGACATCACTTAAAAGTGATCCAACCACTTTCATAGAAAGTTGTTATACCTGGCTGATAAAATCATTATTTGGAATTTCAAACATCCCAGTAATGTTTTCTTTTCTTTTCTTTTTGTATGAATAATCTGTAACGACACTCACGTCTCCAGCCAGCTTGGTGAACAAGGCTCTGAAGCTAGCGTCCACATCCTCATCTGCTGTCGTTTCCTGACCAATCAACAATGTGTAACATGTCACCATGACAACCTCACTCATGGTTTAGGCCTAATGAAGAATACTGTGTGGATGGCTATGTGATACTAGATGTTACATATAAAGAAAAAGTGTAATAATTATATAAATCAAACATTAATTTAATCGAGTATTAAGCATTACTAATATTATAATAGTAAATAATAACAGTAAATAAGCAAATAATATTATTGACTTTCAAGACTCACATCATCCAGAACTGCATCAACTGGGTCGTCACAGGGTCTGAAGAAAACCAACCAATCAGAGATTAGCTCTCAGAACTAGCGCAGTCATGAGTCTGTTTCCACTGCAACACATTATGCTTGAGACACATTATTACCAGTAATCGAAAATAACTTGGAAAAGAAGCAGTAAAATAAAAGATTAAAAGAAATAGAGAGAGAAGAACTACAGAGAAGAAGGAGAAGAGAGTCCTTACTACAGAGAGAAGAAGTACAGAAAGAAAGGAGAAAGGAGAAAGAACTACAGAAGGTGGAAAGAACTACAGAGAGAGAAGAAGAAGAAGAGAAAGGACAGTCCTTACTGTGTTTCGCTCTGTTTCTCTGAGAAGACACGCAGGCAGAAGTCTCCATTAAGGTGGGGGTCGAAGGTCGAGGGCACGACGAGGTACTCGCCAGGGGGCAGACGGAAGCGGTTGCAAACCTCACGCAGGTTGATGAAGGTCTCGGATCGAGCGGCCGACGC
>JAODXP020000033.1:17019354-17021854 GCA_027497455.2 Sardinella longiceps | reverse complement strand
TATCTGTGTGTGTGTGTGTGTGTAATTGTGTAAATGTAAGGTAACATCTCACCTCCACAGCTCCAGTGAGTGAGTAGGCGTGGCCTTTCACCAGCTTCTGACGAGTCACAGCCTCAGAATCTGCAGCGCTGGTGATCTGACACACGACAAACAACAACATAAATAAACAAACACCATAGAACAACAACAACAACAACAACAACAACAACAACAATAACAACAACAAAAACATCACATGCTGTACTGTAAATGAGTGCAGTGCTGGTGATCTAGACACACGGAAACAACAGCATAACTATTAAACATCTTAAACAACAACAAAAAAACATATTCGAATGTGCACCCCCTATTGGTCAACACTAAGTACTGCATGTAAAAGACTGACTGCATGTCCAACCATCCCTCCATCTGCACCATCCATCTCATTCATATATTCATTTATCCATTCATACATTCATTCATCTATCCATTCTATCCGTCCACTTCTACATATACAGGTATGTCTGGTACTTCTTATTCCTCCACCCATCCATAGCTTTCCATCATGTATTCATCGCTTCATTAATTCCTCTATCAATACCTTCATCCAACATTCATCCATCCCTCCATCCATCCCTCCACTCATCCCTCTATTCCCATCCATCCCTCCACTCATCCATTCCTTTATCCCTCTATCCCCCAATCACATCTGTGGAGCAGCCCAGTAGTGCCCCATTCTTCATTCCACCCATCCATCAATTCCCACTTCTATCATTCCATTGATCCATCCATCCATCCATCCATCCATCCATCCATCCATCACTCTACTCATCCATCCCTACATTCATCCATCCATCCATCCACTCATCTTTCCCTCCACTGATCCATCCACCCATTCCCTTATAGTGTTTACTTACTTTAATGAGTTGGACTAACTTGAAAAAGCCAGCGATATCGGTTGACTTTGAATTTTAAGTTTAGTTTTTTTTTTTTTTTTTTTTAACAGTGTATCCATCCATTCATTCATCCCCCATCCAAATCCCTCTACCCCTCCCTCCTATCTGCACTCACGTCTATGGAGCATCCCAGTAGTGACCCAGACTCCAGGGCCTTCTTGATGATGTAGAACATGTTGGAAGGAGCTTTGCGAAGGTCGTACTGCTCAGCGATGCCCCCTGTGAAGTCCTCAAAGCCCTCAGTGGTGGAGCCGCCAGACAGGGCCTCATAGCAGCCGTTCACTCTATAGAATACACAAACACATGGAGTTATATACACACACACACACACACACACACACAGTCCTCAACGCCCTCATTGGTGAGCCTCATAGCACCCATTCACCCTACATAATACACAAAATCACAGTTATACCACACACACACACAATCATACACACACACACACACACACACACACACACACACACACACACACACACACACACACACACACACACACAATCATATGCACACACATGCAAACACAAACAAGCTAAGACACACACACACACACACACACACACACACACACACACACACACACACACACACACACACAGCATGGAATTCGCATCCAGACTAGACTAATTATATCTGACACACGCCCTCATCCCTCTGCTGGCACAGAAAATAAGATGGTGGTTGTTTTGGTGATCATGTGACTTGAGTGGTCACGGTCTTTGCGTGTCTCTGATGTTCTTATTCTGACACATGACTGTGACTCAAAAGGTCTCTTTGATGCCTATCTTAGTATAGTCAGCTTCTGTCTTTCCTGACTATACTAGAACTGGCAGCGCCTTAAATACATAGGCTACAGTAATAGTGTTCTATTGAGACATGTTTTAGTTTGTTAAGTTGTTCTTTTTTTTATTTGTAGTTTACTGGTCATGACAGTGCCAGTCTGTTCAAATTGTGTAATCTAATGAAACATAGGCATGCTTCCTCATTATGCCTTTTTATTTGTCTATTTCATATCATAGTTTGAGAGGAGCAAAAAAGATTTTGATTGACAGCCATCACTCAACTCTCTTCCATTTGTAAGAGAACCCTCCGCACCTGCTCACTACGTCATGTGGCCCGGCCGGAGCACAAAGTCATTGTGATGTCACAAAGGCCCTTACTTGGCGTAGGCCTTCTCCAATAGGGCGCTCCAGAATTCGGAACCCTCTGCTGAGTGGACGAATAGCAGCTCTCCATCCCTCACCGGCAAGCGGTCGTCGATGACAACATCCACCCACTCACCAAACTGCCAGAACTGCAGGTGAAGAAATGTTAAACAAACACATCAGACATTTATAGGCTGCAGTGGGAGGGGAGGGGACAGAATTAACTGGCCATAACACAAACATTCCTCCCAGGACCTTAACTTTCAATGACTCACAATGTATTACTGCTAAATATTTTCGATAACATATGGTAAAAATGTTCCCTGTAGCCTAATATACTGTACATAGGCCTATCTACAGTAAATCATATTTGTGATAGATTGTGCATGTAAAGAAAGTCAACGTATTACTGCTGTT